>CM059785.1:15018449-15128449 GCA_030435695.1 Brachymystax lenok tsinlingensis
CAACCCTGCTTACTGTAGATTCAAAGGCAAGTCAGCAGTAGGATGCAGGGTGGTATGCTTCTGGCCTATGACGTTATCCACAAATGTGGGAGGGGCCTCTGTCATATTTCCCAGAATGCTCTGTTGCAGGTAGACCTTTTTAATTGTTTGTTTCAATAATCTGTGTTTTCTATGCTACACAAAGATAAGAAACATCAATTTTTCTATACTAATCCAATCTGTAAATGGTTGGATTCATAGCAACTGATTAGTGAGACAGTTGTACCAGCGGTGAAGGTAGCCTTCAAGTACTGGATTTTCCCTTACCAACTGAAGAGGTTCCATCTTTAGAAAAATGGATGCACGCACGCACACACACACAGCTCCCCCACCACCCCTACATATTCACCACCAACACACACAGCTCACCCACCACCCCTACATTTTCACCACCCACATACACACACACAGCTCCCCCACCACCCCTACATATTCACCACACACACACCACCCCTACGTATTTACCACCCACACACACACAGCTCCCCCACCACCCCTACGTATTTACCACCCACACACACACACACACACACACACACAGCTCCCCACCACCCCTACATATTCACCACCCACACACACACACACACACACACACACACAGCTCCCCCACCACCCCTACATATTCACCACCAACACACACACACACACACACACACACAGCTCCCCACCACCCTACATATTCACACACACACACACACAGCTCCCCCACCACCCCTACATATTCACCACCAACACACACACACACAGCTCCCCCACCACCCCTACATATTCACCACACACACACACACACACACACACACAGCTCCCCCACCACCCCTACATATTCACCACCCACACACACACACACACACACACACACAGCTCCCCCACCACCCCTACATATTCACCACCCACCCACACACACAGCTCCCCCACCACCCCTACATATTCACCACCCACACACACAGCTCCCCCACCACCCCTACATTACCACCACCCACACACACAGCTCCCCCACCACCCCTACATATTCACCACCCACACACACACAGCTCCCCCACCACCCCTACATATTCACCACCCACACACACAGCTCCCCCACCACCCCTACATATTCACCACCCACACACAGCTCCCCCACCACCCCTACATATTCACCACCCACATACACACAGCTCTCTCTGTACGATAATAACTTCCCTTCTCTCCAGTGATAATGAGCATGGGAATGTATTACATAAAGGACAGAGAGAGACAGAGGAGAGCTAAGCCCTATGCTAAAGGAAATTCAAACAGATGGAATTAAATTACAGCACAGGCCCCCATCATCAAAATATCCAGCACGCTGTCCTTTAAGATACAAAGAGAGGCTGTCATTAGTGCTATATACTCTCCCCTACTTATTTATTAAAATAGTAAAGCTAAAACTTTTAATTTGGCTCTATACTTCTGCATTTGGGATTTGAGGTCCAACGTTTCATATGAGGTAACAGTACAGAATGTCACCGGAGTACTTTCAACTCCATCAAGAGTAACCAGAGACAGGGAGTTAAATCTATGAAGTCATCCACAGATGTGGGAAGGGCTTCTGCCATATTTCCCAGCATGCTCTGTTGCAGGTTGATCTTTTAAATTTGTTTTCACATGTAAATTGATTGGTTTTGATCTTATGCTACACTAGGATAAGAAACATACAGATTGGATTTATAGCAACCGTTAGTGAGATACAGTTGAAATCGGAAGTTTACAAACACTTAGGTTGGAGTCATTAAAACTCGTTTTTCAACCACTCCACAAATTTCTTGTTAAACTATAGTTTTTGCAAGTTGGTTAGGACATCTACTTTGTGCATGACACAAATTGTTTACAGACAGATTATTTCACTAATAATTCACTGTATCACAATTCCAGTGGGTGAGAAGTTAACATACAGTAAGTTGACTGTGCCTTTAAACAGCTTGGAAAACTCCAGAAAATGATGTCATTGCTTTAGAAGCTTATGATAGGCTAATTGACATCATTTGAGTCAATTGTAGGTGTACCTGTGGATATATTTCAAGGCCTACCTTCAAACTCAGGGCCTCTTTGCTTGACATCATGGGAAAATCAAAAGAAATCAGCAAAGAACATTGTAGACCTCCACAAGTCTGGTTCATCCTTGGGAGCAATTTTCAAAAGCCTGAAGGTACCACGTTCATCTGTACAAACAACAGTATGCAAGTATAAACACCATGGGACTACACAGCAGTCATACCGCTCAGGAAGGAGATGCGTTCTGTCTCCTAGAGATCCCAGAACAGCAGCAAAGGACCTTGTGAAGATGCTGGATTAAACAGGTACAAAAGTATCTATATCCACAGTAAAACGAGTCCTATATCGACATAACCTGAAAGGCCGCTCAGCAAGGAAGAAGCCACTGCTCTAAAACCGCCATAAAAGCCAGACAACGGTTTGCAACAGCACATGTGGATAAAGATTGTACTTTTTGGAGAAATGTCCTCTGGTCTGATGAAACAAAAATAGAACTGTTTGGCCATAATGACCAACGTTATGTTTGGAGGAAAATAGGGAGGCTTGCAAGTTGAAGAACACCATCCCAACTGTGAAGCACAGGGATGGCAGAATCATGTTGTGGGGGTGCTTTGCTGCAGGAGGGACTGGTGCACTTCACAAAATAGATGGCATCATGAGGGAGGAAAATTATGTGGATATATTGAAGCAACATCTCAAGACATCAGTCAGGAAGTTAAAGCTTGGTCGCAAATGGGTCTTCCAAATGGACAATGACCCCAAGCATACTTCCAAAGTTGTGGCAAAATGGCTTAAGGACAACAAAGGTATTGGAGTGGCCATCACAAAGCCCTGACCTCAATCCTATAGAAAATTTGTGGGCAGAACTGAAAAAGCGTGTGCGAGCAAGGAGGCCTACAAACCTGACTCAGTTACACCAGCTCTGTCAGGAGGAATGGGCCAGAATTCACCCAATTTATTGTGGGAAGCTTGTGGAAGGCTACCTGAAACATTTGACCCAAGTTAAACAATTTAAAGGCAATGCTACTAAATACTAATTGAGTGTATGTAAACTTCTGACCAACTGGGAATGTGATGAAAGAAATACAAGTTGAAATAAATCATTCTCTCTACTATAATTCTGATATCTCACATTCTTAAAATAAAGTGGTGATCCTAACTGACCTAAGACAGGGAATTTTTACTAGGATTAAAATGTCAGAAAGTGAAAAACTGAGTTTAAATGTATTTGGCTAAGGTGTATGTAAACTTCTGACTTCAACTGTAGTTGTTACAGTTTACATGCTCTAGGTAGTCTTCAAGTACTGTATTTTCCCACTACTCTGTCAGTAAAAGTTCTGGTCATCTTCCATAACGTTGGCTTCCAACAGAGATTGAATATCACATTGCAAACCACCATAATGTGACACATTAAGAAATATTCAAATAAGGCTTTACAGGGCGGCAGGGTAGCCTAGTGGTTAGAGCGTTGGACTAGTAACCGAAAGGTTGCAAGTTCAATTCCCTGAGTTGACAAGGTACAAATCTGTCGTTCTGTCCCTGAACAGGCAGTTAACCCACTGTTCCTAGGCCATCATTGAAAATAAGAATTTGTTCTTAACTGACTTGCCTAGTAAAGTAAAATAAATAAATTACACTTTTATAACTCAAAAGGAAGTACACTGAACGAGAAGTGTGCTCTGCTGTAGTTGATTGTTAATTCAAAACAACACAGAAAAGTGTAAAATGGCATGGGACTGAAAATAGTAATTCGGCAATTAGAGTTGGAAGAGGGAACACGGGGTGTTTGGAGGAAGTGAGAAGAGGGAGAGTGGTAGGAAGTTATGGGGTGTTAACAAAAGGTGGCGTTTATTGAAAAAGGTCTACGTGATGACAGAACTGTGATTCCCCTAGAGAGGACAGGTCAAGTCAAACATCTGTCCACAGACGAGGAGAGACGTGTGCTCCAGAGACGTGGAGTTACCCAGCAGGCAACGCTGGTTGAAATGGCGTCATTACAACCGGTTTTCAACCAGCTGAGGCTTCAGGCTAGCATCCCGTCTGATGGTACACCAAACAGTCAGAGATTAATGAACTCATTAGCAAAAATAATAAAACTCCTAGTTTTCTCAGCAGAGTCTGCAGTCTAGCATCCATGCCTGGACTAGCACTGTCTCCTGCCCAGGTCCTCTGACATCCTCACTGTTGGACATCTCTCAGGTCCGTATGTGTCAATGTTGGCTCACATTCCTTTCCATTGACAGGGGCCACTGTTCTTCCAACGACACCCGTGAGGATGTCTCTCTACCTGTCCAGAAGCACTTGGCTAAGCTTTATTTTGGTGCTGGTCCATGGGAGAACTGGCAACAGTGGGGAAACCTCACTGCTAGAGAGAGGCTGACTGAACAGTAACAGCAGCCATGAACCCTGTCGTATGAGGTCCTTTGTTGGGTCACTAGCACAGGTACGTACTGTACAACCTCAAGGAACTTCCACACCTTTCAGTATTTCTTGACAGATTGTTTTTTCAATGAGAGTGGAATAATGGTTGAAATGAGTGGTGAGAAATGGAGAGACGGATATGCAGAGAGCAGCAGCCGGGATTCTTAACCTAGGTGAAGGTGATACAGTATGCACTACAAGTGGCAAAGTTAACCATAAGAACAGCCTCAGCCACCACACCCTTCAGAAATAAGGCAGAAGCTGTAGAAAGAGAGGGTTGACAGACTTACTGCGGAGAAAAGAAAGAAAATCTCTCAGCAAATCTTGTTTGGATGAAGGTCGATATAAAACTGCTGACCAGGCTACATTGTTTTGAGACAATTTTCCATCCTTGTCCGTCATCCATCTTCCATCTTGGAAAGGCTAGATTCTGTTTTGTTGAGGGATGCTTTGAGTGGTAGGTGTCAGAGGGGTGATCTTGATTCCTTTGTAGCTTTCTGTTTGAAGCATTTTCTCCGGAGCATGAAGATGGCTCAAGGTTGAGGTTGACAGGTATAAAAAAACAACGGAGTTAAAATGGCAGAAACACAACTATAGTAGAAGTCGGATAAGGCAGAGGAAAAAAACGTAAATGTTTAAGGTAAACAATGTGTCTTGGGAGTGTGGTGGATCCTCCCAGTAAGAACACTTCCAGAGAATGAGTTGCAAATGGTTCATCTGCCCAGACCTGACAGGGAGACAGGGACAGGAGAGCGTGTGTTCCCACACAATGCCCATGACTCATTCATACTCATACAGACAACCCCTTACGAACACAGAACGAGCATGCACACGCACATACACAAACTGAGGGTGTGAAGAGACCATCCTCCTCTCTCCAGCCCTCAGCAGGATGTGGAGAGTGCGAGACTCCCTATTTTAATGAGTGTCTCTTCTCCCATCTCCAGAGGGATATGCCACGCAGAGACACATCGAATAGAATTGCAGTGGAGAGATTGATGTAAATAGATATGACAACAGCATGCAGCTGGCCTAGGCTTCAATAGCTGCTATAGACGACTTCGTCCAGGTCTGTCTCATTGTGCTCTTACATGGCAGCTGTAAAAAGAGAGTTTTACTACCTCTTTCCTATAGCTATACATCTCAGAGCTGGTACTGGGAGGAATGGATCAATGAGCATTTTCTAACCTAAAACCCCTTGGACATTTTAATAAGAGGGACATTGTATTTATAGACATTATAGTTACAGTATATATCTTTCTAAACATAAAATGCTTTTTGGAAAATCCCTTGGATGCGATATATGACCTACAGTACGTGACATGGTAACTGAAGTGATAATGCATGCCATTCCATACTGTCATTAAATCAATCAACCAACCAATCAATCCTGTACTTACCCACAGTTGACCCAGACGATGGTGCCTTGTCCTTTGATAACCTGGGCCACGTCAGACAGCAGCTTCAGCTTAGAGTCCCCGGAGGTAGCTATTTACATACACAAGATAAGACAGGTGGAGTTACAATACACCTTTCACTACAATATGGGTTACATTACTAAGCTCACCAGCTTTCAATACTCAAGAGTTCTAAAACCTGTAACTCACTGAAGGTCAGAGGTCACAACACTCAAAACATGGGACTATAAACTCAAACATCAAATCACAGGAGGGTATACGCAAGCATTACCAAGTACCACCCATCCCTTGTGACATCCCCTAGCCGAGCGATCACTAGGCTACTTCCAACATGTTACAAGTATCATAAACACAGCATAGACCGAGGCCTACTGAGAAAACCATCAAAGAATAAAATCTAATAAACTGTACTGTAACAATACCGTGCAACATTACACAATGTCCATTGAGATACAATGTGGACTCAACATCACTTTTACAACCCCTTCAACACTTATGAGTCGAACACTTCCTGGTTCTATGGACACCTCGTCTATATTTAGCTTTGGGGGCATTGCCATGATACTGAGGATTAGAGCCCCATTGTGCGTCCCAGTGCACTATATAGGGAATAGGGTGCCATTTGGGACACACTACCCATAGTAGAAAGAGGGAGTAGCCGACAGCAGGAAATAAAATGAGTGGCGGGGGGCTAAACTGTCGGAGAATGCCAGAACGCAGCGCCGCAGCAACGGCAAGCAATCAATCACGGGGCGGCGTTTGATACGTGCAAGTATTAACCAATGACCTAACACTGGCTGAAATGGCCCATGAATTATGAAACAAATACATGTGGAGGATCGTATGTACACACATAATTCATGGGAGTTGTGGGGCCTTGAGAGGCCTCTTCCTGTGCACCAAGAGGGAGATTACGCTGACAGAGCACCACACGACACACAGCAGGGCTTGACATGAACTGTTTTAGCCACAGTAGGACTGTTTTTTTACTTGTCAGAAAGCTCAAGTCGCTTGACCAAAAATAAAAACTGGTCAGGAACACCATGGGCCAAAAAGGTGACTGAAATGTTTTGTAAAATGCAAGGAAGCACTTCATAAAATAAACCTCATTATTATCCCTGGTATTGACAATGGAAGGCTGCTGGGATCAGTGACAATGGAAGGCTGCTGGTCTTTGATCCCATGTATTATATCTCCTGGGCAAAAGCCTGCATCCCAGTAGCTCTCCTGGACTCTCCAGGAGGAGGGTTGGCCACCTTGCAACATTACAAATACAACCAAGCACTTTTAATGCCTTTAGAAAATAATTCCCTCATTCAATGAACCAGGGACCAACAGGCTAAGGTGGGCGAGGTAGCTAACTGTCTATTTGTAAGGTTAAAATATTCAGTGTTCAGGGCAGATCTTGACAACATAGGAGTTACTTGTTAATTAGGATATTCTAAGAATATGTTTTGACTTTGTCAGAATGACATGGCCAGTATTGAATAGAGGACAATCCTAGCCAATTATGAGCGCTAGAGATGGTTTTACAACCGAAGTATGCAGCACTGGTTTCACTTATCAACTGCTTGTTGGCCATTTGCGGTTATACACTAGCGCCGGTGGAAAGTTATCAGACATGACAATGACATTAATGCATGCTAATAGATAAATAGATAACTAACTAGATAACATAGCCATTTCAAAACAGTTGGTTATCTAGTTGGTCTGTTGCGACTGCATGATTGAAAGACCGCTCGTGTCTGTCAATGAAGGCCTACAATAATTATACGCTCTGCAGACATTGGGAGGACAGTGAGCAAAATATCCCATCCGTAGGACACTGATCCAATTATGATCGGAGTACCTAAATCCTAAATCGTTTCATCTAGTGATTTTTGCGTGATATTTTTTTGTTAACTTGTTTATACGGAAAACATAAATCTATATTCTGCTTGTCCCCCAAATTTTTTTTACTTGCCCCGGGCAAATGGACAAGACTTAATGTCGAGCCCTGACACACCGGCAAACACACACGGCACAGTCTTATATGAGAGTGAACTGAGTTGAGCACTTTCTGCTGGCGTGAAATATGCTAATTAAATGAAATGCAAGAGAGGCTGATTTCCCTAATGGCTGTAGGTGAATGCAGTTTTATGGCTTTATTCGACCGCATTTAGTTTGGGTGTTAGTTGCTGGTTCTTGCACATCATCATCTGCTAAATTGTCATTTACCTCGCTACTATGGCCTATTTACTGCCTACCTCCTCACGCCATTTGCACACACTGTATATAGACATTCTTTTTTTCTATTGTGTTATTGACTGTACGCTTGTTTATTCCATGTGTAACTCTGTGTTGTTGTTTGTGTCGCACTGCTTTGCTTTATCTTGGCCAGGTCGCAGTTGTAAATGAGAACTTGTTCTCAACTGGCTTACCTGGTTAAATAAAGGTGAAAAAAATAAAATAACCCACCTGACTTAGCGTAGAGCACCAGGACATTGGTTCTAACTCACCTGACTTCGTGTAGAGCACCAGGACATTGGTTCTAACCCACCTGACTTCGTGTAGAGCACCAGGACGTTGGTTATAACTCACCTGACTTCGTGTAGAGCACCAGGACATTGGTTCTAACCCACCTGACTTCGTGTAGAGCACCAGGACATTGGTTCTAACTCACCTGACTTCGCGTAGAGCACCAGGACATTGGTTCTAACCCACCTGACTTCGTAGAGCACCAGGACATTGGTTCTAACTCACCTGACTTCGTGTAGAGCACCAGGACATTGGTTCTAACCCACCTGACTTCGTGTAGAGCACCAGGACATTGGTTCTAACCCACCTGACTTCGTGTAGAGCACCAGGACATTGGTTCTAACTCACCTGACTTCGTGTAGAGCACCAGGACATTGGTTCTAACCCACCTGACTTCGTGTAGAGCACCAGGACATTGGTTCTAACCCACCTGACTTTGTGTAGAGCACCAGGACGTTGGTTCTAACTCACCTGACTTCGTGTAGAGCACCAGGACGTTGGTTCTAACTCACCTGACTTCGTGTAGAGCACCAGGACATTGGTTCTAACTCACCTGACTTCGTGTAGAGCACCAGGACATTGGTTCGGGTCCGGAGGAGCTTCTTGAAGTCCTTGTGTTCGCTGACCTTCTCTATGAGAGGAGATACCTTTACAGACGCCTGCAGCACCGACACCAGGCACACCTGAAGACATATTGATGGATAGATACTGTATTTATTCAGAGTGACCATCACATTTGGAATAACTCACACATCAGATGCTTCAGTGCAGAAGACAGGTCATTTTTGTGATATTATGAGATTGCCAGACACCTGATGTGCAAGACAAAACCATATGTAGGTGGTCAGCATCAGTCGAAACAAAGACAGATTCTCATCTCATTGTGTGCGACTGTGGGAAGATCTCAATTGCATACTCTTCGAGTCCTCTCTCCTTGTCTCCTTCTCAAAACCATTGGATGAGAAAGCCAGAGGCCCCTCTACTCTGACCTTCTCCTCCAATGGTTGAGAAGGAGTCAATGCAAGGAGTACGCTATTGAAATCTTCTCTGAGACATTCAAACAAGCTCCTTCCTATCACTCATCAAATCATGTACCAGTCGCCCAATCCCCAATGGAGTACAAAATTAGCTACCAATGTCCTCATTCATCAAATCGCAGTGATGAGCGATATACTGCAACGCGATATCAAAACAAGCACCTGTCGGGCACAGTTTTTTAATTTCCCATGCTGGATACCTCGTATGGGTGTGAAGGGAATTCAACAGATTCTCGTCAGTACATTTCAATTAAAACGTAGAATGAAGAAGTAAAGCGTCATCTCGTTTTCTCATTTCTCTGTCTGGATGACTGATGAACTCTAGAGGGGGCATCTATCTCATTTCCTCCTCCTGTCTCTAGGTGATGGAAGTGGGAGGCTGGTGGCCGTGGTGCGGACGGGCAGTGTTGAGAAGATGACAAGGTGGCGTCCCCTCGGTCAGAGACTCTACGACGGGTGTGTGGAGATGACAGTAAGGGGTAATTATAAAATGGTCTCTCGGGGCTGGCCGAGCGACACCGCTACTCTTCTCCTCACCACCTCTCCTCTTGTCCGACAACATCTCTCCTCCTCTGATATCCTCTGCTATCCGCCCCTCCCCCTGCGCCCCTCCCCTCGTGCCTCTCTGCCCGTCGTGCCCCTCTCCTCACTCCCCTTACCCGATACCCCTCCACTCCACTCCTCGGCCATCTGAGAAAGGGAGAGTGGAGGCACTGAAACAACCACTGTGCAGAATGAAAGGGGAGCTTTAGTCCAACTTTCTACTTATCCACCGTACTGTAGCCTGCCTCACAAAAGAGTTTGACTGAGCTGTGCTAAATGGGATTTGAAAATGCATCCATTTGTGAGACAACATGGGAGTATGAAACTGTATACTGTATACAAAAGTAGTTTGATGTTTGTGCGAGTCGGAGTCAGTCCTCGGCTACGAGCGCGAGGCGGAGTCAGTCCTCAGCTATTTGAGAGCATCTGGAGGCAGCTCTTGTACTGAGGCAGGCCTATTTCACAGCTACGTGAACATTGGACCCTTCACAAATGTAAAAAGGATGGTGATGATTTCTGCCCCCGACGATCACATTTCTCCAGGCTCATTTACGGCCTAACAGAGTGGGTATGCATACTGTTGAGAAGATCAACAGAAGGAATCATAAACTGAGCACAATCATATTCACATGATGTGGATAGATAGTATTAGGGTTAAATGAAAGCAGTACTATATAGAGTGGAGAATAGAGAGGATGGGAGAGGATGTGAGCATGGGAGAGGATGTGAGCATGGGACACGGAGAGGGACACGGACATCAGGATGGATGGATGGAGCACACACACACACACAGAACGAGGAGAGGATTTGCAAACCTTTCCTGGACCATTGACATTGTCGTGCTCGCCGCTCACACATCACATCCCCTGACAGTTGACATGCAGCCAATACTGCAACAGGTCCTATCAACGGCTGGGCTGCTGCCTGGCAATCTGTGCATTGGTTTGTTCCCCTATGCTTCCTATTACTAAAGCGTCCACTCGTTTGGCTTAGGCCATGACATGAGGGCACTGCTGTGTCAATGTGAGCAGCATCCTAATGACAGGACTGTCTGCCTTCACAATACGCCGCACTCAGTCATGCGCGCACACACTCCTTCATTCCCTAGTGATCAGCAGGAGCAGGAGGACAGGGTTAGACTAGAGACTACACTCCCAATTGATGGAGACAGACAGGAGAGAGACATAGACAGGGGAAATACACTGCATGCTAGGCAGCTAATCATCCACAGCTGGACAGGTAGCTAGCTCTAGCTCATCTTCACAGCCACAGGGATGTCTTAGTGAGCAGTGGACGGAATGAGGGGGAAAAACAGGCCCCTTGGATGTTAGGCTCTTGTTTCATGATGTGCCTGTAACTGTAACACATTGTATTAGGTCTTTGTTTAAGCTATTTTTAGCATTGATTCCTCAAACCTCAATGATCGCCAGATTTCTCATGGGACAGAGTTTGAGGCTGAAGAGGTGGTGATTTGTTTCTGAAGATAGTTGGTTAGGGAGTAGAACTCAAACTAACCCTCTTGCTACACCAATTTGAGTCACCAATTCATGTCTTGTTGTTTGCATACACACTTATAGGGATTATAGGACTTTTAACTTAAAATCTAAAACATTACAGTTAAAATATAAAAACATTACACTGTTTTTATATTTTAACTGTACTGTTTTTATATTTTAACTGTAAATGTTTATATTTTAAATGTAATGTTTCAGCATTTGTTATGCATCCAGGTACAGGAGGCATAAGGTCATCAATACAGAACAGGATCTTTTAGTCAGGCAAACATAATAGGTCAGACATAGCCCATGAATTCCTCTTAGTCCCAGTCCAGAATTAGAATCTCTTGCAAATCCTTTGATCATTGATCAAATTCACTTCATATGCCGTATCACAGCTAGGTGACATTTCCAATAAGACAGGCAGGCAGCTCTTTCTGTAGTGCACCTTGCAGCTGCATCCTAAATGGCATCTTATGTATAGTGCTCTACTCTTGACCAGGGCAGGGCCCATAGGACTCTGGTCTAAAGTAGTGCACTATATATAGAGGATAGCGTACCACACCGGCCGTCCTACAATCTAAGATAGATGCCCTCAATCTCACACAAATTATCAAGGAACCTACCAGGTACAACCCCAAATCTGTAAAGTCAGTAGAGGATGCCTTGTAAAACTAACTATCCTACCGATCCTTGACTTCGGCGATGTCATTAACAAAATAGACTGTATCCAATTTGCTGAGTAGTGTTGGAGGCTATCACAGTGCCCTCCGTTTTGTCACCAAAGCCCCATATACTACCCACCACTGCGACCTGTATGCTGTCGTTGGCTAGTCCTCGCTACATATTCGTCGCCAAACCCACTGGCTCCAGGTCATCTATAAGTCTTTGCTAGATAAAGCCCCGCCTTATCTCAGCTCACTGGTCACCCTAGCAAAACCCACCCGTAGCACACGCTCCAGCAGGTATATTTCACTGGCCATCCCCAAAGTCAATACCTCCTTTGGCTACCTTTCCTTACAGTTCTCTGCTGCCAATGACTGGAACGAATTGCAAAAAAAAATGATCACTGAAGTTGGAGAATTATATCTCCCTCACTAACTTTAAGCGTCAGCTGTCAATGCAGCTTACCGATCGCTGCAGCTGTACACAACCCATCTGTAAATAGCCCATCCAACCAACTACCTACCTCATATTTGTTTTTCTGCTCTTTTGCACACCAGTATTTCTACCTGCACAACCTCATCTGCACATCTATCACTCCAGTGTAAATTGCTAAATTGTAATTACTTCGTTACTATTGGCATATTTATTGCCTTACCTCATTTGCACACACTGCATTCAGATTTTTCTAGTGTGTTATTGACTGTACGTTTGTTTATCCCGTGTGTAACTGTGTTGTTTTTGTCGCACTGCTTTGCTTTATCTTGGCCAGGTTGCAGTTGTAAATGAGAACTTTTTCTCAACTGGCCTAACTGGTTAAATAAAGGAGAAATAAAATAAATAAAATGTTATTTGGGACAGAGCCCAAGCATTTGAATATGTTAAGAAAGTCCATTATCACACTTTGCACCAACCTTCATCCCCAAAAAGTGTCACGTTACATCAGTGTAAAAAATGCCACACTTACTAAGCAGCCAGCAGAGAGAAACCCAGGCTGGCGGCTCTCTCGCCCAGAGCTCGCTTACCCTCCATCTGGGGTGACAAATCTGCTTAATAAAAGTCGTCCCGTTTTAGGGGCCGTACTGAATCAGCGCAAATCGGACCGCTGTTCTGTTTGCCAAACTCTCTCCTTCATTTCTCTCTTGATTAATGAGACGAACAACAGCAATGGAGATCAACGTGTGTGTGTGTGTGGTGGCCCTTTTCAATTATCAACCATTGATCTCAGGAGATGTCCCAAATGGCATCCTATTCCCTATGGGTCCTGGTCAAAAGTAGTGCACTGTATAGGGAATTCGGTGCAATTTGAGTTCTGGTGCAAATAGGGTGCAAAATGAAAAGGCTGCAAAATGACGCTAGGGTGGTTAGTGTTAGTGGTGGCGGCTCACCACACTGAGGCAACCAACCAACCCACCATGATGGGGAGGTGAAGTGGAACCTCAATCCAGATTAAAGAGGTTTAAGAAATTGCTTTGGCACGCAGCTAGGCAAGAAATACAGTGGGACAGTCTTCAGCACACACAGAGACAGAGCAGTCAGTCTCCCTTAATCTCCACACTCACCCGCCGTGATGTCATTTCCCCTGCCTGCAATCACACAACAGTAGGCTACAGCAGCACCCACCTTTGTTTGACATGGTAGCCACTAACCCATACAACAGGATGCTGAACAGGAAAGGTCCCAGGGCACAAGACTCGAGATTGGAATGAAGTGGAAATCCAGTCATATGTGGCCAGTCTATCAAGGACTGAGCGTGTAGTTGGTTAAAATGTAGGCTAATGCAATGTAACATTTTTCGTAGCAACCAACTAAGTTACATTTGTGCAAACTTTACATCCATCACTCAATGAATGTATCAATCACTCAATGAATGTATCAATCACTCAATGAATGTATCAACCACTCAATGAATGTATCAACCACTCAATGAATGTATCAATCACTCAATGAAAGTAAAGTATAACAATATATCATCATAAAATATGTTCAGATGACTGACCAACATACCCATGAGAGTCATAATAAACCCAACTGTGTTGAATCACATAGCTAGCTGTAAATGAATCTAAAAGGACATTTTGATCATATATGTAAATCGCGCCAATCATAGAAAAAAGTAGAAACTTGGTGGTGGTTAACCAGTAAAGCAAAGATCAGTGCTATCCGGGATCCTTGGGACGTCACTACCCCCCATTGAAGTTGACATTTCTAATGGTTAGGTAAGGGTTATGATTAGGGTATAGATGTCCCAAGAAATAAGGATAGCACTGAGCTAGGCATGGAGATGAATAGAAGCCTGAATTGAAATATTATTGAAGATTCTGAGGAATAACCGTTCATTATTTTAAAGTCTCTGTCCAACCAGGTTAATTTTGCGTTACCAAAGGATTTCAATATAACGTTACATTCTCGGGAGGGACACTAGATGCCTTGTGCTGGTAGTCTACTCACGAGTACGTTTTGATCAAATAATATGAAATGTAGGCGAATGTCGGTTTGTGACTACAGCGAGATGTAAGATATACTATATTCACTTGTTTTTGAGGCTGAAGTTCAGCCTCTGATTTAAAATTGCTAAGGCCGTGCTGTCAACTTTGACTCCCTTCACGAAGACGCGGAAAAGACACGCAGGCGTTTGCAGGTTTAATAAAAAATATAAAAAATACATGTAATTAAAACATTAGGATTATCGGTGTCTCTGTATATATTTCACAAACAACTTACCAAGAAGACGAATGTGTACATTTTCAGCTCTCTCATCCGACTCCCGTAGCGGTTCCAAGAAGCCATGATGCCGTTGCCACGTCTGGATACGCACGCGCAATCGGTTTTCCACGGATTCTTGAGCAGCACGCAAAGATGCTTAGGAAATGTAGTTTTGGAGGACATAGTTGGCATTGCAGGCATTGATTGCAGGCAGGTTGACGTTAACCCTTACCTTAACTATTCTGGAGTTAATGCCTAACCTTTAGATTTCTAAGTTAATACCTAAACGCAACTTTAACCTGAAATATTCGGAGTTAATGCCTAAACTTAACCTTAGACACTTCAGAATTAGACTTTTGAGAAACATGGATGAACGACTAATTCTGACGTGAGACTGTGAGAGCCAGTTGCAGCATGCACCTCTCATCACATTGTAGTACAGTGTCTATTTAAATGCAATGTTGCTAGGGCCTATGCTATGTATTTGCAAATACATGGGAACATCACCCAACCAAAGATCCACATCTGGAAAGCCAGTTTGATGAGGAGGTGTCATGAACTGCTCTCAACCTGTGCCAGTGGCGGGAATGGCCAGTCACACCACTCGGAACTATTCAAACTTCAAATCTGAAATTAACTTCTACATCACATCACCAGATAATAATAAAATAAGAAATGTCAATTATGTTTATTATAAGGTTATAGAACAGCGGGGCAATACATCACAAGCACTTACTCAATACTCCAAGTACTGAAAGCGCTTGTTTTTTTAATGCAAATTCTCTCTTGTACACCCCTCTCAGATGGAGTTGCGATGGTCCTTGTAGTAGCGTCCAACTCACAGAGAGAACGCAGTAACCAGCGCAGGTCGTTCTGTGAGCGAGACACATCGAAGAGAGGAGATACACTTCCATTGAGGTAGCCTGACGAATCAAGTAGAGCCCTCGAGTTTTGCGTGACATTTCGAACAAGTTGGAAAAAACATCAAAGGTAAGAATACAATTTAAATGATCTATTGGAAGGTTCAATTGCATCCCTTGGTTGTATTTAAATATTTGCAGATGGCTCTACTGAACCTACTACAATTTACAATAGTAATTATATTTAAATTGAACTTTTAAAAGGAAATGTAAAATCACTTTCTAATCTTTAGCCGTTCATTCTGGAGTGAGTATCCTGTCCAAAAATGGTAATAGTTATAGATAAGGTATAAAACATACCTTTGGTCAATTAATAAGGGATAGAATAGCCTATATTGAACACCGTTTTCCCATTTGACATCTAAGCCATTTATCATAAGATTAATTTGACGTTTCAGTTCACAAATGTTATTACTTAGATATAGCAGTGTTTCTGGGTGCCTCTTATTTTGTCCATTTTACCATTCCTTGAATAGAGGGCTCTGTTGGCGTCGTAGTTTGTTCCATAATATCGCATATTTATTCAGAGCAGTTAGCGGTTCTTTTATACCGCTTCAGCTTTACTTTCTAATCACGTTCCAGCGGAGGATCAGAAGCATTTCTGGGCTGCAGGAACCCACCGCCACATTTCCACTGTTACAAACTTACTTGTGTTGTGCTGTCGGTAATCAGGACCCGTGGGGTGAGGTTAGTTAGACAGATGCAGTTCCCACATAGTAGGCTACTGTCCAGATCTGCTTTTTATTTGCCTTTTTCTTTATATTCTCGTTTGTCCTGTGATTAGAAACATGTCTGTTTCTTAAACAAATTAGAATAGTGTTGTCATAAAATAACATTGAAATGACTCATGCGGCTTGGAGAATAGATCTTGCGCTGGTTGTCCCATTTTCTTTAGTCTTGCGCAATGGTTATTGTAGGTGCCAGGTTGAATGTGGATGATAATATTCAATATTTATTTCTACTGTCATCCCGCTGACACCTGGTTGAATATCAGGTTTACAGCTTACAGAATTTGCTATAAAGCTGATATAATAGTAGTCGTTTTCTCATAGAGAACATTAAATCCCCAATGACCGCGAGTAGCATTCTCTTATTCCCTTATTGCTACATGATGTGAAGTTGATTCATTATTAGGATGTCGAAATGAAGAACAATAAACGAATACAATCAAAGGCCGAGTTATGAATAGCATTGACTCTGGTGGTAGGTGAAGTCTCTCTCCCCCTTTACGCATCTCAGACACTTGTATTCTGTAAACCATGTTCACCCTGCGGCCACATTGCGTAGAATAACATAGAATTACTTCAGTTATTACAACACAACTCAACAGAGAAAAGGTAAATAATCAAGACTAAGTTGAAACACCAACAGATTCCTTTATCAAGTTCAAGGCTCATTTCAAAATTGTATTAAATGCCGTTTAGAATTTTACATTTTTAGAGAGCGACAGAGGGCAGTGTTCAGCGACGCTGCACGGTTGTAGAACCTACAGGCAGGTGAGAGAGAAAGAGAGAGAGGCGGAGGAGAATGGACGACATTTAGAATGTGACTAAAATACTTTACCAACTGCATTAGCCTGTCATATTTTCTTTTACTTTTATATTTTCGAATATTTTTTTAAAATATAAAATATTCACTTATTTTTGGGGGCTGAAATACTTTCGGGAAAAAAGTTGTTTTGTTGGGCTATAGAGTGAGAACAATAAGAGGCTATCTGACAGCACCGAAATCCGAGGATTATCGTTTACTCCCCGCCAGTTTGTCTATGCAACCTCTGCCAACACATCTGTTTCTCTAAATGAATTGCAGCTGCACTGTTGAATGTTGTTCAAGATATCTGCATGTCAAATATATTTCAGCCCGTGAGCAGTTAGTTTATCAGTAGTCGGTCGGTACTCAGAAGTCTGACATTGATTGTAATTAGATATAAATGTTCAGTAGGCCCGTAGCAACCAATTAGTTGCTATATGACTCCAAGCTCATGATGACTGTTTAAATTGGGTTTGTTTTTCCACAATTTAAGCATAGTGTTTACGCACATCCGTGTCTGTAGTCCACTGATACCGGACTTGGAATGCGCTTGGTTTTATCACGTTTATTATTACGGTCTTATTATTGACTTATTACTTTCGTTTTTATATTCTACCCTTGGATACTCACATTCCCTGTCATTTTTTCATTATAGTCTACCTCAAGCACACGAATGTTGAGAATTTGTTTCTATCTTACACAATCCTCTCGTCAACTTTTGTATAGACAGTGTGTCAGTAACAATACAAAGGGATTTTCCACACTAGCATTGGGAAACAATCACTGCATCAGTGAACTAATGGGAAGCATACTGCTCTGCTGACAGCTTCTTTGTCAGTCCCACAGTGTTGCACGTGACATAACACTGCCTACTCTTAAGATTGCTCACATTGCTTTTTTTCTGATATGATTCTATCTAATCCTTGATATTCAAACCTGGAGGTGTTCACCTGTCTTCCACCTGCCACTCCTGTAATGAGACCAGGGTGATGTTTCCAGTCTCCAGTTGGCCCTGAGAAAACAAATATTCTAATTTGATGTGCACACCAAATGGCACCCTGTTGCACTTATAGTGCACTATATTTGACAAAATCTGGTCAAAAGTAGTGCAGTATGAAGGGAATAGGGTGCCATTTTGGATGGAAGCTTGTTGGGATGGAAACTTGTTGGGATGGAAACTTGTTCAGAGTCTTTACAACACCATGCCCTGAACAATGTGCTGCCAACTCTATTAATATTCATACAAACCCCTACACGGACGGACATTAATTCAAGTGCTGTCTTAGGTTCCTGAGTCCGTCCTTTCAAATATAAAACAGGTTTTCATCTTTGATGAACTTATGAGTGCCCTTGACAGTTCTTGGTTGGTGGGGAAACTGAACAAAGATTCTCTTTGAGACTAATACACACCAAAGCCTTGTGGACAGATGACTATAGTGGTGGTCTGTGTAACCATGACGTCCACATATCTATCATTATATAGGGGGGAAAGGCGAAGTAAAAAGGCATCTGATATCAGCATAAATTATTTCTGTCCATTAATAAGTCTGATGGGTAGAATAATGAGTCGATGGTCCTGATCAAAGTTTTAATAGTGCATATTTATTAAGGCCTTGCTATATGTATTATTTCTGACACCGGCGGTCGGCACATCAAATGAGAGGGAACAACTGAGATGAAAGTTTACTGCAGACAGACCGAGGAACTTGATCTGACCAACCTGCCGGCTGTAGATATTAGGCCTACCAGGATGGGAAAAAAGGAGACTGCGGATGCGTCCCGAAATGGCACCCTATTCCCTATTTAGTTCATTACTTTTGACCAGAGCCTATGCATCTAAAATGGCACCCTATACCCTATATAGTGCGCTACTTTTTACCAGAGCCCTATATCAGACACACCCCATTCTCAATATAATCCTGACCTCTGGATGGTGGAGGAGAGAGTGCGTATGTCAGAGCCAGAGGAGATAACAGAGCAGTTTCTGGTCTGGTGTTCTGTACTTGAAGAGAGATAAGGTTCAGAGACTTCTTCTGTTACTCTTATCACCTTTAGCACCATTTCATATGCATGCAACCACTTTTGTTTATCTGCAGCTGCCAGCTAATGTTGATGTGAGAATGTGATAAAAAAAAAAAAAAATGTTGGGCAATTAAATGACATTGATTGAACTACGTTCATTGGGTCTCTACATAATAATGTTCTGCCAGTGTTATTTTTCTCAAATCATTACTGAATAGTCAAACATTGGCATTCCAGAGGCCTCCTGCCGCAATACAGACAGATTCATAGTAAGATTGCCCCTGAGTTGTTCTGTCAGCAATGAATCTTGACAATAATAAGCAGAGCTAGATAACACCTCAACTATTGACCTGTCACTTGGCACAGAGAAGTTGTTTACATATTCCACGCTTTTACATTGGTGGAATTCTGAGTGAAGGACACCACTGCTTTCAAAGCAACCTGCCAATGCTATGCTTTGACTTAAAGATGCCCTCAGAACTGCTGTAAGGCTGTCTGGATGTAACGTACCTCCTTCCCTTTCCAGTCTGTGGAGTTTGGTTTTGCATGTTGATCTTTGTTCAGGGCTGTGGACCGTTGGAGGCAAAGGGAATGGACAGTGATCTATCCTTTAAAAGTGGGACTCAGTTCATATGGTAACTGGGTTGGTGCTCACCAGAAACCAAAGCTATGTAGCTACCCACATGCCTTTTCAGAGAAAACATCTCTCTGGTGTGTTTGGTGGTATTAGTGTTGGATCCAAAAGTGTGTGTGTGTGTGTGCGTGTGTGTGAGCATGCGTGAACACAAATGGCAAACAGTCAAGTAAATACATTGGAATAATAGCTGGAGGCACAATGACTTGTGAAGCCCCCTCCTTCACCTATCTTTCTGAAGATAGCTGTTTGTTTGTCACCTGGTGTTGATGATAGGTTCCTTCCCTGATGGGGATTGTCATGGGGCTAGTTTCGGGTGAGAAGGACAGGTTAGTGTCCCCGACTCCTTGTGCTCTCAGCTCTCTCTGCGTCAAAGCCAACTCTCTCTCTCTCTCCCTCTCTTTCTCTGCCTCTCTGTCTGAAAACACCATCTATTTCCCCTGCTGCTAGTTGACAGGAATAATACTGGTGCCGTTGTGGACAGCCAAGCAGAGCCCTAGATCTTTCATGTGATGGGGAAAGCAAACATAATGGAAAGGTCCTATTTAGCAGAGTGATAGCTGGGACCTGTTGCCTGTTTGATTCATTATTTCACTTGCCATTAAGGAGGTAAAAATAAAGGCTCCCGGGCTCCGGTTCTAGGATAGCTCAGACTATTGTGTTTTTGTCATGTTGCCAGCAAAATACAGGGTACATTTCAGTCAATTACTTTTCTTAGGTTTCATGGGAATAAGGAAGTGAGGGTAGAGTGTTGAGTGGATGAAAAATTATTGTTAACACAAGACAATCTATACTAGAGAGAAAAGGAATAGCCTGCATGGCGTTTCTCTCTGGGTGGGGAGGTTGCTCGCACACAGAGTGAATTGATGTGAATGAATTATTCTATGAAATCTGTCTGGACTCTGACTGGACCCATTCAATCTCTCAGGACTTATGGTGGTCATTGTGTTTAAATACTGTGTGCTTGGCATGGCCTTCAGAGTGTTTGTCTCTGTGTGTGTCCCAAATGTCACGATATTCCCTATACAGTGCAGTCATTTTAACCAGGGCAAATATAGTGCACTATATAGGGAATAGGGTTCCATTTGAGACACATCCTCTGTGTGTAACCTGGTCTCTGTGGTTCGCTGCACCAGCCAGCACCACCAGCCTGTGAAATCCGATATGGCCGCTACTATCTGCAACCGCTAATTAATGCTTGATGCGAGTGAACAGGCTCACTTTGTCTTATTGTTGTTGTTCTTGTTGTTATTTTCCTCCTCCTCCCCTCCTTATTGTTGTTGTTCTTGGAGAAGGAAGAGAAGAAAATGACTACTTAAGGTCTGGAAGTAAAACATGTATATTTTTAAGTGCTGAAATTCAGTTGAATGACATTCTGGTCAACAATTTATGAAGTGATTTTTGCTGACCTAAAATTACTGTGTTATAATTATTGTTGCTTGCTTACACACACACACACACACACACACACACACACACACACACACACACACACACACACACACACACACACACACACACACACACACACACACACACACACACACACACACACACACACACACACACAGACGTCTGTTTGTTTAGGTTTGTGTAGGTTTGTTTATAGTCTTGAAGGTGCACTATAGTATATGTATGCCATCCAAAGATCAACTGACCATATATATTATGCATTGATGATATGAACTCTCTATGAATTCTCTCAGCATTTGTTATTATATTTCTGACCATCCCCCCACTTGCTGTTAAAGTTGGACCAGCTGTATTTTTATGTGAAGCAGACGTGAAGGCTTTTCTGTCCCATCGCTCACAGCTCTGTCCAGCCCAACAAGGCCTCAATGAGGAGCAGAAAGAAAGAGGGTGAGGCAGGAAACACTCCCACAATTGATTTGGCCATTGTGGGGGAGGAACACTTTTCCTATTGATGCTGTGGATACATATTGAAATGGTGAACCCCCCGAAGCTTTAGGAAGGGGCTCTTTGAGAGCAACAGGCGACCCAGAGGACTGTGGTAGGAGATGGGTGTTAGAGGCTTTGTGGTGATGGTGGAAACATTGTCCCTGCTCCAGTGATTTAATACCCCTGTATTCAAGAAGGACCTCTTTCTGACTGTCCCTGTGTGTGCGTGTAGGCCTCTGAGGCTGTCTCTCTCCTCTCCATAGCCCCTTTGAGGTTTCAGTCTTGAGGCCTTTTGCCCAGGGTCAATGTCTCGTAGGAACAGGTCCTTTGTGAAAGTGGAAATGCACTCTCACTCAATACAAAACCTATTCCTTTCCTTTTAGACTTGCCATAGGTAAAGAAGCCTCTATCTTTGCCTAAGGCTTTGCTCCAACAGTGAATAGCTGTCGGTTTGGTTGGGAAGGTATATTACTGGAGACTTGAGAAGCAGAATGTTGGTGGCTTTCAAGGATTTTATGTAATCTATCACAAGACATCAAGTGGCCCGATTTTCTGTTACTTACAAAAAGGATCTTAGATTCCAGTAACTTTGGTAAATTTACCAGTAGCTTTGCAACCCTAGTTGTAGGATCTGGGTTCTCAGTTCTATATTTTTTGGAAGGGGGAGCATATACTATCCTTATTTGATTTTCATTTACAGTCGCTGGTAAGAAGAAGAAGCTGTTTTGCCCTCTACCTTTTCTCAATCCAATAACACAGGGTTTGTAATGTGTACAAAACAGAGCCATGGCCGTGGGAAGTAGGGGTGCTGAGGGGGTGTTTAGTGTTTTCTATGTTGGTGATTGTGTATGGTTCCCAATTAGAGGCAGCTGTTTGTCGTTGCCTCTAATTGGGGACCATACTTAGTGTGTCCTCTCTCCACATGTGGTGTGGTTTATTGTTTCTGTTTTGTTGTATGTGCGCTACACCATGTCAGATCTTTGTTTGTTTGTTTAGTTTGTGAGTTTCATTTAAATAAAAAGATGTGGAACTCAACACACGCTGCGCCTTGGTCCATTCCTGTTGAAGATCGTGACAGAATAACCCCCCACACCAGGACCAAGCAGCGTGCCCAGGAGGAGAAGGTGTTCTGGACCTGGGAGGAGATAAAGGGGGGTTGGGAGACCCTACTGGCGAGAGTCCCTGAGGGATAAGAGTGGACAGCGACAACGCCGGGGTCCGCGGCCACAGCAATCCCAAGATTTTTTGGGGGGCGGCACATGGGGCGTGTGGCCGAGACGAGGTGAGAGCCAGAGCCTGAATGGAGGAGTATAAAGGAGTTTTGGGAGGTATATAGAAGAGAGGTACGTCCAGTGTGCTCTCTCAGCCCGGTACGTCCAGTGCCAGCTCCCCGCACTTGCCCTGAGGTGCGTGTCGTCAGTCCACTGAGACCTACGCCGGCTCCACGCACCAGGCTTCCGGTGCGCCTCCCCAGCCCGGTACGTCCAGAGCCAGCTCCCCGCACTCACCCTGAGGTGCGTGTAATCAGTCCGGTGAGACCTACGTCGGCTCCACGCACCAGGTGTCCAGTGCGCCTCTTTAGTCCGGTGACTCCTGTGCCGGCTTCCCGCACGCGCGGTGCGTGTAATCAGTCCGGTGAGACCTACGCCGTCTCCACGCACCAGGCGTCCAGTGCGCCTTCTCAGCCCGGTAAGTCCCGCACCGAAGCCGCCGCCAATGCGAGCTGCCCACCCAAACCCTGCCCAGCTTGTTCAAGTTTCGCGGCCGGAGTCCGCGCCTTTGGGGGGGGATACTGTCATGTTCTGGCCATAGAGAGCCCTCTGGGTTCTCTATGGGGGTTTGGGCCAGGACGTGACCAGGGGTGTTTAGTGTTTTCTATGTTGGTGATTGTGTGTGGTTCCCAATTAGAGGCAGCTGTTTGTCGTTGCCTCTAATTGGGGACCATACTTAGTGTGTCCTCTCCCCACATGTGGTGTGGGTTATTGTTTCGGTTTTGTTGTATGTGCTGTGTGCGCTACACCGTGTCAGATCATTGTTCTTTGTTTGTTTAGTTTCTGAGTTTCATTTAAATAAAAATATGTGGAACTCAACACACGCTGCGCCTTGGTCCATTCCTGTTGAAGATCGTGACAATTGCCCTGTCCCTTTCTCTGTGATTGTAATTCTAATGGAATCCAGAAAGAACAAAACCCTGTCATCAAACATTTACATCAAAAGGTGCAAAGTTATGGGCAAAGACCCCAAACATCCACATCAAATTCAATATTTTCTTGATCAAATAACATCGAAAACACCTACTTTTGGTGCAGTATTAATTTACCATCCTTACAAACCACTTAATGTAAATGTACATTACTGTATTGAATATAGGCTGGTAATCTAGGTTTGTACCTGTAGACTTTCCATCACCATGAAGAAAAACAATGCACAATACAGTGACTGAGTAAATTGAGACATCAAGTGGTTTGTGATGTGATGATGTGGCTCAGTTGGTGGAGCATGGCGGATCATCCCTAAGATGTTTCTACAACTCGATTGGAGTCCACCTGTGATAAATTCAATTGATTGGACATGATTTGGAAAGGCACACACCTGTCTATAAGGTCCCACATGTCAGAGCAAAAACCAAGCCATGAGGTCGAACAAATTGTCCGTAGAGCTCCGAGACAGGATTGTGTTGAGGCACAGATCTGGGGAAGGCTACCAAAAAATGTCTGCAGCATTGAAGGTCCCCAAGAACACAGTAGCCTCATTCATTGTTAAATGGAAGAAGTTTGGAACACCAAGACTCTTCCTAGAGCTGGCCGCCCGGCCAAACTGAGCAATCGGGGAAGAAGGATCTTGGTCAGGGAGGTAACCAAGAACCTGATGGTCACTCTGACAGAGCTCCAGAGTTCCTCTGTGGAGATGGGAGAATCTTCCAGAAGGACAATCAGGCTTTTATGGTAGAGTGGCCAGACTGTCACGTTGTATAATGATCGGAGACAGGCGCAGGAATACAAAAATCGTTTTTTTAAATTTCTCTGCCCAAAATAGCGTATGACGGGGATGAAGCCCAAAACAAACACATATATATATATATAAAACACAGGGTTGTACCCCAAACATAGAGCGAGATGGAAACCTCTAATAAATACACGGGACGAGACCCGCAATAGCAATACACGGGACGAGACCCGTAATAACAAGTGCACACTAACACGATAACACGCAAGCCAACACAACAGAGCACAGGTACTCACAAGACCAACGGACTTGGAACAATAATCAACAAGGACAATGGGGAACAGAGGGCACATATATACGCATACTAATCAGGGGGAATGGGAACCAGGTGTGCGTAATGAAACAAGACAGTCCGGGGTTGGTGGTAATGATTCAGTTCAGTGACACCTAGAAGGCCGGTGACGTAGGCCTCCGGAGCTGGTGAACGGAATGAGCAGCAGTACCGGGGGAATCCGTGACAGCGACGAAAGCCACTCCTCAGTAAAAGGCACAATGACAGCCTGCTTGGAGTTTGCCAAAAGGCACCTAAAGAACTCTCAGACCATGAGAAACAAGATTCTCTGGTCTGATGAAACCAAGATTGTAATCTTTGGCCTGAATGCCAAGCGTTACATCTGGAGGAAACCTGGCACCATCCCTACAGTGAAACATGTTGGTGGCAGCATCATGTTGTGGGGATGTTTTTCAGCTACAGGGGCTGGGAGACTAGTCAGGATCGAGGGAAAGATGAACGGAGAAAAGTACAGAGAGATCCTTGATAAAAACCTGCTCCAGAGCACTCAAGACCTCCGACTGGGGCGAAGGTTCACCTTCCAACAGGACAACGACCCTACAGTAAGCACACAGCCAAGACAACGCAGGAGTGGTTTTGTGACAAGTCTCTGAATGTCCTTGAGTGGCCCAGCCAGAGCCCGGACTTAAACATCTCTGGAGAGACCTGAAAATAGCTGTGCAGCGATGCTCCCCATCCAACCTGACAGAGCTTGAGAGGATCTGTAGAGAAGAATTGGAGAAACTCCCCAAATACAGGTGTTCCAAGCTTGTAGCGTCATACCCATGAAGACTTGAGGCTGTAATCGCTGCCGAAGGTACTTCAACAAAGTGATAATATAGATAATTATCAGACTCAAGTTACTCATGCTTGTAAACACTCAAACAGTTTTTTTTTTACAAAAGTTGTGCACTGGGTCTTTACTAGTCCTGTATTAGCAGATCGATAGACGTCTGTAGCATCGGTGCGAGCAAATCGCAGCACTCCCACCCCCAAACTACTTCCCGCGCCTATGAACAGAGCAGTTAGCTACAGCCACTCCACACTTAATCACTGATTTGCCCATGAACTGTCTGTGATTAGCTGTTTCCAGTGGGACATTTAATAGTCTCATTAGTGTTAGTGCTGACTGTCATGTAGTCCTCACGGTTGCCTGGCTAGAGAGCAGCCTGTGTGTGTGTCTGTGTGTGGCTTGATAGAGCAGCCAGAGCCAGTGACATGTGATGGATAATTTAGCCCAGTAACATCCTCTCCCCTGGTCAGACGCTCTTCAACACAATCAAATAATTAACAGTAAGAAGTCTGTGTCCCAAATGGCACCATATTCCCTACAAAATGTACTACTTTTGACCGGATCCCTATGGCCTCTTGTCAAAAGTAGTGCACTGTGTAGAGATTATGGTGCCATTTGGCAGGCATCCTAAGCACCCATCCTCTTCCCTCCGGCATCTTGTGTTCTTCCCTCCCTCTTCCCTCTTTATGTTCTCATATGCATAGCGCTGTATCTCATCATCACATTCAAATAGAGGATCTTAAAAGTGGCTGAGTGATATTGCTCAGCTAAATGTGATGGGAGAATCACATACTCAGTTCGGTGTTGATTAGAAACGTTACATAAGGCCAGGTTAAATTCATCTTTGAGCTGCAGGCAGATTGAGCAGCAGGCAGAATCAGAGTTTGACATTGAAATCATGGATAAATGTACCACCCTGGGGTTGAGTGACAGTTATGGCAGTTGAAAATACCATGACAGTTGTGAAACTTGGATGGATGGACAACTGGTCCCTAGGGGGTGCTGTGTTTGGGTCCCATTCTTGTGTCTTTGCTTTTGATGGATCAATTTGTGGCATTGATCATCTGTTTGTTTGTTAGTTTGGTTGTTTGGTTGCCTGGCTACCCAAACTCCTTGCTCCAGCCAAACGCTACGCCACGCTCACGGACGTTACTTTCTTCTCTGCGATGAGTCTGGATCTGAGTATCTCCCAAATGATTTGTAGAGCGCAAAAACATTCTAATCGTTCTGATTGGTCCCAGAAACCGATGAGTTGGGTCAGAGCCAGAACACGTGGGTAAAGCGGCGTTTAAACATTTTTGTCATTGGCTTTGATACACTGTTTGGTTAGAGATGATCCAATCGCTGATGACTTTGTTTCGTACAACACCCCTCACTTTGACGTCACCACAAATGACTTCAACGATGGCAGTCTCAGACTGAAGTATGTAGTGAACACAGAGCAGCGGAGAAATTCACTTTGAGTCATCAGGCAAGTTGTTTGATAGTTTGATAGTCTGTTATTGGGAATATGTCCCTGGCGAATTGAAGGTTTGTGTATGCAACAGTATTTCAATCATTGCAACAATATTAAATTAAAGTGCATATTAAAGTGTTACTCAAAAGCAGTAGTGGTTCATAGGTAAAATCACTGGGGAAGCCAAGCCAGGGGAAAAAAGCCATATTACAACCTATGTGTTGTGATAATTGCGTTGTTTGCTCTATAACCTGTTAGTTCATATGCCTGGACACCATTATATATATAGGCCTACAGCCCGAGATAATAAGAAGACACAGTGGCAGAATAAATTCAACCAGACCTTTGTTTCATCATAAAACCAGAGAGCAACATCTGTCCGGTGAAGTCCACAAAATATATTGCATGTAACAAACAACCACATAACCTACAGCACGGTCAAGCAAGTTAATGTTTCCAACATTTTTGGACTACTAAACAACTATTGATTTAGAGTTACCTTAAGTTGCAAAGAAAACAGGAGCTGCTTCCACTATTCCAGCACCATTTCAACTTCAACATTTCAACATCATCAAATCACTTCTGCTTAGTCTAATACAGTGACAACTAAAAAATACCAGAAACAATTTAGTCCAATCAACATAAGCTAAATACAGTATGATGTGGCCTTCCACTCCTACTGATTTCTCTGTGTGTGTGTGTGTGTGCATGCAAGTAGAAAACACATGTTGACTCACCCTACTTGTAGAGAAACGCCAATGCCATCCTCCTCTTTCATGTTCATACCTGAACGGTCTATGACTCTGTCATATAGTACACGCTTTTAGTTTTTGTTGTCCTAGGCTAC
Organism: Brachymystax lenok tsinlingensis; assembly: GCA_030435695.1. Classification (NCBI taxonomy): domain Eukaryota; kingdom Metazoa; phylum Chordata; class Actinopteri; order Salmoniformes; family Salmonidae; genus Brachymystax; species Brachymystax lenok. The sequence goes on from CM059785.1 coordinate 15,046,678, forward strand.
CTGGCTAAAATCCTTGCTCGCTAGCCTAACTTCCTTTCATGGGCAATGACGCGCCAGGCCAAGTAGTTAACATTAGCCAGCCAACTACATCTAGCTACATGTTGAACTTCCATCCTCTCCTGGGGCACAATGTATGAGTGTATGGTTGGCTCAGAATCGGCATTATATATCAGTGGCCAGTACGGAGATTTAAGTAAAACCACAAGTCCAAATCACTATCTCCATCCATGGCTAATTTAGGAAAGGGTTGATTTTAGCTAGCTAGCTAGCCAACGGAGGACAACGACACAAGTTACAATAATTAAAGTTTTCGGTCAATTACATTTGGCTTCTAATGTGATGTGATTGGTTTGAAGCCAAATCCAAACTGGATGACACTTCTTTTATGGTGCGCCAGGACCATTCACAGCTGAGCTCACTCAGTGTAGCTCAACGCTGATTGGCTATTATTATTTTAATAAAGGGAGGCCAAATGCACACTGGCTTGGCAACAATGTCATACTCTTTTTGACAGCATAGATGGGCTACACATACAGAGACAGAGGTGGTGTTTCGTTCGCTTGGATTCTTTCTCTGGTGAGATAGATTCAGCATCTTACGAATTGAAGGAAATGTATGAAACACAGAGAGAATACAGAAACATCATTTTGTATGTTATTTTCTTGGCATCCATGATCAAAAGCCGTTTTTCTGACCTGATGAATCTGTTCTCATCTTGAAAGGTTTCCATTATGCTGTGTAGACTAATAATACCTTGTAGTGGGTTGAAAGCAATTGTCAGGTACATAATGAAAAATGTATGAATCATTCAATTTGGATTAATTTGTTTTTTAAACAAGCCTTGTAACACATTTTAGTCAAAGCTTTCAACATGTTTATTTAATGTCTTCTGTAATCTCTTTTTTGTTTAAAATTTATAAGCAATTGCTTTCATTCAAGTCAACAACAAAGCTTTTTTTCTCCACATCCTTCACTTTCCCTTTATGTCTCTGGCTAACCTGTGACACAATCTCTTCTCACTATCTGTAGACCCCTACAGTAATTGGTGGACCCTGATATTGAATTGTCATAGAAATGGAAAAGGGTGCAATAACCTATAGAGGTCACGTAGCCTACGCACACTTCTGTGGAGTCTGGAGTGTATTTCACATTTCAGAGACCATGGTCATGTGAGCCCTCTTGCTGTGAAATGGGATATTCGTTATGGTTCTGCCCTAAGGGCCCTGCCATAGGAGTGCACTATAAAGAGGATAGGGTGGAATTTGGGCCTGACATAGACGAACCAACTGCACTCAGAAGCCAGACGTTGAGGGGAATTATTCTCTTGTCTCTTGATGACATTATGTTTGGCAGTTGAGAGGAATCCATTGATCTGATGCCAAAAGACCCAAGTTATCCTCCACGCTTGCTGAAGAATTTCTATTCATGTCTCCTACAGTAAGACCCCAGAGTCTCTTATCAGGGCTCGGTGTACCTGGACTCTAAGCAGTGCTCTGGCTATGGCGAGCGGATGTACAGATGTATGATCTTAATTTGAGCCAGTTAACTAAAGCAGGAAATTTATCCTGCAGCAACAGGAAATGTGAATTATTATGTGAATTATAATTAAAGGACATATTTGTAAGGGTTGATACAAATCTGAAATGTCAAAATGGAAATGATAAACTTTAGAAACCTTTTTAAACCTCAAATACACTACAAGTTTAAAATGTCCTGCATTGCAGGAAAGTTATCCTGCAACAGGGTGATCAGATTAAGATCCTACATCTGTACCATGGGTACAGTGACAGTTCACTGGCCAGACACAATGGGTGACATTTCCACAGCACAAAACACAGAGGAAAGCTATTGTCCTTTTGCAGACCAGACAGTATCAGTTCAAATCCACAGCACAGACTCAGCACTGCATGGCACTTTAACATCTGTTTTGATGCTAGCCCTGCTTTTTCTGCGTTTTCAAAACAGGGACGTAGTTAGTGTGTTTCATGGCTTGTATAGTTGAGAGGTGTCTCAAGTCCTCAGCCTCAGACAATACAGTTATGGGAGGCCATGGTTTCATCCAGACCAAAGAAGGGAGCACAAGTGGGTCTGAATGTTTTCTTAATAGTTAAACACTATGAAAGTGCAAGACAGCATAAAGCATCATGCGTCAATTAAAGGCAGGCGTACTTTGTGTGTCGAACCAAACTACCTCTCTGTCTATCGCTGGCTTGTTTGGCGTGGTGTCGAATTTGGCGGTTGTTTCTTATGACAATAAGTAGTTATATGCGGGGGAAGCGAGGCCCGTCCCAAGCAATGTCCAGTGTGTATGTCTCATCAGAACCAGCATGCTGGAAATACCATGCCATCCTAGTAATTCTCCTACAGTGGAACTTACAGTTCAGTAACTGAACATTTTGTTTATACTTTGTTTATAACCAATTTGATAAATTATCTTTCTAAAAGCAACAAGACACTTGTTTTACAGACAATTTCGAGCCACACTGAATTTGTGCATCACTGGAAAGAAAGATTTACCTGGTGTCTTTGACAAGTCTTTGCCAATCATTTCTCCTAGCCATGTTGTCAATTATGACCCCCCATCCTCTCTTGTCTTTTCATTTTCCATCCTGAGACATCATAAGCGGTGGCCAGTCAACTCTGAGTCACGTGCTGCGATACGGCACAATGCAGTGGTTAGCGTGCAGCCCATTAATGAGGCAAATTACTCTGATAAAAGACTTCAGACAAGTAGTGGGACCATGTCTGCATGGCACAAATAAGGACCAACCTCTGTTTCCGGTCCCAGTTTCCTCCTATGATTTCAGGAACACTTTACAGTACTGTCAATATCTATCTGGGATATATGGTTCCGGGATGGTGGAATATTTTCAGAGTTGGTACCTTTCCATAATCACAGTCTGCGTCCCAAATGGCACCCTATTTTACTGCGTCCCAAATGGCACCCTATTTGGGATACAACCACTACATCAATGGGAGAAACCATTAACGAGGAACCCCAATGCACCTCCTGTAACTAATCCTCTTAACAGGGATTAGTCTGACCTGAGCTTCATGTTAATGTAAAGGAAACCTCAAAGCTGGGTTAGTGGCACCTGTTTCCCTTTCATCTTCTGACTGTGGCCCACTTTGCTGGAAGCTGGAATTACAGGAACATTTAAATCCCTTTGAGGGTCCGGAGTCTTTAATTGGGAAAGGGTTTTACACTTTTCTCTCCCTCGTCCTCCCTACTGCTCCCTCTCATTCATCTCTGTAGAAAAGAGCCACTGTTGGGCTTGTGGCATGTGTGTATCTGTGTGTGTTTGTGTGTGTGTGTTTGTGTGTGTGTGTGTTTGTGTGTGTATGTGTGTGTTTGTGTGTGTGTGTTTGTGTATGTGTGTGTGTGTGTGTGTGTTTGTGTCAGAGGAGAAAGGCCTCCTTCTTTGGACAACCTCCACACCTGGTTTCTCTCCACTCCTTTTCCTCTAGCCCTCGCTGGCTGACTCAGTAGTGGGACCATGAGAGAGGAGGTCACAGTGCCCTCGCTGGCTGACTCAGTAGTGGGACCATGAGAGAGGAGGTCACAGTGCCCTCGCTGGCTGACTCAGTAGTGGGACCATGAGAGAGGAGGTCACAGTGCCCTCACGGGCTGACTCAGTAGTGGGACCATGAGAGAGGAGGTCACAGTGCCCTCGCTGGCTGACTCAGTAGTGGGACCATGAGAGAGGAGGTCACAGTGCCCTCGCTGGCTGACTCCAGTAGTGGGACCATGAGAGAGGAGGTCACAGTGCCCTCGCTGGCTGACTCAGTAGTGGGACCATGAGAGAGGAGGTCACAGTGCCCTCGCTGGCTGACTCAGTAGTGGGACCATGAGAGAGGAGGTCACAGTGCCCTCACGGGCTGACTCAGTAGTGGGACCATGAGAGAGGAGGTCACAGTGCCCTCGCTGGCTGACTCAATAGTGGGACCATGAGAGAGGAGGTCACAATGCCCTCGCTGGCTGACTCAGTAGTGGGACCATGAGAGAGGAGGTCACAGTGCCCTCGCTGGCTGACTCAGTAGTGGGACCATGAGAGAGGAGGTCACAGTGCCCTCGCGGGCTGACGCAGTAGTGGGACCATGAGAGAGGAGGTCAAAGTGCCCTCGCTGGCTGACTCAGTAGTGGGACCATGAGAGAGGAGTTCACAGTGCCCTCGCTGGCTGACTCAGTAGTGGGACCATGAGAGAGGAGGTCACAGTGCCCTCGCTGGCTGACTCCAGTAGTGGGACCATGAGAGAGGAGGTCACAGTGCCCTCGCTGGCTGACTCAGTAGTGGAACCATGAGAGAGGAGGTCACAGTGCCCTCGGGCTGACTCAGTAGTGGGACCATGAGAGAGGAGGTCACAGTGCCCTCAAGGGCTGACTCAGTAGTGGGACCATGAGAGAGGAGGTCACAGTGCCCTCGCGGGCTGACTCAGTAGTGGGACCATGAGAGAGGAGGTCAAAGTGCCCTCGCTGGCTGACTCAGTAGTGGGACCATGAGAGAGGAGGTCACAGTGCCCTCGCTGGCTGACTCAGTAGTGGGACCATGAGAGAGGAGGTCACAGTGCCCTCGCTGGCTGACTCAGTAGTGGGACCATGAGAGAGGAGGTCACAGTGCCCTCGCTGGCTGACTCAGTAGTGGGACCATGAGAGAGGAGGTCACAGTGCCCTCGCTGGCTGACTCAGTAGTGGGACCATGAGAGAGGAGGTCACAGTGCCCTCGCTGGCTGACTCAGTAGTGGGACCATGAGAGAGGAGGTCACAGTGCCCTCAAGGGCTGACTCCAGTAGTGGGACCATGAGAGAGGAGGTCACAGTGCCCTCGCTGGCTGACTCCAGTAGTGGGACCATGAGAGAGGAGGTCACAGTGCCCTCGCTGGCTGACTCAGTAGTGGGACCATGAGAGAGGAGGTCACAGTGCCCTCGCTGGCTGACTCAGTAGTGGGACCATGAGAGAGGAGGTCACAGTGCACTCGCTGGCTGACTCAGTAGTGGGACCATGAGAGAGGAGGTCACAGTGCCCTCGCTGGCTGACTCAGTAGTGGGACCATAAGAGAGGAGGTCACAGTGCCCTCGCTGGCTGACTCAGTAGTGGGACCATGAGAGAGGAGGTCACAGTGCCCTCGCTGGCTGACTCAGTAGTGGGACCATAAGAGAGGAGGTCAAAGTGCCCTCGCTGGCTGACTCAGTAGTGGGACCATAAGAGAGGAGGTCACAGTGCCCTCGCTGGCTGACTTAGTAGTGGGACCATGCTCAAAGCATACACAACATGCTGCTGCAACCACCCACACTGAGAAAGGAGATCACAGCAGGCTCTCATTACTCCTGGCCAAACCTGCCATTGGCCCTGACCTCCAGGGTCAGACGTTTAGGTACACCTCTCCTCTGCCTGGCTGTGTGAGGGGCCAGGAGACAGGGCAACCCCTGCTCTGCATCCGTACTGGGGAGACCGGGGGAGACTGGGGTGGCGAGCTAGAGACAGACAGACACAACTCCCTGACCCTGGGAGGGAACACAACACTCCCACCTATCAGAGTGTAAATCAGGATGGGTTAAATACTTGTTGTCTCATAGTAAATATGTCTGCTTTCAGACCTCCCTGCTCACAGCGGAGTGCTATGCCTTGGCTTGGACAAGGACCCCATTGAAGGCTTCCCAAGAGGAGGGTGTTTACAGTGTTGGAGGTTTAAGGGGAGCAGGGTGAGGGCATGTGGATGTGGGTTGGAGGTGGATGACAGGGATTAATTTGCCTGTTTGCCAAAACACATTGGAGCAGAAACGTCCTCTTGCTGAGGTCTATTGAATCTCCTGTTTCTGGACTGGGGAGAGTGACTCCGACTGCTTATTGTATGGTCCACTGAGTTGGATCTGTATTCCCCAAACAGGCCCTCCAGGACTGTATGATTATACACTGCATCTTCATGCTGTATGTGTATGGATGTCTCAGAACAACCTGATGTGTCTCATGTTCAAACCGTTGGCCAGAGGTGTACTGTAGGTGGCCATGTTAGAACAGACATCTGGCTTTGTTCAGACAGACATCAGTGCTCCCATGTATGTGTTTAGTTAACCAACACACCAGCCCACTATATCTAGTCTGTTCCTGACTGTCTCTAGCGTGTGTGTGCGTGTGTGTGTGTAGCTGTCTGTCAAGGACTACCTTGCAGACTACATGATGACGGACATGTTATCAAGGCAGCCGTGTCCGTCTCCTCAGCTTAGTGTAAAGTCCTGACTGGCTGTTGTTTACATCGACACACACACACACTCCCTATCCCCCTCTCTCTCTCTACCCTTACACTTTAGTGTGGAAGTTCTATGTGTCTGTTCAGGTAGTAAATATATTCTAGATGGATGGTGGAATGATAGAGAGATGGATAAATAGATGGGTAGGTAGCAGATGGATAAAGGTAGGACTTGTAATTAGACCATTCCAATACAGGTGTACATGTATGTGTTTTTCAGCTGCACTCTGCTCTGTCATTTCAGAAACATGTTGTAAGTGAGTTATCCAAGAGAGAAAGGAGGCCAGTTCTCACAGCCTTCCCTTCTAATGTTGTTTGTCATTTTGTGGATTCGAAGACATCTTGAACTTTGAAGTTTGCATGACAAAGACTTAAATGTGGGGCCAGGGTACCCCAGGTCCAAGGCAGTAAGCCTTACTTGTATAGTTCTCATGGGAATATATAGAAACTTCTGATTCTACCCTGACCTCCTCCGTTGTATGGGTCCCCCCTCTCACATCTAAACTGGGGGTCAAAAACAGTGCTTCTCTCAGCATCGACTGGGTTAGGGTGGAGTCCAATACACACACAGACACACACATGCACACAGACACACACACACACTCTATGATGCACCCCCCTCTTTGCTGGCGAGGAGCAGAGCTACCCTCAGCAGTCTACAAAGCAGTGGTGATTATGGCGATGATGATGGTGATGATGGTGATGATGATGAAGATGGTGATGATGATGATTTCCTCACCATCTTAAATAAGCATGCCCATTCAAAAATGTTTGAACCAGGAACAGATATAGCCCTTGGTTCACTCCAGACCTGACTGCCCTTGACCAGCACAAAAACATCCTGTGGCGTACTGCATTAGCATTGAATAGCCCCCACGATATTTAGCTTTTCATGGAATTTAGGAACCAATATACACAGGCAGTTAGGAAAGCAAAGGCTAGCTTTTTCAAAAAGAAATTTGCATCCTGTAGCACAAACTCCAAAAAGTTCTGGGACACTGTAAAGTCCATGGAGAATAAGAGCACCTCCTCCCAGCTGCCCAATGCACTGAGGCTAGGAAACACTGTCATCACCGATAAATCTGAGATAATTGAGAGTTTCAATAAGCATTTTTCTACGGCTGGCCATGCTTTCCACCTGGCTACACCTACCCCGGTCAACAGCCCTGCAATCCCCACAGCAATTTGCCCAAGCCTCCCCCATTTCTCCTTCACCCAAATCCAGATAGCTGATGTTCTGAAAGAGTTGGAAAATATGGACTCCTACAAATCGGCCGGGCTAGACAATCTCTTTCTAAAATTATCCGTCGAAATTGTTGCAACCCCTATTACTAGCCTGTTCAACCTCTCTTTCGTATCGTCTGAGATCCCCAAAGATTGGAAAGCTGCCATGGTCATCCCCCTCTTCAAAGGGGGAGACACTCTAGACCCAAACTGATACAGACCTATATCTATCCTACCCTGCCTTTCTAAGTTCTTCGAAAGCCAAGTTAACAAACAGATCACCGACTATTTAGAATCCCACCGTACCTTCTCCGCTATGCAATCTGGTTTCAGAGCTGGTCATGGGTGCACCTCAGCCACGCTCAAGGTCCTAAACGATACTGCCATCGACAAGAGACAGTACTGTGCAGCTGTAATCATCGACCTGGCCAAGGCTATCAACTCTGTCAATCACCACGTTCTTATCGGCAGACTCAACAGCCTTGGTTTCTCCAATGACTGCCTTGCCTGGTTCACCAACTACTTCTCAGACAGAGTTCAGTGTGTCAAATCGGAGGGCCTGTTGTCCGGACCTCTGGCAGTCTCTATGGGGGTGCCACAGGGTTCAATCCTCGGGCCGACTCTTTTCTCTGTATACATCAATGATGTCGCTCTTTCTGCTGGTGATTCTCTGATTCACCTCTACACAGACGACACCATTCTGTATACTTCTGGCCCTTCCTTGGACACTGTGTTAGCTAACCTCCAGACGAGCTTCAACAGCATACAACTCTCCTTCCGTGGCCTCCAACTGCTCTTAAATGCAAGTAAAACTAAATGCATGCTCTTCAACCGATCGCTGCCCACACCTGCCCGCCCGTCTAGCATCACTACTCTGGACGGTTCTGACTTAGAATATGTGGACAACTACAAATACCTAGGTGTCTGGTTAGACTGTAAACTCTCCTTCTAGACTCACATTAAGCATCTCCAATCCAAAATTAAATCTATAATCGGCTGCCTATTTTGCAACAAAGCATCCTTCACTCATGCTGCCAAACATACCCTCGTAAAACTGACTATCCTACCGATCCTTGATTTCGGCGATGTCATTTACAAAATAGCCTCCAACACTCTACTCAGCAAATTGGATGCAGTCTATCACAGTGCCAGCCGTTTTGTCACCAAAGCTCCATATACTATCCACTGTCATGACGTTGGCCCTCTTTGAGGATAGGGAGCACCATCCCCCTCTCTCTCCCATCTCTCTCTCTCTCCCTCCATCCCCCTCCCTTACACCCAGGTTCTCTATCGCATGTCGTAAATTCCAGGGGGAAACTCTCCCTCATGGCCAAGCAGAGAGAGACACATGGAGAGAACAAAGGAATTTCTGCCACATCACAGAACTTGAGAAATGAACAATACCCATGTTTTATAGAATGCGTACACGGTCGGGGGGATCCAGCTACGACCGGTCCATTTCGTTTAATGTTTGTGAAACTCAGGAGAGACAATACAGCCACATTACCATAACCATGTTTATACAAGAGTCTCAGTTGTGAGACTTGCATCTAATTGTTGTATAAAATGAATGAGTTACGATGAAACTATTTGTGAAATTATGGAATGTGATTTTAAACTGTTTAATGAAAGAGAATCCAATTCCATAGGCCCGCCCCATGAGCACAGACAGTGATCTGGTGTCATGGGACGACCCTTTTCTACTATTAGGAATATAACCCCCACCTGAAGGAATCATCTTCAGACCAAGCTTAACTCGATTACCGAGAGGGCTATGGGTTGAGTGAAGACCAATACCTCTATCACAGAGGGAACTAAGGTTTGAGTAGAGACCACAAATGGTTTTTGAATTCTTAACCATGCCACGTGGTTAAACTCTGAGACTATCGATCCGACAGAATAAGAGCAACTTTGACTATTCTAAGAACATTTCTTAATGGTACTCTGAAGTACCCATTCTAACCACGAAAGACTTGGAAGAGAGAGAGAGAGGCGGATGAACTTTCCAACAGAAAGACAGACGATCCCAACGACACACTGAGCGTAAATATATATTGATTGCAATTGTTCCTGAATAAGTGAGCGTTCATGACGGCTTGGTGAACAAAGGGAAGTGGGTGTGGATTGAGAAAGGCGGGAATTACACAAATGAGTCAATACACATTTGATAATTATATTCATTGAAATGCTAATCCTTAGCATTTAAGGATTAGCATTTCAATGAATATAATTATCAAATGTGTATTGACTCATTTGTGTAATTCCCGCCTTTCTCAATCCACACCCACTTCCCTTTGTTCATCAAGCCGTCATACCAGCTAAGCCCACTAGGGAACATCCCCTATCATTTCCTTGTAACCATATCTACTTTGTTTTGTTTACTGTTTGTTTGTGCATTTCTGTGAGTATTTAGTTAGTTAATAAATGAGTGATTTAAGACAATTGATGTATAGATGATTCATAGTAAAGACTGGGTTCGTGCAGATAACCAACAATTTACGACGTTCGGAATGAGACTAACGTGAGGTAAAGAATAATTAATTAATGAGAAGACTAATTGATCAGATATTAAAATATCTGAAAAGTTATATTAGGAAAATGATAACTTTGTAATCTGAATATTTTCCTTGGTGCCCCGACTTCCTAGTTAATTACATTTACGTGATTAGTTAATCACGTAACAATAATTACAGAGAATTGATTTGATAAAATAACAGTCTTCACTTTAATAATGCCAACGACATGACACCACTAATGCAACCTGTATGCTCTTCTTGGCTGGCTTCATATTCGTCACCAAACCCACTGGCTCCAGGTAATCTTTAAGTCTTTGCTAGGTAAAGCCCCGCCTTATCTCAGCTTACTGGTCACCATAGCAGCACCCACCCGTAGCACACGCTCCAGCAGGTATATTTCACTGGTCACCACCAAAGCCAATTCCTCGTTCGGCTGCCTTTCCTTCTAGTTCTCTGCTGCCAATGACTGGAACAAACTGCAAAAATCACTGAAGCTGGAGACTCATATCTCCCTCACTAGCTTTAAGCACCAGCTGTCAGAGCAGCTCACAGATCACTGCACCTGTACATAGCCCATCTGTAAATAGCCCATCCAACTACCTCATCCCCATACTGTTATTGATTTTATTTATTTTGCTCCTTTGCACCCCAGTATCTGCTGCACATCTATCACTCCAGTGTTTAATTGCTATATTGTAATTATTTTGCCGTTATGGCCTATTTATTGCCTTACCTCCCTTATCCTGACTCATTTGCACACACTGTATATAACTTTTTCTATTGTATTATTGACTGTATGTTTGTTTATTCCATGTGTAACTCTGTGTTGTTGTTTGTGTCGCACTGCTTTGCTTTATGTTGGCCAGGTTGCAGTTGTAAATGAGAACTTGTTCTCAACTAGCTTACCTGGTGAAGTAAATACATAAAAATGGTGATGGTGATGATGGTGCTGGTGATGGTGATGATGATGGCGGCGACTTGCTCTCCGACTTTACCTCAAAGCTCCAATTAATTAAGCTTGAAATGAGTGCTTGTGTTGCTGCTGTGAGAGGAATAAACAAGACGTAAAACAGGAGGGTTGTTAAGACTCAGGCATTTTTTACTTGCGTCATGCTGTGTCAAACTTTTTCTCTCTTCCTCCTTTAAGAGGTGCACTCTGTATCAAATAGATCAATGCAAGGCAGACAATTCAAATGACTGTTCAATGGCCTTGTGTCGTTATGAAAGGTTAACACTTCTGGAGTACTGAGTCAGAGATGTAGGTGCTCTGGTGTTTGTTTGTCTGTCTCCACTAACGGTTCTAGGGGAGGGGGTGGCAGTGCCCCTGTGACAACAATTTTGGACCCCTTGTGGCCCCCATAAATGTGGAGTATGAAATAATTTTTGCATAACAAATTTTTGCTATCGTTCTTTTTTTACATCCGTTATTAGACAGTGGCAACGCGGAACACTAATTAAACCCACACATTTACTAGAGGGACATGGTCTTTTGCCTGCTAATGCCTGCAATGCAGTGAAGAAAACGATATGACAACAATAAGGTCTAATGTAACTGGCCCCTCTAACAGTACAACTGGCCCCAGCTTGGCCCCCCAGTTGAAATGGTCTAGAACCGCCACTGTGTCTCGCTCCAATTGTCGAAAAGTTTTTCATCACAGTAAATGCGTATTTACAGATGAGATGCTAGTCACCTCATATATGTCTTTGGATCTCCTCCACTAACGAGGCCTGGCTGGTGGAGATTTATGTATCACAATGTAAACCCTGCATTTGATCTCTGTGTTAAAATTAGCTCTCCTTTCTCCCTGAGTCCATGTCAGCCCTGTGAAGTCTTAACTTTGGCATTGACAGTAGATGCTGGCATTAGATGACACACATAAATGCATGCACGCATACACACTCTCACACACACACACACACACACACACACACACACACACACACACACACACACACACACACACACACACACACACACACACACACACACACACACACACACACACACACACACACACACACACACACACACACACACACACACACTACCCCCACCTACCTCCATACTACCCGCCTTCTCTGCTATCCTTCCCCTCCCCAGCCCCTTAGCCCTCAGCATCAAACAGTTACTGTCACAGCACAGCAGGAGAGACGTGTCCGATATGCTGGAGGTAGGCCAAGTGAGGCTACAGCCAAGCAATGCCAGACCAGACCGGGCTGGCTTTCCTGGTCAGAGCTGTAGTGTCTCACAGGCCTTCAGGGGAGTTGGCTAAAGCCAGGGATCAAGGTGTGTGTGTGTGTGTGGTGACACCATCAGAGATCTAGTGAATCTAGTTTATCTGTTCTGTATTTAAACCCTGGATTGCTGATGAAATGTATTGGCCATTAAGAGGCATTGAAGCCACCGGTCGGCCATTTTGCCACTCCCCAGTAGGAGCAGTCTTCCATAGGAATGAATGTAGTGTGGACAGTAACATTAGTAATCACATTTATTTTTGTATTTTTATGTTTATCTCACATAATATAATTTAAAAGTGTGCATTAAGATGACTGTAATATAATAAATGTTGCAACACGAATGTAGACATTAATAAATGCATTTCTATAGCTTCGAGAATATTATTTTCAATGATGGTGGAGTGCCAAGAGGGAGGCATGGTGGCGTCAACACAACCCCCCCTATTTGTCATCTAGTGTATATATAAATCATTGGCTCAGCCCCCAGGGGCACTGCAACCTGCCAGGACACACTCACAATGAGTAAAGGACCCCACTCTGCTGTGTGTCATCCTCCTCTTCTATCCCTCTCTTCCTTCTCTACATCTCACTCTTTCTCTCTTTTCCTCTGCCAGAAGTTTTCCCTTGTGGTGTGCACCCTCTCTTCCTTCTCTACATCTCACTCTTTCTCTCTCTTCCTCTGCCAGACATTTTCCCTTGTGGTGGGCAGTCTCAGTGATTTACACACCTGAGGCAACTACTTTGGAATCCAACTCCAAGTGAAGTGAAAACTTGTTAAAGGGGAAAAAGATTGTGTTCAAACTATGCCTTGATGGAAAACTATGATTTGTCACTCAATTGGTGGATTTCATCAAATCTATTGAACAGATCAATGATCTTTGTCAATCATAAAAATGTTATTCTAATCTAATGGTGTTCGATTTGATGCCTGGTTTTACCATGTAATCACAAGTAAGTGGGTTTTAGTTTGGAGTTGGTTTCTCGGCAGATAGTAATTGATAAGTAAGGGCCAGTGGTGATTTGTTAGAACCATCCAGATCCTGATGGTCTTACTTTAATTGTGTTCAATTTTGACTAAGACCGTGTCTCAAAAGGCACCCTATGCCCTATATAGTGCACTACTGTAATGGTGCACTACATAAGGAACAGGGTACTATTTGGGACATGGCCTGACTGTTTTCTCTCTAAGTGATTTATCCTAGGTCATTAATTGCAGTCATGTCTACTGGGGAAAGAGAGTAGAGCACTGAGCACGTCCTCCCTCACCATTGAGCCCTTGTCTCTCTCTGACGGTAATTACTTATTGGATTGGCACTTTATTCAGTGGCTTCAATTCAATTTCATCATTTAAGTGTTTCACTTAGTTTATAAGGCTCCAGACAGGCAGCATAGACAGAGGAGAATAACTGTTTTCAGAGGAGCAGTGCCTCTTTTTTAAGTCAGTGAAATGGGGTTACCATTGATTGCAATAAGTGTCTGCATCCCAAATGGCCCTCTATTCCCTATATAGTGGACGATATAATGAACACTATGGGCCCTGGTCAAAAGCAGCCAAGTATATAGGGAATAGGGGGCCATTCAAGACCCATCAGAGAGCTGTGAGGTGACAGTTAGTGGGAGTTTGATCTGGTCTGTGTTTGATCGTCTGTGATCTTTGATCTCGTCTGTTGACAGACAGACAGACAGTGGGAGGACGTGAACCTTGATTGAGTCGTAGAGTGTGTGTATGTGTGCGTGTGTGTGTAATTTAACTCCAAAGCATTGCTGACGACATCTATGTGTTAATATTATATCCCCTCTGTGTTCTCTGTTTAAAGATCCACAGGGAACAGAGAGGACAAGGCAAGTCAGAGAAAAGCAAATAAAGTTAGCTCCAACTATGACATATTGTTTGAGGTTTAATACTGCAGCCATTATCAATGTTTTAAAGCCCAAGACACACACACACACACACACACACACACACACACACACACACACACACACACACACACACACACACACACACACACACACACACACACACACACACACACACACACACACACACACACACACACACACACACACACACATTCTTTTCAAGCTCTTTGTCTCTATATTACCCCTTAGGATATGCTCTCTTTGAACCCAAATGAATGGCCTCCTTTAGTATGTCACATATCATTTCAACCTATCTCTCGGCTCGTCTATTCAATGTTAATTGCTAAGTGCTTTAATTTCAAGAGTCGTTAAGCAATTGGCATGTATGAATGATGAGTCTGGCAGTAAACATGAAATGATTCAATCATTCCATTAAATGGTTTGATGTTCCTCAAGTTGATGATTAAAGGTTTTGAATTCCAGTTTGTGAAAAGAAAGGAAAATATAAAGAATTGGGTGCCATCCCCCTTTTTAAAGTCTGGAAGGATAAGTCTGATTCTCTGTCTGTCTGCCTCCTCCTCTGTCTCGCTTTGCCCCCATCTCACGATATGTCTGTCTTTCTCTCTCTCTTCTCTCTCTCTCTATTCTCCTTTTCCTCTCTCTTTGGTGAATTTTGGTTCATTCCCTTGATGTCTCTCTCTATCCTCTTATCCACTGGTCTCTCTTTGTCACGACTTCCGCTGAAGTCGGTCCCTCTCCTAGTTCGGGCAGCTACCGGCGGTCGACGTCACCGGATTTCTAGCCACCACCGATCCATTTCTCAGTTTCTGTTTGTCTTGTCTCATCCACACCTGGTTCCCATTTCCCTAATTACATGTGTTATTTAATCCCTCTGTTTCCTCCTGGTTTTTGTCCGTGATTAATTGTCTGTACGTGTTGGCTCCGTTGTGTTGTGAGCAGTGTTTACTCTACTTGTCGTGAGAAGTACGTTGTCGTTAGTAAAATAAGTTTTGACTCATCTCTGTGTCCTGCGATTGATTCCGCCAGACCTGCATCACCAGAGACATGACACTCTTTCTCTCACTGGCCTGCGTTTTTTGAGCCACACAAGTCCTCCCTCACTATCTCCCAGTGGAGTTTACCCAAAGTCCTTTGTTTTTATTCAACAGAGTCAGACAGTCCTTCACTTCTGAGGCTGGGCCCAGTCCACCTGAAGACCAGACACAGACAAGGAAGATGAATCACCTTGCTGCCTTTTATATTACATTACTTTGCCTCACCTCTCTCCACTTTCCCTCCTTTTCTGGCTGTCAGCTGCAAAATCAAATGAGTCTCTAAGACAACTGAGTAGTATGACTGAGTGGCAGAGGGACTACTACTGCGAACCAGGGAGGCCTAAGACCGTATTCATAGGTATTTTGGTATTTGGTATTTTATTTTGATCCCCATTAGCTGTTGCAAAAGCAGCAGCTACTCTTCCTGGGGTCCACACAAAACATAATACAGAATGACATAATACAGAACATCAATAGACAAGAACAGCTCAAGGACAGAACTACATACATTTTTTCAAAAGGCACACATAGCCTACATATCAATACATACACACAAATTATCTAGGTCAAATAGGGGAGAGGCTTTGTGCCGCGAGGTGTTGCTGTTTTTTGAAACCAGGTTTGCTGTTTATTTGAGCAATATGAGATGGAAGGAAGTTCCATGCAATAAGGGCTCTATATAATACTGTACGCCTTCTTGAATTTGTTCTGGATTTGGGGAATGTGAATAGATCCCTGGTGGCACGTCTGGTACGATAAGTGTGTGTGTCAGAGCTGTGTGTAAGTTGACTATGCAAACAATTTGGGATTTTCAACACATTATAAAAATAAGAAGTGATGCAGTCAGTCTCTCCTCAACTCTTAGCCAAGAGAGACTGGCATGCATAGAATTTATATCAGCCCTCTGATTACAATTAAGAACAAAACCTCCCGCTCTGTTCTGGGCCAGCTGCAGCTTAACTAGGTCTTTCCTTGCAGCACTGGACCACACGACTGGACAATAATCAAGATGAGACAAAACTAGAGCCTGCAGAACTTGCTTTTTGGAGTGTGGTGTCAAAGAAGCAGAGCATCTCTTTATTACGGCTAGACCTCTCCCAATCTTTACAACCATTGAATCTATATTTTGACCATGACAGTTTACAATCTAAGGTAATGCCAAATCATTTAGTCTCCTCAACTTGTTCAAAAGCCACACCATTCATTACCAGATTCAGCTGAGGTCTAGAACTTAAGGAATGATTAGTACCAAATACAATGCTCTTAGTTTTAGAGATGTTCAGGGCCAGTTTATTACTGGCCACGCATTCCAAAACAGAATGCAATTCTTTGTTAAGGTTTTCAGTGACTTCATTATCTGTGGTTGCTGATGCGTATATGGTTGAATCATCAGCATACATGGACACACATGCTTTGTTTAATGCCAGTGGCAGGTCATTGGTAAAAATAGAAAAGAGTAGAGGGCCTAGAGAGCTACCCTGCGGTACACCACACGTTACATGTTTGACATTAGAGAAGCTTCCATTAAAGAAAACCCTCTGAGTTCTATTAGATAGATAGCTCTGAATCCACGATATGGCAGAGGTTGAAAAGCCATAGCAAATACGTTTTTTCAACAACAGGTTATGGTCAATAATATCAAAGGCTGCACTGAAATCTAACAGTACAGCTCCCACAATCTTCTTATTATCAATTTCTTTCAACCAATCGTCAGTCATTTGTGTTAGTGCAGTATGTTGAGTGCCCTTCTCTATAAACATGTTGAAAGTCTGTTGTTAATTTGTTTACAGAGAAATAGCATTGTATTTGGTCAAACACAATTTTTTCCATCAGTTTGCTAAGAGCTGGCAGCAAGCTTATAGGTCTGCTGTTAGAACCAGTAAAGGCTGCTTTACCACTCTTGGGTAGCGGAATTACTTTGGCTTCCCTCCAGGCCTGAGGACAAAGACTTTCCTCTAGGCTCAGATTAAAAATATGACAGATAGGAGTGGCTATAGAGTCAGCTACCATCCTCAGTAGCTTTCCATATAAGTTGTCAATGCCAGGAGGTTTGTCATTATTGATCGATAACAATAATTTTTCCACCTCTCCCACACTAACACTAACAAAATTCAAACTTGCACTGCTTTCCTTTCATTATTTGTTTTTTATGCATGAATACAATTTCTCACTGTTCATTGTTGGCATTTCCTGCCTACGTTTGCCCACTTTGTCAATGAATAATCATTAAAATAATTGGCAACATCAAATGGTTTTGTGATGAATTAGCCATCTGATTCAATGATGGAGTTGAATTCGTCTTTCTGCCCATAATTTCATTTAAAGTACTCAAGTTTTTTTTCCATCATTCTGTATATCATTGATCTTGTCTTCATAATAAAGTTTCTTCTTCTATTTGTTGAATTTAGTCACATAATTTCTCAATTTGCAGTAAATCAGCCAGTCAGATGTGCAGCCAGACTTATTAGCCACTCCTTTTGCCCCATCTCTTTCAACCATACAGTTTTTCAATTCCTCATCAATCCATGGAGCCTTAACAGTTCTAACAGTCAGCTTCTTAAGAGTTTCCCCATAAATCTTTGTTGACCAGGGAGTTTGAACAGAACACTTTCTGTTCTTTCAGGAATCTGTAGTTCAGAGGTCAAGACCAATTCCATAAATTCATCAAATGCAGCGTCTGGATGCTCCTCCTTGATCACATCAGACCAACAAATATTTTTAACATCATCTACATAAGAGTCACAGCAAAATCTTTTGTATGATCTCTTATACACTATTTTAGGCTCAGCTGTTGGAACTTTGGCTTTCCTGGATATAGCCACTATATTGTGATCACTGCATCCAATGGGTAAGGATATAACTTTAGAACAAAGTTCTACAGCATTAGTAAAAATGTGATCAACACATTTCTTTTAATTTTACCTTTATTTAACTAGGCAAGTCAATTAAGAACAAATTCTTATTTTCAATGACAGCCTAGGAACTAAACTGCCTTGTTCAGGGGAAGAATGACATATTTTTATCTTGTCAGCTCTGGGATTTGATTTTGCAACCTTTCAGGTTACTAGTTCAACGCTCTAACCACTAGGCTACCTGCCGCCCCATGTGGAGGATCTTGTTCCTGTAGTGTTTGTAAACACCCTGGCAGGTTGATTAATAACATGAACCAGATTACAGGCACTGGTTACAGTAAGAAACTTCCTCTTGAGCGGACAGCTTGATGAAAACCAGTCAATATTCAGTCCCCAAGAAAGTAGACCTCTCTGTTTACATCACATACACTATCAAGCATTTCACGCATATTATTTAGATAGTGACTGTTAGGACTTGGTGGCCTATAGCAACACCTCAAAAGAAAATACTTTAGATGTGCAAAGTGAACCTGCAACCACAAAACTTTAATAACACATGACATAAGATATTCTCTAAGCATTACAGGGATATGGCTCTGAACATATACAGCAACACCTCCCCCATAAGCATTTATAGTCTCTTCTATAGATGTTATAGCCTTGTATTGCTTGTAAACACCCTGGCAGGTTGATTAATAACCTGAACCAGATTACAGGCACTGGTTACAGTAAGAAGCTTCCTCTTGAGCGGACAGCTTGATGAAAACCAGTCAATATTCAGTCCCCAAGAAAGTAGACCTCTCTGTTTACATCACATACACTATCAAGCATTTCACGCATATTATTTAGATAGTGACTATTAGGACTTGGTGGCCTATAGCAACACCTCAAAAGAAAATACTTTAGATGTGCAAAGTGAACCTGCAACCACAAAACTTTAATAACACATGACATAAGATATTCTCTAAGCATTACAGGGATATGGCTCTGAACATATACAGCAACACCTCCCCCATAAGCATTTATAGTCTCTTCTATAGATGTTATAGCCTTGTATTGCTACTGATGCAACTTCAAATGAATTATCTTAGTGAGTCTCAGAAATGGCTAATATATAAATGTTATCTGATGTTAGGAAGTTATTGATTTCATGAACCTTATTTCTAAGGCTACATATATTAATATGGGCTGTTTTCAGCCCTTTCCTGGGTAGCTTATCAGAGATAGACATAGTACTGAAAAGAGCAAACAAAGCAAGAGAAAAAAATATACATTCAGCAGTCCATTAATCAATTGGTGTGTGTGTGTGAGTGTGTGTGTGTGCTGTGGGGTTAAGGCTACGAACCAATAGGCTTGGCACTCTCATCCCTTCCAGGCTTCTGGGAGGGAGGGTTTACAATGAGCCTGTCATAGCGGATGTAAGCAATGTCCCCACCCACTCTGTCAGCTTTCATGGCTGAGATCAGTTCTTTCCTCTTCTCGCGCACAGCTTCAGGATAGTCCTCGTTGAGGAAGATATACGTTCCTCTCAAGTTCTTGGCTCTTTCCAGAACAGCTACCATGTCCTTGAACCTCAGGAACTTGACCACTATCGGCCTGGGCCTGTCACCTGGGCCGGTGGTGGGATTCCAGTCCTGTGGTCGTGCTCCACCTCAATCTTCCTGTGGTCTATCTTCAATTTCTCAGAGATCATTTCCCTCACTTTGTCCTCAGACTCTCATGTGGAGATTCTGAAATTGTTCCTCGTCTGATTCATCTGTCATTGTTGTCATGGATTCACACACAGAACTGATGTCCTGTTGTTGTAACAACTGCTTGTAGGTCTCTATTTGTTTTTTTTTTAAAGATCCTTCATGTGTGATAGAGAGACACCACTGTCCTCAACGATACTCCCGCTGGCTTTGGTCTTTGTCATGGTAGCTAGCAACGTAGGTTACGCTGTTACTCTTCGCAGTTCCAGACAGGGCAGGTCACAGGGAAAATTGAAAACAACAAACAACAGGGATCTAGACAGCCACAATGCGCGGCCCCAGCCACAATGGCTAACCTCATCGCGGGCTGCGTTCAAGAAAACCTTTGCTTGCTTGATATGCAGCTAGCTAGCAGCTAGGCTAGTTGCGAACCAAATAGCTCTTCAGACCAGTTCTTGGTCGGCAGGATCACTGGAAAGAGACAAGCAGTCCCAGCAACTGATGCCAACTGCGTCGCGGGATCCAAACTCAGAAGCTAGATAGCTACCGATAACTTTCCAATACACTTTCAAACAACAAACTTTTCAAACAAACAAAACCGAGCTCTTCCTCATTCCGCGTTCAACAGGAAGTGACGTGCTGAAACATCTGACCTGGAGCAGATGTTTCTGGAACAAATGTTAGGAGTGCTGATCTAGGATCAGGTCCCCCCCCCCCCGTCAATATAATGATATTCATAATAATCTAAAAGGCATAGATTTCAAAATCCTGATTTAGCAAATGCTCTTATCCAGCAATAATTTATGATGAATCTTTTTTTTTTTTTTTTACTGGGTGGTTCGAGCCCTGAATGCTGATTGGCTGACAACCGTGGTATATCCGACCGTATACCACAGTAATGACAAAACATTTATTTTTGCTGCTCTAATTACGTTCGTAACTAGTTTGTAGTAGCAAATAAGGCACCTCGGTTGTTTGTGATACATGGCCAATATACCACGGCTAAGGGCTGTGTCTGTGATGCGTCGTGCCATAAACCCCCCCCCGTGCCTTATTGCTTAAATATACCATTTTAGAAATAAACTCTTAATTTTGTCTCTGGCCTGTGTAGCAGATCTCATGTAAAGTAAACTGTCGCTCATGGAGTGACAAGTGAGCTTCTTAGCACAGCAAGGCATGGAATCTTTGTCTTAGGTCTGCTCTGCATATTCATTACAAGTTCTCTGACCGCACACTAGGCTTTCTCTATGAGATGTATACTGATTCCCCCTGTAGTAAGGTACTGTTAGCCACACTGCGTCCTCCTCTCCTCTCCACCCACTCTCTTTCCCAGGCGCTGGGGCCTTATTACAACCTCAGTCGTGGGTCGTAATTACTGACGCTCCCTCTCCATTCCAACTGCGGCTGGTTCCAGGCCAGCGGTGGAAGGAAGGCAGGTAGAACAGAACAGGGCTGAGCGGAACGGTGCCTGGTTCCCCCCTCCAGGTGGTCTCTGCTGGCCCAGCTATTCCAATGTTCCCTCTCCGCACCGCACCCTGCCTCCTCATCCCCCAGGCAGGCTTTTTGTTCTGGGCCTTGACTGCTGACCGCATGCCTCAGATCCTGCAGCCTGGAGGAGCTCCATGGGGGAAGAATGGCAAACACGGAACATTCTGATGATATGCCTGGGCCACAGCACATGTTTCTGTATCATTCAGAGCTGTGGGCCTGATCCAGAGCTGTGGGCCTGATCCAGAGCTGTGGGCCTGATCCAGAGCTGTGGGCCTGATCCAGAGCTGTGGGAAACTTGGAGGAATGGATAGAGAAATGTTAGCATTTGGTATTTGGAGCCATTGTTGTTAGGGGGTTTCAGTTTCTTTATCAGAGAGGAGAAAAAGAGCGAGATGGATCAAACAAATCATAATGGAGATGTAATAACTACAGTACATAACACTGGTGATTTGATCTGTGTCAAGGATACCTTGACTCTAAGTCACTGCGTTAACTTTTCATTGGGCTTTCGCTGAAAAAACATAATCGATCAGCCTGCCTGATAATAGTATTACCCGAGTAACCAGTCACTGCAGTCAGCATATAATAATCACACAGTGATGGCTACAGTCCACCTCCCCTCTGAGCCCACAACGAACTGTAATCAAACCAGCCAGGCTACAGTTCTTCAGGCTAGATGCTTACCAGACCCCCTCTCCTCTCCATCCACAGTGCTAGTGTTGTAATGTTTACTCCGCTAGCACAATCCTGTAATCAGCAGCCTCAGGACTGTGTGTGTGTTGTGTTGTGTTGTGTTGTGTTGTGTGTGTGTGTGTGTGTGTGTGTGTGTGTGTGTGTGTGTGTGTGTGTGTGTGTGTGTGTGTGTGTGTGTGTGTGTGTGTGGGTGGTGGAGGGGGTGGGGGTGGGTTCACACACACTCACACACACACACACACACACACAAACGATGCTTGGGTAAATCCCCCCTCACAGCACACCATCATGCTGGGAACAGTGTGATAGCACTGTGAGATCACCGTGGAGACGTGTAAAACATTGCTCAGCCTCTGGGATGCAGAGAGAGATGCTGTCTGATGTACGCTTCCCTTCATTACCTCAAGCAGAGATTGGCCTTTCACAGGAAACTTCTTTGTTTTGTTTTGTATTTCGTTTTAAACCTGTTTTAAACCTAATTTAAGTGGCTGAGGTGATGCAGATAGGAGACATTGGAATTAATTTTAATTTGTTCGGGAGGTAGTTCGGGATTGGCTGGCTGGTGTTCGAGCTGTGTGTGTGTGCCCTTGCAGTCTCCAGTCTTCAGCAGCCCAGAAACACACAGTTGAGTGGAGGTGGAGGTGGAGAGACAGAAACACACAGTTGAGTGGAGGTGGAGGTGGAGAGACAGAAACACACAGTTGAGTGGAGGTGGAGGTGGAGAGACAGAAACACACAGTTGAGTGGAGGTGGAGGTGGAGAGACAGAAACACACAGTTGAGTGGAGGTGGAGGTGGAGAGACAGAAACACACATTTTTTTTTTTTTTTTTTTTTAATCTTTATTTTAACAGGGAAAACAGACTGAGACCTGGATCTCTTTTACGGCTATGCCCTGTGTAAACATGTTGACATGTACAGTTCTAGGCATACAGACAAGAACATTTCAAAACATACAAAACAAAGACACAATTCAACAGAAACAATCACAGACAACATCATATTGATCCTCCATCATATTTTTAAAATGGGCAAGGGACACCAGAGTGGCTAGCTTAAGTTTGATCTGCAGTTTGTTCCATAAATAAGGTGCAAAGGAACTGAAGACAGTCCTTCCCAACTCTGTGGAGACCGCAGGAGTTTCTAATGTAATCCACATCTGTGATCTGGTCATAAAATTTGTATATCTAATTAAAATTAATGATGATATATATGGAGGTAGTTTTAAAAGAAGTGCTTTATAAATAAACAAAAGAGCATGTTGCTCTCGCCTCACAGATAGAGAGGCCCAACCCACATGTTGATATAGGATACAGTGATGAGTTTTGTAACTATCACCGGTGATAAACCTGATTGCACAATGGTAAATAGCATCCAGTGGTTTTAATATATTTGCCGATGCATGCATATAAATAATATCACCATAATCTAAAACGGACATAAAAGTAGCCTGCACAATTTGTTTCCTATTTACGGAGGACAGACAAGCCCTGTTTCTGTAAAGGAACCCTATCTTGAATTTGATTTTTTTTCCCAATTCAGTAACATGTTTTTAAAAGAGAGCCTATCATCTAACCATACCCCTAAATATTTATATGCAGAGACCTGTTTGATTTGAGTACCATCCAAGCTAGTGATTACAAAAGTATTTCTAACTGAGAGGTTAGACCTAGAAAAAAGCATGACATTTGTTTTCTTAGCGTTTAAAACAAGTTTAAGCTGTAAAAGAGACTCCTGTAATATCCTAAAATCAGACTCCAACTGCATTAAAGCTTGGTCCGCTGTTGGAGCAATAGAGTACATCACTGTGTCATCTGCATATAAATGGAAATTACAATATCTGACATCATCACCAATGTTGTTTATATATATTGAGAACAATAGTGGGCCAATTATTGAACCCTGAGGGACCCCTTTAAGTAACTGTAAGGGGTCAGACTTGACCCCGTCGACCATGACGGCCTGAGTTCTATCTTTAAGATAGTCATAAAACCATCGGCAGGCATCAGTTCCCAGTCCTATAGATGACAGCTTACTCAAAAGGATGGCATGGTCTACAGTGTCGAAAGCTTTAGACAAATCTATAAACAACGCAGCACAATGCTTTCTATCATCTAAGGCATTTGCAATATCATTTACAACAAGCATAGTGGCCGATGTGGTACTGTGTTTAGATCTAAAACCAGATTGATTGGTGCTAAGAATACTGTTAGCAGAAAGAAAAGATTGTAACTGTTTGTTAACTAAAGATTGTAGGATCTTTGCCAGACAAGGGAGCCTAGAGATGGGTCGATAGTTATCCAAATCACTACCGTCACCTCCCTTATGTAACTGATTTCCACACCTTAGGGATATTTCCTGTGCTTAATGTTAGATTAAAGATGTGTGTCACTGAACCAGCAATGATAGGTGCAGCACACTTAAGTAAGTACGGGTCTAAATTGTCCGCGCCTAGAGATTTCTTAGTATCAATGGCACACAGGGCAGCTAGAACCTCTGCTTCAGTTATTTTCTGGAAACTAAAAACAGGGTTACCATTTTTCAGAGTAACGGTTGAAAAGCAAGACGAAAAATCAACTAACTGGCCAGTACCACAATGGCCACTTGTCCTTTCAAATAAAAAACCAGCAGAGATAAAATGCTTATTAAAAGCATCACAAATATCATTTTTACCACTTAAAATACAGGAGTCTGAGATAATTTGCTTAGGAAGAGAAACAGCAGAATTTCCCCTGCTTTCAGTGAATTAACGGTTTTCCAGAATTTTGCAGGATCTCCTGCAGAATCTGTCATAGCGTTAAAGAAGTAATTAGATTTTGCCCTTTTGACAGCTGCAGTACATTTATTTCTCAACTGCCTAAAAAACAGCCAATCAGCTGGAGTACCTGTTTTCCTCGCCAAGGCCCAGGCCCGATTCTTTTGCAGGAAAAGACCTGACAATTCAGGAGAGAACCAAGAACTGGTTCGGTTTCTTACTCTGTGATTCTTAAGCAGGGCATGTTTATCAGACATAGAGGTAACAATAGAAGAGAAAAAAGCAAAGGCTAAAACAGGGTCCAGAATGCAGCAAGTGGATAAAAGCTCAGAGTGATCTAAGTCAAGGATAAAAGCTTGCTGTGAGAAATGTTTATAATTTCTCTTAGAGATTATACAGGGATCACAGTGTTTCAGCCTGGTATCTCTAATACAAGCAATAGGGCAGTGGTCACTGATATCATTTGCACCTTGAGTGGAGGTGGAGGTGGAGAGACAGAAACACACAGTTGAGTGGAGGTGGAGGTGGAGAGACAGAAACACACAGTTGAGTGGAGGTGGAGGTGGAGAGACAGAAACACACAGTTGAGTGGAGGTGGAGGTGGAGAGACTGTAACACACAGTTGAGTGGAGGTGGAGGTGGAGAGACAGAAACACACAGTTGAGTGGAGGTGTAGGTGGAGAGACAGAAACACACAGTTGAGTGGAGGTGTAGGTGGAGAGACAGAAACACACAGTTGAGTGGAGGTGGAGGTGGAGAGACAGAAACACACAGTTGAGTGGAGGTGGTGGAGAGACAGAAACACACAGTTGAGTGTAGGTGTAGGTGGAGAGATAGAAACACACAGTTGAGTGGAGGTGGAGGTGGAGGTGGAGAGACAGAAACACACAGTTGAGTGGAGGTGTAGGTGGAGAGACAGAAACACACAGTTGAGTGGAGGTGGAGGTGGAGAGACAGAAACACACAGTTGAGTGGAGGTGGAGGTGGAGAGACAGAAACACACAGTTGAGTGGAGGTGGTGGAGAGACAGAAACACACTGCAATGGGGGAGGATTTAGTTAGCCAGTCTGAACACGCCTCCCTCTGTATCCACAAGCTCGGACTTGTTGTCCACGCTCTCTCACGCACTCCTTCACTAGTGGCTGCGGTTACACAAGTGCCTGTACAGTTTATAAAGAGCTGCTGTCTTTTACTGCCTGTGAGCTCAAGAGACAGAGACAGAGAACGGGATAGAGAGACAGAAAGAGAGAGAGAGAGAGAGAGAGAGAGAGAGAGAGAGAGAGAGAGAGTGAGCTTAGCTCCGTAGTCCTGTCAAGGTGTGATCGTTGGTTTCAGTAGGGTTGTTAACCTGCTGTCAAGAGCTTTGATGAAGGACCAGAGACACTCTTCTGGAAACAATGTTCCTCTGCCAACACAGGCGACTGTCTGAGATATAGGACTTCGTTTTACAGGGACAGGCCACTGGGAGGGAGAATAGCAGGACACAGTAATGTATTCCCTCGTCAACCTGATACCATGGTTTCAGGATGTGGAAGCTGGTTCATACGAGGCTAGCTAAGACACTGGCTTTGTCCCAATTCAAATGCATTGTGTAGGGAATAGGGTGTCATTTGGGACGCAGACACTGTCTAGCTCAGGCTGACCTTTTAAAGCAGTGGCTCTCCATGTTTTCATTGATTTATTGAGTGTGGCCCCTGGCCCTCCGCTGCTGTGGTCATTTCAACTCAGCTCATCACTTCATCCTGAGTTCCCAGACCAGACCAGACCTAGCCTCCTGGACCAGACCAGACCTAGCCTCCTGGACCAGACCAGACCAGACCTAGCCTCCTGGACCAGACCAGACCAGACCTAGCCTCCTGGACCAGACCAGACCAGACCCAGCCTCCTGGACCAGACCAGCTTTATTATTTACTCCCTAATTACTATCCCTCTCTTCCGCTCTTTCTTTTGCACACGCTCTCTCTCCATCCCAGCTCCCTGACATTTGGCTTTGCTCTCTCAATTCAGTTCAAGGGGCTTTATTGGCATGGGAAACATATGTTAACATTGCCAAAGCAAGTGAAGGAGATAATAAACAAAAGTAAAATAAACAATACAAATTAACAGTAAACATTACACTCACAGAAGTTCCAAAATAATAAAGACATTTCAAATGTCATATTACAGTATGTCTATATACAGTGTTGTAACGATATGCAAATAGTTAAAGTACAAAAGGGAAAATAAATAAACATAAATGTGGGTTGTATTTACAATGGTTTTTGTTCGTCACTGGTTGCCCTTTTCTTGTGGCAACAGGTCACAAATCTTGCTGCTGTGATGGCACACCGTGGGATTTCAGCTAGTAGATATGGGAGTTTATCAAAATTGGGTTTGTTTTCAAATTCTTTGTGAATCTGTGTAATCTGAGGGAAATATGTGTCTCTAATATGGTCATACATTTGGCAGGAGGTTAGGAAGTGCAGCTCAGTTTCCACCTAATTTTGTGGGCAGTGTCTTCTCTTGAGAGCCAGGTCTGCCTACGGCAGCCTTTCTCAATGGCAAGGCTATACATAGTCTGTACATAGTCAAAGCATTCCTTAAGTTTGGGTCAGTCACAGTGGTCAGGTATTCTGTATTCTGTATTCTGTGTACTCTCTGTTTAGGGCCAAATAGTATTATAGTTTGCTCTGTTTTTTTGTTAATTCTTTCCAATTTGTCAAGTAATTTTCTTTTTGTTTTCTCATGATTTGGTTGGGTCTAGTTGTGTTGCTGTCCTGGGGCTCTGTGGGGTCTGTTTGTGTTTGTGAACAGAGCAACAGGACCAGCTTGCTTTAGGGGACTCTTCTCCAGGTTCATCTCTCTGTAGGTGATGGCTTTGTTATGGAAGGTTTGGGAATCGCTTCCTTTTAGGTGGTTGTAGAATTTAACAGCCTAATTCTGCTACATGCATTATTTGGTGTTTTATGTTGTACACAGAGGATATTTTTGCAGAATTCTGCATGCAGAGTCTCAATTTGGTGTTCTTGGTTGATGACCGGACCCCAGACCTCACAACAATAAAGGGCAATGGGTTCTATAACTGATTTAAGTATTTTTTTGCCAAATCCTAATTGGTATGTCGAATTTTATGTACCTTTTGATGGCATAGAAGACCCTTCTTGCCTTGTCTCTCAGATCGTTCACAGCTTGTGGAAGTTACCTGTGGCGCTAATGTTTAGGCCGAGGTGTGTATCGTTTTTTGTGTGCTCTATTGCAGGTATTCCCAAACAGGGATAATGCCAAATAAAAATGTGATTCAAATTTTCTTTGCATTTTATTCTTCTTCACATTTTCAAGTCCATTTGTATTTTCCAACGGGGCTGTACATTTGGGTGAGTTTTTTTCTCGCCCAAGTAGCCTCGTTTTACTGCCAAAAATAAAATTAAACCATCTAGTGTTCAGCGAAGTAACAACACAATGTCAAATACAGGTAGCCTAGTCAAATAATTAACATCCAATCACATTAACCGTTACTCTCTCGCGGGAATTCCACTAACAGTCCACTTGGGTATACTGCAGCATCCACCGAGAGGCTCTTGCTGCCAAGGGAATGCCTGAAAGCTTGAAAGACGTTTTAACTTTGTGCACTGACCCTGGTGCTAGAGGCAGTGGCGGTTCTAGTCCATTTCAACTGGGGGGGCCAAGCTGGGGCCAGTTGTACTGTTAGAGGGGCCAGTTACATTAGACCTTATTGTTGTCATATCATTTTCTTCACTGCATTGCAGGCATTAGCAGGCAAAAGACCATGTCCCTCTAGTAAATGTGTGGGTTTAATTAGTGTTCCGCGTTGCCACTGTCTAATAACGGATGTAAAAAAAGAATGATAGCAAAAATTTGTTATGCAAAAACTATTTCATACTCCACATTTAGGGGTGCTACTAAGGGGTCAACATTTTTTGTTACAGGGGCTCTCTCTCTCTCTCTCTCTCTCTCTCTCTCTCTCTCTCTCTCTCTCTCTCTCTCTCTCTCTCTCTCTCTCCCTCTCTCTTTCTCTCAATTCAATTTAATCTCTCTCTCCTCTCTCAATTCAATTTAATCTCTCTCGCTTTCTCAATTCAATTTAATCTCTCTCTCTCTCTCTCTCTCTCTTTCTCTCTCTCTCTCTCTCTCTCTCTCTCTCTCTCTCTCTCTCTCTCTCTCTCTCTCTCTCTCTCTCTCTCTCTCTCTATCTATCTCTCAATTCAATGTAATTTAATCTCTCTCTCTCTCCAGCTTCTCTGCAGAACACTCTGACTGACCTCCAGGCAGGTCTTC
This sequence comes from Brachymystax lenok tsinlingensis, assembly GCA_030435695.1. Lineage (NCBI taxonomy): Eukaryota > Metazoa > Chordata > Actinopteri > Salmoniformes > Salmonidae > Brachymystax > Brachymystax lenok. The sequence goes on from CM059785.1 coordinate 15,075,574, forward strand.
AGGGATGACTCTGGAAGAACTCTTAAACCCTGTGCCTAGCTGGCACAGCCCAGGCAGGCTAACTGCAGCTCTGCTCTGTCTCTGTACTCCTCTAATCTTAAGGAAGTCCTTCACTAACTGCCACTCCTTTACTCCTCTATCAGTTTGGGAGGCTGTGTGTGTACCGGTGCTGTTGGATGGTGTCCTGAGGAGCTCTGAGGAAGCTACATGGAATGCATGTAGATTGATAATGCCCTGTGTCAGTCGGACTGACTGAGAAGTGAACAGGTCAAACTAATTGGTCTGACATATAGGCCCACTGGTAGTTTCCTCAGACTTTCATATCCATTAACTAGTAATTATGATTTATATTATAAGTTATATTTGTCTATGAGTCCCAGACAGTTTTAAAGAAAGTCTGCTGCCTCAGTTTGTATGATGGCAATTTGCATATACTCCAGAATGTCATGAAGAGTGATTGCAAAGTCCCTCTTTGCCATGCAAATGAACTGAATCCCCCAAAAACATTTCCACTGCATTTCAGCCCTGCCACAAAAGGACCAGCTGACATCATGTCAGTGATTCTCTCGTTAACACAGGTGTGAGTGTTGACGAGGACAAGGCTGGAGATCACTCTGTCATGCTGATTGAGTTCGAATTACAGACTGGAAGCTTCAAAAGGAGGGTGGTGCTTGGAATCATTGTTCTTTGTCAACCATGGTTACCTGCAAGGAAACACGTGCCGTCATCATTGCTTTGCACAAAAAGGGCTTCACAGGCAAGGATATTGCTGCCAGTATGATTGCACCTAAATCAACCATTTATCGGATCATCAAGAACTTCAAGGAGAGCGGTTCAATTGTTGTGAAGAAGGCTTCAGGGTGCCCAAGAAAGTCCCGTCTCAAAAAGTCTAAAAAAGTTGATTCAGCTGTGGGATCGGGGCACCACCAGTACAGAGCTTGCTCAGGAATGGCAGCAGGCAGGTGTGAGTGTATTTGCACGCACAGTGAGGCGAAGACTTTTGGAGGATGGCCTGGTGTCAAGAAGGGCAGCAAAGAAGCCACTTCTCTCTAGGAAAAACATCAGGGACAGACTGATATTCTGCAAAAGTTACAGGGATTGGACTGCTGAGGACTGGGGTAAAGTAATTTTCTCTGATGAATCCCCTTTCCGATTTTTTAGGACACCCGGAAAAAAGCTTGTCCGGAGAAGACAAGGTGAGCGCTACCATCAGTCCTGTGTCATGCCAACAGTAAAGCATCCTGAGACCATTCATGTGTGGGGTTGCTTCTCTGCCAAGGGAGTGGGCTCACTCACAATTTTGCCTAAGAACACAGCCATGAATAAAGAATGTTACCAACACATCCTCCGAGAGCAACTTCTCCCAACCATCCAGGAACAGTTTGGTGACGAACAATGCCTTTTCCAGCATGATGGAGCACCTTGCCATAAGGCAAAGGTGATAACTAAGTGGCTCGGGGAACAAAACATTGATAATTTGGGTCCATGGCCAGGAAACTCCCCAGACCTTAATCCCATTGAGAACTTGTGGTCAATCCTCAAGAGGCGGGTGGACAAACAAAAACCCACAAATTCTGTCAAACTCCAAGCATTGATTATGCAAGAATGGGCTGCCATCCGTCAGGATGTGGCCCAGAAGTTAATTGACAGCATGCCAGGGCGGATTGCAGAGGTCTTGAAAAGAAGGGTCAACACTGCAAATATTGACTCTGTACGTCAACTTCATGTAATTTTCAATAAAACCCTTTGACACTTATGAAATGCTTGTATTTATACTTCAGTATTCCATAGTAACATCTGACAAAAATATCTAAAGACACTGAAGCAGCAAACTTTGTGGAAATTAATATTTGTGTCATTCTCAAAACCTTTGGCCACAACTGTATATGGTTGTTCATCATCCAGCTGTGTGAACTTCCAACCACCAAAGAAGCATTTCATTCACATCGCCTTAATTCCATATGACCCCCATTAAGTCTAGTGCATCTCTGCTGCACCGTGTTACAGTGTGTTAGCATTGTTATCTGTGGCACCAGGCTCCCTACAGGGGACCACCAGGCTCCCTACAGGGGACAGTCACACCAGGCTCCCTACAGGGGACCACCAGGCTCCCTACAGGGGACAGTCACACCCGGCTCCCTACAGGGGACCACCAGGCTCCCTACAGGGGACAGTCACACCAGGCTCCCCACAGGGGACCACCAGGCTCCCTACAGGGGACCACCAGGCTCCCTACTGGGGACAGTCACACCAGGCTCCCTACAGGGGACCACCAGGCTCCCTACAGGGGACCACCAGGCTCCCTACAGGGGACAGTCACACCAGGCTCCCTACTGGGGACCACCAGGCTCCCTACTGGGGACAGTCACACCAGGCACCCTACTGGGGACCACCAGGCTCCCTAATGGGGACAGTCACACCAGCGGTGGACTCGCACCAACCTATCACTTCAAAAGCACTCAATGGTCTTAGAGTCTCTGCATTTGCACTTGATGTTTATTGTGGTACAGCGTGAAATAAGCACAACTCAAACATTTCCAATGCAAGAACCGCTAAACATGTATCCCTCTACATGTGGATGGATGTGTGTATAATCTTAATTAATGTCTCTCTCTCTCTCTCTCTCTCTCTCTCTCTCTCTCTCTCTCTCTCTCTCTCTCTCTCTCTCTCTCTCTCTGTGTGTGTGTGTGTGTGTGTGTGTGTTTGGTGGTGGAGAACGTGTCCCCTCCTGTCCCACTGTGAACCAGAGGTGGGAATAGGATGAGGTGAGGGTACAGTAAGATACCCAATGGGTTGGATAATACTCTTCTCATCAATTAGCTAAAATAAATGAAAACTGGAAATCAGCCAATCCTCCGCCAATCCTCCGTCGTTCACCCAATGTTTATTTGTTTCTGTCGGCATTGTGCCGACAGAAACAAACATCTATCTGGTAAGAAGAAGGGCGGGTGTGTGTGTCTTATGATTAACAAGTCGTGGTGTGATCATAACAACATACAGGAACTCAAGTCCTTTTGTTCACCTGACCTAGAATTCCTCACAATCAAATGCCGACCACATTATCTACCAAGAGAATTCTCCTCGATTATAATCACAGTCGCATATATCCCCCATCAAGCTGACACATCGACGGCACTGAAAGAAATTCATTGGACTCTATGTTAACTGGAAACCACATATCCTGAGGCTGCATTTATTGTGGCTGGGGATTTTAACAAGGCTATTCTGAAAACAAGGCTCCCTAAATTTTATCAGCATATCGAATGTGCGACCCGGGCCGGGAAAACCCTGGATCATTGTTATTCTTACTTCCATGAAGCGTACAAAGCCATTCTCTGCCCTCCTTTCGACAAGTCTGACCATGACTCCATTTTGTTGCTCCCAGCCTACAGACAGACACTAAAACAGGAAACGCCCGTGCTCAGTTCTGTTCAACGCTGGTCCGACCAATCTGATTCCACGCTTCAAGATTGCTTCGAGCACGTGGACCGGGATATGCTCTGGACAACATCAGACAACAACATTGATGTATACGCTGATTCGGTGAGCGAGTTTATTAGCAAGTGCATTGGTGATGTTGTACCCATAGCAACTATTAAAACCTTCCCCAACCAGAAACCGTGGATTGATGGCAGCATTCGCACAAAACTGAAAGCGCGAACCACTGCTTTTAACCAGGGTAAGGTGACCGGAAACATGACTGAATACAAACAGTGTGGCTATTCCCTCCGCAAGGCAATCAAACAAGCTAAGCGTCAATATAGAGACAAAGTAAAGTCACAATTCAATGGCTCAGACATGAGAGGAATGTGGCAGGGTCTACAGTCAATCACGGACTACAAAAAGAAAACCAGCCCTGTCGCGGACCACGATGTCCTGCTCCCAGACAAACGAAACAACTGTTTTGCTCGCTTTGAGGACAATACAGTGCCACCGACACGGCCCGCTACCAAAACCTGTGGGCTCACCTTCACCGCAGCCAACGTGAGTAAAACATTTAAGCGTGTTAACCCTCGCAAGGCTGCCGGCCCAGATGGCATCCCTGGCCGAGCATGCGCAGACCAGCTGGCTGGTGTGTTTACGGACATATTCAATCAATCCTTATAACAGTCTGCTGTTCCCACATACTTCAAGAGGGCCACCATTGTTCCTTTTCCCAAGAAAGCTAAGGTAACTGAGCTAAACGACTATCGCCCCGTAGCACTCACTTCCATCATAATGAAGTGCTTTGAGAGACTAGTCAAGGATCATATCACCTCCATCCTACCAGACACCCTAGACCCACTCCAATTTGCTTACCGTCCCAACAGCTCAGCATTTAACACCATAGTACCCTCCAAACTCGTCATTAAGCTCGAGACCGTAGGTCTTGACCCAGTCCTGTGCAACTGGGTCCTGGACTTCCTGACGGGGCGCCCCCAGGTGGTGAGGGTAGGAAACAACATCTCCACCCCACTGATCCTCAACACTGGGGCCCCACAAGGTTGCGTTCTCAGCCCTCTCCTGTACTCCCTGTTCACCCATGACTGCGTGGACAAGCACACCTCCAACTCAATCATCAAGTTTGATGACGACACTACATTGGTAGGCTTGATTACCAACAACGACGAGACGGCCTACAGGGAGGAGGTGAGGGCCCTCGGAGTGTGGTGTCAGGAAAGTAACCTCTCACTTAACGTCAACAAAACTAAGGAGATGATCGTGGACTTCAGGAAACAGCAGAGGGAGCACCCCCCCTATCCACATCGACGGGACAGTAGTGGAGAAGGTGGAAAGTTTTAAGTTCCTCGGCGTACACATCACGGACAAACTGAAATGGTCCACCCACACAGACAGTGTGGTGAAGAAGGCTGAAGGAGGCTGAAGAAATTTGGCTTGTCATTAAAAACACTCACAAACTTCTACAGATGCACAATCGAGAGCATCCTGTCGGGCTTTATCACCGCCTGGTACGACAACTTCTCCACCCACAACCGTAAAGCTCGCCAGAGGGTAGTGAGGACTGCACAACGCATCACCGGAGGTAAACTACCTGCCTTCCAGGACACCTACACCATCATCAAGGACAACAACCACCCGAGCCACTGCCTGTTCACCCCGCTATCATCCAGAAGGCGAGGTCAGTACAGGTGCATCAAAGCTGGGACCGAGAGACTGAAAAACAGCTTCTATCTCAAGGCCATCAGACTGTTAAACAGCCACCACTAACATTGATTGGCTGCAGCCAACATACCGACTTAAATCTCCATCGACTCAACTCTCTAGCCACTTTAATAATTAAAAAGTGGATGTAATAAATGTATCACTAGCCACTTTAAATGATGCCATTCATATAATGTTTACATATCCTACGCGACTCATCTCACATGTATATACTGTACTATATACCATCTACTGCATCTTGCCTATGCCGGTCAGCCATCGCTCATCCATATATTTATATGTACATACTCGTATTCAATCCTTTACACTTGTGTGTATAAGGTAGTTGTTGTGAAATTGTTAGATTACTTGTTAGATACTACTGCATGGTCGGAACTAGGCTAGTGGGTCTGGGCAGGTGTGATGCAGTGATGTTTGTATGATGTAGTTGTCAGCAGACTTGTCTCTTCACTTTTCCTACAATTTGGTGATTAGGCATTCTAGTCATTCTAGTAAAATATGTATTTGTTTACAGAAATGTTGTGTTTGAATGTCTCTATGCGTGTCTGTGTGTGTGTGAATAGTTGAAAAAGAGAACATGTGACATTTGCTGAATAGAACAGGTCAGACACAGCTGGTGTTAAAACCCCAGTTAGCCTTTGTATTGATGAGGATTCTCTGCCCTCTTGATTTGGTGGAAGAAAGAGAGCAGTTGCACACGTTGACACAGGAGAATGTGACTGCTTGCTTTGTGCAGCCGTAACATTCCCACCACTGTCTGTCTGTAGTGGTGCTGCCTACAACCACATTCAGGGTCTATCTCCATAGCAAGTCCTCCAGACATCCCTATTTGAATTGGTATTACAACTAATTCCTCAGAACTAGCAGAGAAGGAGGCACCAATCTACAGTTTATCTCTGATCGTCATGCCTCCTAACTCCAGCTACAGGCACTTTCTCAAAAACTGAATCAAAGTGTACGTGCTTGCTAAGTGGCATATGACATAGCAGAGGAAAAGGATACACGTTTAGAGTCTAGGTTCTACGCAGCAAAGCAGAGCTTTAGCCAACTGCCAGTGTTGTACAAGCAACTTTTTCTCTCGCCTTTTCTTTTCAAGTGAGAAAAAAAATATCCTGTTAATTGACAACGTGGGAGGGACAAGATTTCTGAGCCTCACACAGAGGTTTCCGTAGAAACTTTGGAAGGCTATTTTGTTCCAATTTGCTCTGTGGTGTTAACTTAAGATCAGAAGCCTAAAGGCCAAATGGTAACTGTACAGTATATTAGCCTGAAAGTTTGATTAATCCAGCTGGAAGTTATATACTGTATCTTTGGCAGATTTATATTCATGAAGTATAAATACAACTACAGTAAATTAGCCTTTAAATTTCAGCCTACACTATTTGGTTTACTTGAAAAACTTTAACTACAATGAATTTGTTTCAGATTTAGTTGGGGAGCCATCTTTTCTCTGTCCCTTTCTCCCTTCACCCACCCCACCCCATGAAACATAAGAAACTCCAGTTTAAACGCCATTCCAGGTCCGCCCTCTCACCTCCATTGTAAAAGTTGGCGGTGTGTGTACGAGAGTGTGTGCGGTTCTTTGAGGCACTCCACACTACTTATGGGGAGGAGACGAACAACTAGTGTGACTTGAAAGACTCACCCCTCCACCTTCTCTGTCTCTCCTCTCTCTCTCCATGAAATAGGTTTCTAAAGGATAGAACAGCCCTCTCAGCCCATCCCTGTAGCCGCAGGACCATGTGCCAGTGATGACTAGCTGGTGAGTACTGTGCTTCGTTCTCTTCTGCTACAGTTTGATCAAGTTCAAACTTTATAATCTGTTTTTGGGGTTAAAATAGAAATAGGTCTTTGGAATAGCACATGCTCGTATTGATAGGAAGCATTGGGAGATAGTAGCTCAGTTTTGTACCGTCAAAACTGTGATTATATTTAGAAGCCAGACAACATCTTTTAAATCAAGCCTTTAAAATCGATAGATCAATATCAATAAGTAACTGGGAGAGAGTGAGCGGTGCATTATACACAACAACGAACCCATCTGTGTGTAAAGATACACTGAGACTCAACCACAACAAACCATGGCTTCTCTTGGAGGAAAAGACAAAGAACTACTTGGAGATGCAAATGAGAGCAGCGAACAGCTGAAGGACATCCAGGAAACCATGCTCTCAATGCTTTCAATGCTCTTAATGCTCACCAAAACAAACAAACTGTTACAATCTGTAGTTTCAAAAAAATTATTTCCTCAAAAGGAAAGTAGAGTCTATCTTGTCAGATATGTATATACAGGCTGGGCACGTGGACGATCAAGACAACAAAATTGGCCTTCTGGAAACAAAGATGCAATCTTTAGAAGATTAGCTGGATCATCTAGAAAACAGATTGAGACAAAACAATATGAGAATATTGTCCCTACCGGAAGACGAGGAACAAGGGGACCTTTCCAGCTACGTGATTAAATTGATATCAGATGAGCTTGGTGTGGATGTATCACCAGAGGATCTGGAGCGATGCCATCGGACCGGCGTGAAGCAGAAGAACTCTATATACCCTCCCATGGTAATCTTTAAGCTGTGGAACTATCAGACCAAAGTCAACATTCTGAGGGCACCTGGGGGGAAAAGAGATCCAGGTCCCTGGCCAGTCCCTTCGATTCATCCAGGACGTCTACTAGGCTGAGTTAAATCCCTGAACAGGCTGCAGGAAACCTTTCCAGTTGAAAGAGAGCCCAGTGCCCTGAGGAGAGGTGGAAAAAACACACTAGGCTACATACAGTGATGCCCAAGACAAGCTTATCGTAAATTGAGACAATATTCCTCCCAATACAATCTAAACTCTATTGTCCCCAAGTAACTGTTCTTCTCTAGGAAGTAACGATAGAATTAACCTATGCCAATGAGATACATGGACACTGAAAGGACAATATAAAAGAGGATGTAAGTCAATAATAGTCAATAATTGTTCTATGGAAATGTGTGTATGTGTATATGTGTGTGTGTGTGTGTGTGTGTGTGTGGGCCAGAGGGTGTGAGTGGGTGTATGTGTGGGTATGTATCTGTGCATATGAATGGGAGAGTGAAGGAGGGTGAATATGTGTAGGATTGCGGGAGAGAGTGGGTGTGCTGAGGCACAGGGTATATGTTGTATGTGAATGAAGGAGAATGGATAAGTAAGTAGATGTATAGAGGGTTGTAAATGTGTTTGAGAAGAAGGGAAGTGGGGAAAGACAGAGGTTGGGATAAACTTGGCCTAAGTGGGTAAGGGAGGGCAAGGAAGGGAGGTGGTTGGCGGGTAAGGGTGGGTAAGGATGGGACAAGCTTGGCTTGGGGGGACAAGGGGGAGTAAATATGGGAGGTGGGGATAAGCTTGGCTTGGGTGGGATAAAGGGGGGAGAACAGGGAGGGGGTGGTGAAGAGGGATGGATTTGGTTTGGGAGAGAGAGAAGGAAGGACTTAATTATACTACAATGTCATTGTATTTTTTTTTTATGACTTGTAAACCCGTTGTAAAATGAATAAGAGTCCTGGACAGATTAGGAAAGGACGTCAAATCATAATTATTCATTTTTTTCATTACAATTAAGATTTAATGGTGGTTATTGGTGAGAATGGAGAGGGGCTATATCCGGGGGATTGGGATTGTTTGCTGGGAGGGCAACACACACTTCTTTGAGGTGTGCGTGTGGCCTGCACTCATCCAATTTCAGTCTCTCAGAGGACCCACTCACCCCAAATAGACCCCCTCCAGCCACTATATTTTTCTTAACTTTATAAGGTAATATCACAATACTTAAGTGGAAGTCTTTCTTCAAATTAAGTATTTTCTTCAAATGTGTTTACAATGTATATATTGTATCCACAGTTTTTTTTAGGTAAATTAGGAGAAGAATCGGAACTAAAAAACAAACCTGGTGTTTTTAGATAGAATTCAAGCTATATTAGATCAAATCCAGACAGGAATGATTATTTAGCAGGTGACCCAAATTATAAATTCGATATTGATTGACAGACGTAGTAATAAAAAAGTCTAATTTTGTCAAATGCCTTTAAGGCGTACATTAGGGGAATGATCATCTCCTACTCAGAAAAAGTTAAATCTGATATTGAAATTGAAATTAAATAAAAATAAATCACTATCTTAGAAAAAGCCCATAAAAAATCTTTACAATGTAAAGAAGAAAACAACATTTCTGAACGATATTTTACTTCTGAAGAAAGCTAACAACTACAGGTTAAACTCAAATAAAGCAAACTACTTAATGGCAAATAAACATGGTAAATATCTTGCAGCTCTCACAAAACAAATACATGCTAAACAAGTTATCATTTTAAAATGATATAAATGAGAATTAAACAACAGTTGGACGGATCCTATAGCCTTCTTAGACTCAACAACTCTGAAGCAGTTATCAGAAGACAAAATAGTAGCACTAAGAGATCCCCCAAGAAGAAATGTTAGACACAGTTAGAATATTCACATGGAGAAAAGCACTAGGAACGGTGCTCCCATAGAATTCTATTCAACATTTTGGGTAAAAGTAGTATTTACATAAATGACAACAGACATGTCACTCAATTGAGTATTTCCTAGTTTCATGTATCAAACAGTTATTTCAGTTATATTAAAAGCAGGAAAATCTGGAGAGTCCCCTGCTGATTAAAGACCCATGAGTTGAATCAATTATGACAATCAAATAATAACAAAGCTTATAAGCAATAGAATGGCAAGTATTACCAGACTTGATACAAATCAGTCAAACAGGGTTTATTAAAAATAGACATTTACTAAAAAAAAATACAATACGCAAAAAAACAAGATATACTGTAGATTTATCAATAATGGCTGTCGATGCTGAAAAGGCCTTTGACCATCTTGAATGGCATATTCTATTCAAAACCTTGGAAGCTTTCAACTTACCAGCGGAAGTAATACGTTTAATAAAACTGTTGTATAAATGTCCTAAAGCAAAAAAATCTACACAAATAATACAATATCTGATGAAATTACTTAAGAAAGGGGCACAAGGATGTTCCCTCTTCCCCCTCCTGTTTGCACTGGCAATTGAACCGCTTGCAGAAAGAATTAGACAGGACCCAATTGTAACAGGTATCAGTATTGGTAAACATGAATATAAACTAAACTTACTTGTAGATGATCTCCTGATATACCTGACCAGTATTTAAAACCCAATGCCCCCTTTGCTTAAAATATTTTCAGAATACAAAAAAATCTCAGGATATATAATGTATGTGAAAAAACCCCTGAAATAATGGTAATATAATGTCCTTTTAAACTCTCCGCACATAATTTTCAATGTGCGTTTGTAGAAGTTTTCAGGTTGTGATTGATCTTGGTATACTACGTGTGTATATTAGATATTAGATAGGACAGTGTTTCGTTTCCAACTGCGTACCACACGTCCCCATGTCCCATACCTCTGAGATGGTTGGACCAGTGGAGACCTAACGTAGGAAGCTCGAAACCATCTATCACTCCATCTCTCCTCATATCTGTCTCTCTGTTTACCCCCCCCATCCTCCACCTCTTCTTTACATCCCCTGTAGTAAAGTGACTAAGGCAGGGAGCCTTTTATGTGAAAGAGAGGTGGGGTGGTGATGGAGAGATGAGGGGTGGTGATGGAGAGATGAGAATGGAGGGGTGGTGATGGTGATGAGAGAGGAGGGGTGGTGATGGAGAGGAGGGGTGGTAATGGAAAGATAGAGAGAGAAGGGGTGGTGATGGAGAGAGGAGAGGTGGTGATGGTGATGAGAGAGGAGGGGTGGTGATGGAGAGGAGGGGTGGTAATGGAAAGATAGAGAGAGAAGGGGTGGTGATGGAGAGAGGAGAGGTGGTGATGGTGATGAGAGAGAAGAGGTGGTGATGGAGAGAGGAGGGGTGGTGATGGAGAGATGAGGGGTGGTGATAAAGAGATAGAGAGAGAAGGGGTGGTGATGAAGAGAGGAGGGGTGGTGATGAGAGAGAAGAGGTGGTGATGGAGAGAGGGGTGGTGATGGAGAGATGAGAGAGGAGGGGTGGTGATGGTGATGAGAGAGGAGGGGTGGTAATGGAAAGATAGAGAGAGAAGGGGTGGTGATGGAGAGAGGAGGGGTGGTGATAAAGAGATGGAGAGAGAAGGGGTGGTGATGGAGAGAGAAGGGGTGGTGATGGAGAGAGGAGGGGTGGTGATGGAGAGAGGAGGGGTGGTGATAAAGAGATGAAGAGAGAAGGGGTGGTGATGGAGAGAGAAGGGGTGGTGATGGAGAGAGGAGGGGTGGTGATGGAGAGAGGAGGGGTGGTGATGGAGAGAGAAGGGGTGGTGATGGAGAGAGGAGGGGTGGTGATGGAGAGAGGAGGGGTGGTGATGGAGAGAGGAGGGGTGGTGATAAAGAGATGGAGAGAGAAGGGGTGGTGATGGAGAGAGAAGGGGTGGTGATGGAGAGAGGAGAGGTGGTGATGGAGAGAGGAGGGGTGGTGATGGAGAGAGGAGGGGTGGTGATGGAGAGAGGAGGGGTGGTGATAAAGAGATGGAGAGAGAAGGGGTGGTGATGGAGAGAGGAGAGGTGGTGATGGAGAGAGGAGAGGTGGTGATGGAGAGAGGAGGGGTGGTGATGGAGAGAGGAGGGGTGGTGATGGAGAGAGGAGGGGTGGTGACGGAGAGAGGAGGGGTGGTGATAGAGAGAGGAGGGGTGGTGACGGAGAGAGGAGGGGTGGTGATAGAGAGAGGAGGGGTGGTGACGGAGAGAGGAGGGGTGGTGATAGAGAGAGGAGGGGTGGTGATGGAGAGAGGAGAGAGAAGGAGTGGTGATGGAGTGATGGAGTGATAGAGAAGGGATGCTTAAACCTCTCATTTTATCCAGCCTGTTAATGGTGAAGTCCTAGCCCGCAGCTCCTCTCTCTCTATAATATAATATATGCCATTTAGCAGACACTTCTATCCAAAGTGACTTAAACTTTCTCTCTCTCCTCTCTATATCTTTGTCTCTCTCTCCTCTCCCTCTCTTCTCTCCTCCGCCCCACAAAGACTGTTTGGCGGCAGGAGGGAGTCCGCTAGGGACTTTGTCTAATTAGCTCTACGTGGGCTAATCAAAGAACCAAAGCTCAGAGGTGAAGTGTTTTAAAAATACATCCAGTGATATATCCTTTCTTCTCTGCTCCTCTCCAAGAATGGTGAAGTTTATGTAATACGTTTTTTGTAATAGAGAAGTGTACTTTCAGCTGTAAATTTATCAAAGGCTTTTATCCAGCGATAGTTGCCTCTGTAGGGCCGGTGCCAGAGGGGGTGCTTCCTTTGAGTGGAAGAATGCCAGACCGGGCAGTAAGGATTTGAGTTCATTGAGCACCTAAAGTTTAAGACAACTCTCCAACTACCTGACCCAGTTATCATGATGAGGCTCATGGGCCAAAACAGTGGAAAGTCTACCCTATTGAAGGGCCTAGTTGGCTGGCACAGGCTTCTATTCCCTTCCAGTGCGCTGACTCACCCAGCTTGATTCGATTTGTGCCCCAAAAGTTTCCCCAAACCGTATCAGTGGACCAGAAAGGCCCTGTCCCATTTGGCCCTTGTGTGAAAGCTTGTGAAGAAGCTCCTTTCTGTTTGTTGTTTGTATTGTCCTCCTTTCTCCTGGATGTATCTGGACTATCTGGAGCCTGAGGAGTGGAGGCAGTGTTTACGTGTTGTCCTTCCTCTCCCGCTGTTATTTGCTGATATTTGTTTCAGGAAGAGCAGGAAGAAAACAAGCAGCTTTTCAAGTATGAATGAAGGAATAGAGCACAGCGTGATGAAGGGAGGATGGAGGGAGAGAGAGGAGACCCAGTTTAAGGGCTCATCTCATCTGAAGTCTAGGGATATGTCCAAAATGGCACCCTATTCTCTTTATAGTGCACTACTTTGACCAGGACCAATAGGGCTCTGTTCAAAAGTAGTGCACTATATAGGGAATAGGATACCATTTAAGACTCACTCCCGGCCTTAAAGGCTCTGTCTGTTGATGCCCCCCAGGCAAATTACCACACTGCCTTTGTCGGTCCAGCCATGGTACATTAGTGTGCCTTAAAAACGTGGCCTAGTGCTGCCCATTCCGGAGACAAAGAGAGTGTCCGCTGGCAGAACCTTGGCCGGTTACACAGAGGAGCCATTCACACGGGACGTAGGATCGCAGGGAGTCTTACCAACGATGAGCAAACCTACATCACCGGGAGGGAATCCACCGTGACATACTTTCATGGTAGAACTTGTGGTGGTGAAGATGTCATGATGTCATCGGCACTCCTCTCCTCTACTTACACAGCCAGGAGATGTGTCCTCCGTCTAGTTTCAAGTTTTATTAGTCGTGTGTACGGGATACGCATGGTATACATTGCCCAATGAAATGCTTACTTGCAGGTACTTTCATAAAGTAAATGGCTCAGTAGAATAGAATAAACATTTTAGCATAAGCAATTACACAAAGGCACAAGTTATAGTACAATATTCACACGTGTATTGGGGAATGGGGGGATGGGGCCAGTGTATAAATGTAGCAGTATAGTAAGAGTCTGGTAGCAGCAGTTGTAATGTGTGGCATGAATATACAGTTGAAGTCGGAAGTTTACATAAAACCTTAGACAAATACATTTAAACTCAGGTTTTCACAGTTCCTGACATTTAATCCTAGTAACAATTTCCTTGTCTTAGGATCACCACTTTATTTTAAGAATGTGAAATGTCGGAATCATAGTTGAGAGAATTATTTATTTCAGCTTTTATTTCTTTCATCACATTCCCAGTGGATCAGAAGTTTACATACACTTAATTAGTATTTGGTAGCATTGCCTTTAAATTGTTTAACTTTAAATCATTTCGGGTAGCCTTCCAAGCTTCCCACAATAAGTTGGGTGAATTTTAGCCCATTCCTGACAGAGCTGGTGTAACTGAGTCAGGTTTTTAGGCCTCCTTGCTCGCACATGCTTTTTCAGTTCTGCCCACAAATTTTCTATAGGATTGAGGTCAGGGCTTTGTGATGGCCACTCCAATACCTTGACTTTGTTGTCCTTAAGCCCTTTTGCCACAACTTTGGAAGTATGCTTGGGGTCATTGTCCATTTGGAAGACCCATTTGCAACCAAGCTTTTACTTCCTGACTAATATCTTTAGATGTTGCTTCAATATATCGACATAATTTTACTTCTTCCATGATGCCATCTATTTTGTGAAGTGCACTAGTCCCTCCTGCAGCAAAGCACCCCCCCAACATGATGCTGCCACCCCGGGATGGTGTTCTTCGGCTTGCAAGCATCCCCTTTTTCCTCCAAACACAACGATGGTAATTATAGCCAAACAGTTCTATTTTTGTTTCATCAGACCAGAGGACATTTCTCCAAAAAGTATGATCTTTGTCCCCATGTGCAGTTGCAAACCGTAGTCTGGCTTTTTATGGCGGTTTTAGAGCAGTGGCTTCTTCCTTGCTGAGCGGCCATTCGGGTTTACTGTGGATATAGATACTTTTGTACCCGTTTCCTCCAGCATCTTCACAAGGTCCTTTGCACTTTTCGCACCAAAGTACGTTCATCTCTGGGAGACAGAACACGTCTCCTTCCTGAGCGGTATGTCGGCTACGTGGTCCCATGGTGTTTATACTTGCGTACTATTGTTTGTACAGATGAACGTGGTACCTTCAGGCGTTTGGAAATTGCTCCCAGGATGAACCAGACTTGTGAAGGTCTACATATTTTTCTGAGGTCTTGGCTGATTTCTTTTGTTTTTCCATGATGTCAAGCAAAGAGACACTGAGTTTGAAGGTAGGCCTTGAAATACATCCACAGGTACACCTCCAATTGACTCAAATGATGTCAATTAGCCTATCAAAAGCTCCTAAAGCCTTGACATAATTTTCTGGAATTTTCTAAGCTGTTTAACTACTTACGGAGTGGTGGGGCGCTAGCACAACATTTGATTATTTGAGGGTAGCACCTCCAATATTTCTGCATTAGCATAAATTCATAAACCATCGCGGTTCACGCAAAACACATTTCACAGCGAAAACAAATCCCTTACCTTTTGAAGAACTTCTGCTGAGGGCTTCCCAAGTGTCCAACGAAGACATCCAATGGTTCTTTTGTTAGAAAAGTCATTTATTATATCCATAAATCTCTGTTTGGTTGGCGCATTATGTTCAGAAAATCGAACGTCGAATCGCCCATTGAAACGTGAAGAGAACGCGTTCAAATATATCTATAAACCTTTCCTAAGCAAATCAAATATCAGTTAAAATGCATCCTTAGCTATCCTTTTATGAATATTAGCAATAATATTTCACTCGGATGGTCACCTATACCTTATATAAGTAAAATAACGTGGGGCGCGCAGCCAGACTCGCGCCCGAGAAAACTTGTTGAGCTACCGTGACCATTTCCTGTACCTATTCGTTCTGTTTACTCCAATCTCTCTGAGTCTTTGTATATAGACTGTTGACATCTAGTGAAAGACATAGGTACTGCAGTCTCAGTCCTGGTTACAAATGGATTCAATAGGGAGTGTGTCAAACAGAGCAATAGATCACCAGAAACTGATTTCCGGATAGATTTTTCTCGGGTTTTTCGCCTGCTAAATGAGTTCTGTTATACTCACAGACATTATGTTAACACTTTTAGAAACCTCAGAGTTAGCCAAACAGTTCTAGTTAAAGGCACAGTCAACTTAGTGTATGTACACTTCTGACCCACTGGAAATGTGATACAGTGAATTATACGTGAAATAATCTGTCTGTAAACAATTGTTGGAAAAATAACTTGTGTCATGCACAAAGTAGATGTCCTTACCGACATGCCAAAACTATAGTTTGTTAACAAGAAATTTGTGGAGTGGTTGAAAACGAGTTTTAATGACTCCAACCTAAGTGTATGTAAACTTCCGACTTCAACTGTGTGTGTGTTTGTATGTTAGTTTGGGTGTGTGCAGGAGTGAGTGAGTGCATGTGTGTTAAGGTGCAGAGAATCAGAGCATGTGTTCAGCAGTCTGATGGCTTGTAGATAGTAACTGTCTCTGAGCCTGTTGGTATCAGACCTCATGCTCCGATACTGTCTACCCCACAGTAAGGGGTGTGTGTGGTCCTTGATGATGCTGCCTGCCTTACTCAGGCACTGGTTTGAGTAGATGTCCTGACTCCTGGGTGGGTGGAAGCACGGTCCCAGTGATGTACTGGGCCATCTTCACCACCCACTGGAAGGCCTTGTGGTCAAGGATGGAGCAATTCCCGTACCAGGCCATGATGCGACCGGTCAGGACACTCTCGATGCAGCAGTAGTATTTGGAGAGGACCAGCAGCGGCATTAGTAGGACAGGCTTTTGTCATCCTTGTGTTGTCATCAGATTTACTTTAGATGCAGCATAACTTTTCTTTAAATTTGCCATCCTTTGCCTTGATGGCAGCTTTGCACACTCTTGGTATTCTCTCAACCAGATTCATGAGGTAATCACTTGGAATGCATTTCAATTAACAGGTGTGCCTTGTTAAAAGTTAATTTGTGGTATTTCTTTCCTTAATGCGTTTGAGTCAATCAGTTGTGTTGTGACAAGTTATGGGTGGATAGCCCTATTTGGTAAAAGACGAAGTCCATATTATGGCAAGAACAGCTCGAATAAGCAAAGATAAAAGACAGTCCATCATTAATTTAAGACATGAAGGTCAGTCAATCTGGAAAATGTCAAGAACTTTGAACGTTTCTTCAACTTTGAACGCTTCTTCAAGTGCAGTCGCAAAAACCATCAAGTGCTGTGATGAAACTGGCTCTCAAATTACCTCTGCTGCAGAGGATAAGTTTATTAGTGATGCCAGCCTCAGAAATTGCAGGCCAAATAAATGCTTCACAAGTAACAGACTCATCTCAACATCAACTGTTCAGAGGAGACTGTGTGAATCAGGCCTTCATGGTCGAATTGCTGCAAAGAAACCACTACTAAACGACACCAATAAGAAGAAGAGACTTGCTTGGGCCAAGAAACATGAGCAATGGACATTAGACCGGTGGAAATCTGTCCTTTGGTCTGATGAGTCCAAATTTCAGATTTTTGGTTCCAACCGGCATGTCTCTGTGAGACGCAGAGTTGATGAACAGATGATTTCTGTATGTGTGGTTCCCACCATGAAGCCTGGAGGAGGAGGTGTGATGGTTTAGGGGGGCAGGAAGCCTAGTGGTTACAGCATTGGACCAGTAACCAAAAGGTTGCTGGATCAAATCCCTGAGCTAACAAGGTAAACATTTGTCATTCTGAGCAAGGCAGCAAACCCGTGGATGTCGATTAAGCCTGCACCTTTCTGATTCAGAGGTGTTGGTTTAATGTGGAAGACACATTTTATTTGAATGCATTCAGTTGTACAACTGATTAGGTATCACCCTTTCTTTTTGTTGGTGACACTGTGATTTATTTAGAATTCAAGGCACACTTAACCAGCATGGCTACCACAGCATTCTGCAGTGTTACGCCATCCCATCTGATTTGCACTTAGTGGGACTATCATTTGTTTTTGTACAGGACAATGACCCAAAACACACCACCAGGCCGTGTAAGGACTATTTGACCAAAAAGGAGAATGATGGTGTGCTGCATCAGATGACCTGGCCTCCATAATCACCTGACCTCAACCCAATTGAGATGGTTTGGGATGAGTTTTTTATTATTATTATTTTTTTTACCTTTATTTAACCAGATAGGCAAGTTGAGAACAAGTTCTAATTTACAACTGCGACCTGGCCAAGATAAAGCAAAGCAGTTCGACTCATACAACAACACAGAGTTACACATGGAGTAAACAAACATACAGTCAATAATACAGCAGAAAAACAAGTCTACATACAATGTTTGCAAATGAGGTAAGATAAGGAAGGTAAGGCAATAAATAGGCCATGGTGGGGCAATTAATGAAGTAATTACAATATAGCAATTAAACACTGGAATGGTAGATGTGCAGTAGATGAATGTGCAAAGTAGAAACACTGGGGTGCAAAGGAGCAAGATAAATAAATAAATACAGTAGGGGATGAGGTAGTTGGATGGGCTATTTACAGATGGGCTATGTACAGGTGGAGTGATCTGTGAACTGCTCTGACAGCTGCTGCTTAAAGTTAGAAAGGGAGATATGAGTCTCCAGCTTCATTGATTTTTGCAATTCGTTCCAGTCATTGGCAGCAGAGAAATGTAAGGGAAGGCGGCCAAAGGAAGAATTGGCTTTGGGGGTGACCAGTGAAATATACCTGCTGGAGAGCGTGCTACGGGAGGGTGCTGCTATGGTGACCAGTGAGCTGAGGGCTTTATCTAGCAAAGACTTAAAGATGACCTGGAGCCAATGGGGTTTGCAACGAATATGAAGCGAGGGCCAGCCAACGAGAGCATACAGGTCGCAGTGGTGGGTAGTATATGGGGCTTTGGTGACAAAACGGATGGCACTGTGATAGACTGCATTCAATGTGTTAAGTAGAGTGTTGGAGGCTACCTTGTAAACGACATCGCCAAAGTCAAGGATCGGTAGGATAGTCAGTTTTACGAGGGTATGTTTGGCAGCATGAGTGAAGGATGATTTTTTGCGAAATAGAAAGCTGATTCTAGATTTAATTTGGGATTGGAGAAGCTTAATGTGAGTCTGGAAGGAGAGTTTACAATCTAACCAGACACCTAGGTATTTGTAGTTGTCCACATATTCTAAGTCCGGTTCTAAGTCTAAGAACTGTCCAGAGTAGTGATGCTGGACGGGTGGGCAAGTGCGGGCAGCGATTGGTTGAAGAGCATGCATTTAGTTTTACTTGCATTTAAGAGCAGTTGGAGGCCACTGAAGGAGAGTTGTATGGCATTGAAGCTCGTCTGGAGGTTAGTTAACTTCTTGAGGCTAGAGGACAGTGTTCGGAAGTATGGAGAGTCTGACGTGCCCAAAGTAAACTGCCTGTTACTCAGGCCCAGAAGCTAGGATATGCATATAATAGTAGTATTGGATAGAAAACACTCTGAAGTTTCTAAAACTGTTAAAATAATGTATGTGAGTATAACAAAACTGATATGGCATGCGAAAACCCGAGGAACATCTACCCAGAATATTTTTTGTTGTTGAGGTCACAGTCTTTCCATTGACTTGCTATTGACTATAGAGGGAATTAGCTCCCAGATTGCAGTACCTATGGCTTCCACTAAATGTCAACAGTCTTTAGACATGGTTTCAGGCTTGTTTTTAAAAAAAAAGAAGAAGAAATTAAGGTTCTTCCCGGTGGCTCATGTAAAGGACACTACTGTTTTGTGCGCCTGAATAGGGTGCGCGCTCTTCGTTATTTCTCTTCCCTTTTGAACAGACTATTCTCCGTCTGAAATATTAGCGTTTATTTCGATATTTGACAACCTGAGGATTAGTTAGAAACATTGTTTGACTTGTTTGGACGAACTTTACCGGTACTTTGGGGATTTTTTTGTCTGCATGTTGAATGACTGGATTACAGAACTCCATGGCACCAGCAAAACAGACCTTTTGGGATATAAAGAAGGACTTTATCGAAACAAAACAACCATTCTTTGTGTTCCTGGGACCCGTGGGATTGCAAACAGAGGAAGATCTTCAAAGGTAAGTGATTTATTTTATGGCTATTCCTGATTTTGTAACGCCTGTGCTGGTTTGAGTAATATGTTGGAAGTGGGGCGCTGTCCTCAGACAGTCAAATGTTCTGCTTTCACTGTAAAGCCTATTGTAAATCCGACAACGTGGTTCGATTACCAAGATTCTAAGCTTTTGAATGGTGCACAACACTTGTATTTTCATGATTGTTTAAATACTTAGGGAGTGGTGGGGCGCTAGCACTACCCGGTGAAATGCAAGGCGCCAAATTCAAAATCCAAAAGTTGAATTATTAAACATTCATCTATATACAAGTGTTGCATAGTCATCAAAAGCTCTGCTTCTTGGAAATATCACAGCGTTGTCAGATTTCAAAAAGGCTTTACGGCGAAAGCACAACATTTGATTGTTTGAGGATAGCACCTCTCCTATTTTCCACATTAGCATAAATTCATATCCAGCGCAGGTCACACAAAACCCATATAAGAGCTAAAATAAATCACTTACCTTTCGAAGAACTTCTGCTGAGGGCTTCCCAAGTGTCCAACGAAGACATCCAATGGTTCTTTTGTTAGAAAAAGTCATTTGTTATATCCATAAATCTGTTTGGTTGGAGCGTTATGATCATAAAATCCACCGTCGAGTCGCCCATTGAACCGTGAAGAGAACACGTTCAAATTATTCCTATAAACTTTCTCCAAACAAATCAAACATCATTTTTAATGTATCCTTAGGTATCCTTTTATGTATATTTACTGTAATATTTCAACTGGATGATAACGTGAACGATAGTCATCAAAAGCTCTGCTTCTTGGCAATATCACAGCGTTGTCAGATTTCAAAAAGGCTTTACGTCGAAAGCACTACATTTGATTGTTTGAGGGTAGCACCTCCAATATTTTTCTATTTCTGTCCTGGAAAAAGTGATTTTGACAAATTGCCTCATTTAGAACCCCTCCCTTATGAAAATGCCCATATAAGGGCATATGAATGCAGTACCTATTGCTTCCTCTGGATGTCAACAGTCTCGAGAAAGTGTTCTGATTCTTTTTAGATGCTTTTAGAGCAGAGAAGAAGACGAATAAGGAAGTGTCCACACAGATGTCAACAAGAGTAAAACGCGAGTTCACGGCTGGCACGCTCTGTGTTTTTTTCCTTTCTTATTGCCCAGTTTATATTCTGGTTGAAATATTATACTATTTATACATAAAATTGTTCCTAAGGATACATTTAAAATTATGTTTCATTGTTCTTGGACAAGTTTATAGGTATAAGTTGAACGAGTTCTCTTCACGTTTCAATGGACAATTGGAGGCTCTATTTTCTCATTATAACGCGCCAACCAAACTGAGATTTATGGATATAATACATTACTTTTTCTAACAAAAGAACCATGGATTGTCTTCGTTGGACACTTGGGAAGCCCTCAGCAGAAGTTCTTCAAAAGGTAATTGATTTGTTTTCGCTGTGAAATGTGTTTTCTGTCAACCGTGAAGGCTTATTAATTCATGGTAATGGGAAAAATATGTGGGGTGCTATCCTCAAACAATCAAATGTGGTGCTTTCGCCGTAAAGCCTTTTTGAAATCTGACAATGCTGTGATATTGCTAAGAAGCAGAGCTTTTGATGACTATGAAACACTTGTATATTGATTCATGTTTAACTTCTCAGGGATCACTGGGGCGCTAGCGGGCTGCTCCCGACACTACCAGGTAAAATGTAAGGCGCCAAATTCAAAATCCAAAAGTTGAATTATTAAACATCCACCAATATACAAGTGTTCCATACTCATCAAAAGCTCTGTTTCTTGGCAATATCACAGCGTTGTCAGATTTCAAAAAGGCTTTACGGCGAAAGCAGCACATTTGATTGTTTGAGGGTAGCACCTCACATATTTTTCCCATAGCCATGAATCGATTAGCCATCATGGCACACACATAACACATTTCACAGCGAAAACAAATCAATTACCTGTTGAAGAACTTCTGCTGAGGTCATCCTAAGTGTCCCACGAAGACAATCCATGGTTCTTTTGTTAGAAAAAGTAATGTATTTTATCCATAAATCCTCCATTTGGTTCGCGCGTTATAATCAGAAACGACAGCCTCCACTAGTCCATTGAAACGTGACGTAAACTCGTTCATCTTATACCTATAAACTTGTCCAAGAACAATCAAACATAGTTTTAAATGTATCCTTAGGAACACTTTTACGTATATTTACTATTATAAATCAACCGGAATATAAACTGATCGATAAAGACGGTAAAAAAAGACACAGCGTGCCTTCTCGGGCGCGCGCGCTGGGTACTGTTTACATAAATGAGTGACTTCCTGATTTGCTCTTATTCTCTGGTCTTATTCATCCAAAATGAAAACTTACACTGTCTCCAGACTGTTGACATCTAAAGGAAGCGATGGGTACTGCATTCATATGCCCTTATATGGTCATTTTCATGAGGGGAGGGGTTCCCAAATGAGCAATGTGTCAAAATCACTTTTTCCAGGACAGGAATTCCTGTGGACAACAGTAATGAATGAAAATGAAAACCAGGTGTGTGTGAAAACAAGACAAAACAAATGGAAAATGAAAAGTGGATCGGCGATGGCTAGAAGACCGGTGACGTCGACCGCCGAACGCCGCCCGAACAAGGAGAGGAACCGACTTCGGCGGAAGTCGTGACACCAGAAGTATACAGAATGGTGTCGTCTGCGTAGAGATGGATCAGAGAATCACCAGCAGCAAGAGCGACATCGTTGATGTATACAGAGAAAAGAGTCCCCCATAGAGACTGCCAGAAGTCCGGACAAGAGGCCCTCCAATTTGACACACTGAACTCTGTCTGGGAAGTAGTTGGTGAAGTCATTTGAGAAACCAAGGTTGTTGAGTCTGCCGATAAGAATGTGGTGATTGACAGAGTCAAAAGCCTTGGCCAGGTCGATGAATACAGCTGCACAGTATTGTCTCTTGTCGATGGCGGTTATGATATCGTTTAGGACCTTGAGCGGCGGAGAAGGTACGGTGGGATTCGAAATGGTCGGTGATCTGTTTGTTAATGTGCAGGTCAAACTATTCAACATGCCAGTTGTTCTAGCCAGTATGTATGCTCCTAATTGGGACAATGACCCAAAGTTTTTCTCACTCCTCCCAGATCTGAACAATCACCAACTTATACTAGCAGGGGATTTTAACTGTGTCCCGCACCCCACAATCGACCGCTCTAAAGCGCTATCAAGGTCCCTTTCTAAATCAGCACGTGTTATTCATTTTTTTTATAGTTTAACTACTTTAACTGACCCACGAGATAAATCCTACATCTAAACAATATATTATTTTCCCCAGTCCATCAGACACACTCCAGAATGTATATTCTTCTCAGAGACAAAAGCTGCCCCCGATACTAAAGTCCACTGATTATGAGGGTATTGTCATCTCAGACCACAGCCCAGTGGTAATGGTACTGTGTTTTCTTGATAACGTTCTCCCACAACGTACTTGGCGACTCAATCCACGTCCCTTCTCAGATGAAGAATTTAACACATATCGTCCCAAATAGATTTCTTCCTTGAGATCAATCGGCCACCAGAGACAAGTGTGTGCACCCTATGGGAAGTGCTGAAAGCTTACCTACGTGGCCAGATCATATCATGTAATGCCGGCGGGAATAAGAAGAGGTCAGAGCGTCTTACAGAACTTACTAACCTTATAAACGACATTGATCAGAGGCACTCAACCATGCCATCTGCAGTCCTCTATAAGGAGAGAATCACATTACAGACTGAATTTGATATTAAATTGACCGGTTTAGCTCCACTTAAAATCCATATAAAACCACTATGAATATGGAGAATGGGTCAGTTGAATTTCTTTGCCATCAACTGAGGCAATCGGCAGAATCTGGCCTTATACCTGAAATCACAACCTCGGCAGGTGTGACCACCTCAGACCAAACGTGTATTAATGATCAGTTTAAACATTCAGGTTCAGACATATGTGTCAGAGATTGACTGGGCAGTAAAATCTATGAAAACCAGTAAGGCCCCGGGTGGTTACCCAATTGAGTTTTACAAAAGATTCTCTTCTAAGCTGACACCCTTATTACAGTGGGGGAAAAAAGTATTTAGTCAGCCACCAATTGTGCAAGTTCTCTCACTTAAAAAGATGAGAGAGGCCTGTAATTTTCATCATAGGTACACTTCAACTATGACAGACAAAATGAGGAAAAAAAATTCCAGACAATCACATTTAGGATTTTTTATGAATTTATTTGCAAATTATGGTGGAAAATAAGTATTTGGTCACATACAAACAAGCAAGATTTCTGGCTCTCACAGACCTGTAACTTCTTCTTTAAGAGGCTCCTCTGTCCTCCACTCATTACCTGTATTAATGGCACCTGTTTGAACTTGTTATCAGTATAAAAGACACCTGTCCACAACCTCAAACAGTCACACTCCAAACTCCACTATGGCCAAGACCAAAGAGCTGTCAAAGGACACCAGAAACAAAATTGTAGACCTGCACCAGGTTGGGAAGACTGAATCTGCAATAGGTAAGCAGCTTGGTTTGAAGAAATCAACTGTGGGAGCAATTATTAGGAAATGGAAGACATACAAGACCACTGATAATCTTCCTCGATCTGGGACTCCACGAAGATCTCACCCGTGGTCAAAATGATCACAAGAACAGTGAGCAAAAATCCCAGAACCACACGGGGACCTAGTGAATGACCTGCAGAGAGCTGGGACCAAAGTAACAAAGCCTACCATCAGTAACACACTACGCCGCCAGGGACTCAAATCCTGCAGTGCCAGACGTGTCCCCCTGCTTAAGCCAGTACATGTTCAGGCCCGTCTAAAGTTTGCTAGAGAGCATTTGGATGATCCAGATGAGGATTGGGAGAATGTCAGATGAAACCAAAATAGAACTTTTTGGTAAAAACTCAACTCGTCGTGTTTGGAGGACAAAGAATGCTGAGTTGCATCCAAAGAACACCATACCTACTGTGAAGCATGGGGGTGGAAACATCATGCTTTGGGGCTGTTTTTCTGCAAAGGGACCAGGACGACTGATCCGTGTAAAGGAAAGAATGAATGGGGCCATGTATCGTGAGATTTTGAGTAAAAACCTCCTTCCATCAGCAAGGGCATTGAAGATGAAACGTGG
The DNA here is from genome assembly GCA_030435695.1 of Brachymystax lenok tsinlingensis. Taxonomy (NCBI): domain Eukaryota; kingdom Metazoa; phylum Chordata; class Actinopteri; order Salmoniformes; family Salmonidae; genus Brachymystax; species Brachymystax lenok. Next base: position 15,100,475 of record CM059785.1, read on the forward strand.
CTGGGTCTTTCAGCATGACAATGATCCCAAACACATCGCCGAACAGCGAAGGAGTGGCCGTAAGAAGCATTTCAAGGTCCTGGAGTGGCCTAGCCAGTCTCCAGATCTCAACCCCATAGAAAATCTTTGAAAGTCCGTGTTGCCCAGTGACAGCCCCAAAACATCACTGCTCTAGAGGAGATCTGCATGGAGGAATGGGCCAAAATACCAGCAACAGTGTGTGAAAACCTTGTGAAGACTTACAGAAAACGTTTGACCTCTGTCATTGCCAACAAAGGGTATATAACAAAGTATTGAGATAAACTTTTGTTATTGACCAAATACTTATTTTCCACCATAATTTGCAAATAAATTCATAAAAAATCCTACAATGTGATTTTCTGGATTTCTTTCCTCATTTTGTCTGTCATAGGTGAAGTGTACCTATGATGAAAATTACAGGCCTCTCTCATCTTTTTAAGTGAGAGAACTTGCACAATTGGTGGCTGACTAAATACTTATTTTCCCCACTGTATGTGACGTCTAAGCAGGGGGTCACTCCCCCCAACCATGTCACAGGCTGTAATATCAGTCCTCCTGAAAAAGGGGAAAGACATGAAATGTGAGTCCTACCGCCCCGTTAGCCTGCTTTGTGCATCAGCAGCCTGATGACCTAGAGGCCGTAGAGGGAGTATACGAGACAAATCCTCTCTATATTAAGTACTAGGGGGGCGTCACTACAGACCCGGGTTTGATCCCAGGCCGTATCGCAGCCGGCCGCGACCGGGAGACTCATGAGACGGCACACAATTGGCCCAGCGTTGTCCGGGTTAGGGGAGGGTTTGGCCAGCCGGGATGTCCCTGTCCCACCACGCTCTAGCGACTCCTTGTGGCGGGCCAGGCACATGCACACTGACATGGTTGCCAGTTGTACGGTGTTTCCTCCGACACATTGGTGCAGCTGGCTACCGGGTTGAACGAGCCTTGTGTCAAGAAGAAGTGCGGCTTGGCGGCGTCATGTTTCAGAGGACGCACCTCTCCCAAGTCCGTACAGGAGTTGCAGCAATGGGCCAAGACTACCAATTGGATATCACAAAATTGGGGAGAAAAAGGGGTAAAAAGTAAAATAATTATAAAAAATAACAGCATCAAGCGAACCTTGCGCAGATACAGTGTGTGACTGTGTGAGGGAAAAGTCTTGCATCTCGCTCATCACAATATCTGCGGTGCTGCTCGTGGCAACGTCATCCCACTGAGTCTACCTTTAAGATAGATGACTTGAGAGAGCCTGTATATATCTCAGGTGGCCATGGATATATGGATTTTTGATGCTGCTGTTGCCATAGCACTGTATGTGCCCATCCTGTGAAGTTTCAAGGAGACTTGAATAGCAAGGTGGGCAGTGGGGAGAGATGCAGAGATGGGAGGATCTGAGGTGCCACCCTCCTCTCTTCTTCTCTTCTCCGTGGTTGCACAGAGATGTCTAATACTTTTCGGGAACTTCTGAAAGACTGCAGAAATTAGACTATGTGTCAAAGCAGCTTTGTTCAGGTCTAAGGGTGATATCAAGTCACGGGGAATCTATTTCTAAATTTTGAGTCAATAATACCTGAGGAAAGCACCAAGGGGAGTGACAGATATAGGGAAGATAATCAAGGAGGTGATGGACTCCAGGTGAGTGTAATGAGGCGCTGGTGCGTGAGACGATGGTGACAGGTGTGCGGGATAATCAGCAGCCTGATGACCTAGAGGCCGTAGAGGGACTATACGTGACAAATCCTCTCTATATTAAGTGCCCCTAGAAAAGTCCCTCCCCTCAAATCAAACATGAAAAGTGTGAAAAGTGTGATATGAAGCCATTGAATTAGTTCTGTAGGCCTACGTTCAGAAATACCCCCCGTCCTCTTTTCGTTTTCCTACAGTCTGACCTCCTCATCTGTAAAGGAAGTTGGCGTTCTCACCAAATTAATTACTCTGAGGTTTGGGACTGGCTGGCTGAGGACATTTCCTCTTATGTCCAGACTCAAAGCCTCCTATTCTCTCTCTCTCTTTCTCTCTCTCTTACTCACTCACTCAGTTACTCACTGGCTCACACACACACACACACACACACACACACACACACACACACACACACACACACACACACACACACACACACACACACATACACACACACACACACACACACACATACTGTACATACACATACTGTTCCCCGTGGTCCTTTGTGTCTCCCTGGGTTTATCTCCGTATGACCGGCTGATAGAACAGACCTTATTAGCTGAGTTCTCTCCGTGTTCATGTTGCTGTCAGAGAAAAACTTTAAACGGACAAAGTACTGTATAAAACCTTGACAATAGTTGAGAAAGGGAAAAGGGTACATGGCACTAATTTACCTTCATAGGGATCTGGTCAAAAGTAGTGCACTATATAGGGAATAGGGTGCCATTTAGGACTTAGTCTGTAATTTCTATAACCTTTGTCTTCATAAACTGTTTGAAAAGGAAAATAATAGCTATGTTTTTCTAACCAAAATAACCTGTACTGAGCTACAGTTTAACTATGGTGAGTAATTGAACCATCTGTTTATGACTAACAAAGAGAGAACAGATTAAAGAATAGAACCAATTTGGCTGCATTTTATATTGAACAAAAATGTGTTTTTCAGCCAGTAGTCTTTACGTTAGAATTACAGTTACACAACAGGCTCCCTCTTCAGAAAGGGAGGGAAAGACAGAGAGAAAAAAAGAGGTAGAGAGAGCGCACTTTGGGGACTTTGAAATCCAACAGGACTTTGAAATTCAACAGTGGAAGTTGAGCTGTTGTACCACAATGGCTGAGACAATGTAGGCAGTGATCATTTCATCTCCACATTTCCTGGCACAAAGCCAGGGTCATGCATCAACATGTCCATAATGGAAAATCTTGTTGTGAGACCACATAGTAATTAAAGTAGGAATCAGGTTTTTTGTAATTATATCACAATTAATGTAATTATTGTTGTGTGCTTTGCGAGCAGCAACAGTGTTGTTGTTGTTGTTATCTAATGTATTTAATCAATTGTCTTTGTTGTGAAATTAGGCCCCTTCCCCTAGCTCTTTCTACTAGCTCTTTTGAACGTTCTAAATGACGGAACCAGATTGAAACTAGTTCATTATGTGTTTATAGACTGTTTATTGAGTGCACAAATTGGTTCAAATGAACTAAAACATGCCCTATGTAGACTACTGTGTAGCTACATTTACACATGCCAATTCATTGTTTTATTCTCTGTGTAATGCTTTGCAATTTCACTACTCTGCTGATTGGACCATATAAAAACAACCTATTTATCCATTCACATAGTGTGTTATTGGATGTTTGCCGCTGACTAGCCTAATAGCAGCCTAATAAAAACATGTTTAGTACACAAATACACAAAGCAATGAAAAACATAAGTCTTGTCGCAGTGAATGTCAGATCCAGAATGTACTGCTTTCAGGCTGTAGTGTTTTGTTTTTGCTCATGCCACGCTCCTTCCTCTCCCTCTCTCTCCAACATCAATAGAGGTTCTGACAGTCCAGATAGATAGCCCGGTTAGCCAATGTGCGGGAGCACTGGTTGGTCGGCCCAATTGAGGTAGTATGTACATGAATGTATAGTTAAAGTGACTATGCATATATGATAAACAGAGAGTAGCAGCAGCGTAAAAAGAGTGGTTGGGGGGGGCACACAATGCAAATAGTCCGGGCAGCGATTTGATTACCTGTTCAGGAGTCTTGGCACTCCGGTACCACTGGCCATGCGGTAGTAGAGAGAACAGTCTATGACTGGGGTGGCTGGGGTCTTTGACAATTTTTAGGGCCTTCCTCTGACACCGCCTGGTGTAGAGGTCCTGGATGGCAGGCAGCTTAGCCCCAGTGAAGTACTGGGCCGTACGCACTACCCTCTGTAGTGCCTTGCGGTCAGAGGCCGAGCAATTGCCGTACCAGGCAGTGATGCAACCAGTCAGGATGCTTTGGATGTTGCAGCTGTAGAACCTTTTGAGGATCTCAGGACCCATGCCAAATCTTTTTAGTCTCCTGAGGGGGAATAGCCTTTGTCGTGCCCTCTTCACAACTGTCTTGGTGTGTTTGGACCATTCTAGTTTGTTGTTGATGTGGACACCAAGGAACTCTCAACCTGCTCCACTACAGCCCCGTTGATGAGAATGGGGGCGTGGTCCTCCTTTTCCTGCAGTGCACAATCATCTCCTTAGTCTTGGTTACGTTGAAGGATAGGTTGTTATTCTGGCACCACCTGGCTAGGTCTCTGACCTCCTGCCTATAGGCTGTCTCGTCATTGTCGGTGATCAGGCCTACCACTGTTGTGTCGTTTGCAAACTTAATGATGGTGTTGGAGTCTTGCCTGGCCATGCAGTCATGGGTGAACAGGGAGTACAGGAGGGGACTGAGCACGCACCCCTGGGGAGCTCCAGTGTTGAGGATCGCAAAGAAAGGGAATGCTACATATCTCTTGCCCTGCCAGCCCTGTATAAGTGGAAAGCTGAGGGGCCCAAGATCACATGATCAGATAAAAGTGGCCTGAGGAACAATATTACCATCATAATCCTATTAGTCTACATTAATATTATTGTGGCTAACTAGACATTGTTCTGTCATTCAATCTCTAAGCTGACACAGTTCTGCAAGGGGCATCTGAATTAGGCCATTTGAATAACACAATTCAAAGTTGATCGGCAAATTCAAAGACATTTTAAAATATGAAAATTAATCAGGGAATGTTCTCAAAGCCTGTTGCCTGAATATAGCCTTTGTGATATTCAAATATTACTTCTCCTTATTTCAGCACACATTGTATTGTTCTGCTGTAATCCTGTAGTAATCCTGATCAGAGGTGGTGAGTGTGTGATGTGTGATGTGTGTGTGAGGGTGTGTGTGTGCGTGGGTGTGTGGGTGTGTGTGTGATGCTTGTGTGTGTGTGTGGGTGTATGCGTGGGGGTGTGTGTGGGTGTGTGTGTGTGGGGGTGTATGTGTGTGGGGGGTGCGTGGGGGTGCGTGGAGGTGTGTGTGAAGAAGAAGAAGAAGTTTTATTTATATAGCGCCTTTCCATAGCTCAAGGTCGCTTTACATTGCACATTACAATACATTCAGAACACACACACATACATCGCAGTCACATAGGATACACACTACCCAAAATGCATGTCAAACAGATATGTTTTCAACTGGATCTTGAATGCACTCACGGATGAGGTATTGCGTAGTGTAAGAGGTAGTGAATTCCATAATTTAGGAGCATTAACACCAAATGATCTCCCACCTACAGTGGACAACCGGAAACGAGGGACTGTCAACAAACCAAGTTCAGCTGATCTAAGGGACCGAGCAGGGCGGTAAGGATAGAGTAAGTCAGAGAGATATTGGGGAGCAAGACCATTTAATGCTTTAAAAGTTAGAAGCAATACCTTAAAGTGGATACGTGATGCCACAGGTAGCCAGTGAAGGTCATGAAGCAGAGGAGTGATGTGAGCAGAGCGCCTAGTGGAGGTGAGAACTCTTGCTGCTGAGTTTTGAACATACTGTAATCTTGCAATAAGTTTTTTGGGAAGACCAAGAAGTAAGGCATTGCAATAGTCCAAGCGTGAAGTGATTAATGCATGAATTAGAGTTTCAGCATCAGCTAAAGTGAGAGAAGATCGGAGACGAGCAATATATGGGTGTGTGTGTGTGTCTGTGTGTGTCTGTGTGTGTGTGTCTGTGCGTGGGTGTGTGTGTGCGTGCGTGGGGGTCGGGGTGTGTGGGAGGGAGGGGGCAGCAGCCTCCCCCTCAGAACACTCAGATAGAGCGAGTGGGCATTTAATAGAGAAGAAGGAAATGAAGCAAGGTACTCTGAGATAGAGGAACAGGAAGATTCAAAGAGGGGTGCTCAAAGGGCCAACTCTCTGACACTAAGGAGCATCCAAGGAAAGTGGGATGGAGGAGGAGAAGAGAGGGGGAGAGGGAAGGTGAAAAAGAGGACCTTCAGTGACAGGTGCAAGTTAGTACTGGCCGAGCAGCCGTGGAGTGAACAGGAGTCAGAGTGTAGTTTGGAGGTGGGTATGTGTGGGTGTGTTAATGTGTGTGTCCATGTGCTTGAACGCACACTCACTGAGCCTCCTATCACACTTTCAAACAGCGCAGCTCCCACAGGCTACTATGGCCTAGTCAAAGCTAGACAAATTGCATTCGAGACCAATTAATTTGAAAGTAACCCAATTAATCAATGTCCCAAACTAACACTAGCTGGCATTCAGACCTGTTGCAGGCAGCCTGTTTGAAGGTGGTTTTAGAGTGCTGTATGTCTGAGGAGACTTGTTAAGAGGCTACATCTTTCTCAGACTAGAGTTTCACAAGTAATTGAGTTTTGAATACCGCAGAGACTCAACAGAGAGATCCTACCGTCCTGTCCTCCCCTGGTTGAGACTGGCCAGACAGACTACATCTCAATGTCATCAACTCTCTTTATCCTCCTTTAGAACATCTCCATATCTGGGTTTAATTGGAAACTCTGCTGGCAATTATTTGATAGATTGTTATGCGACCATCAACAACAAAATGTATGCCTTTTCTAAAACGATAATTTTGGAACACAAAAGCTCTCCAGACAGTGCCTTTGGAAACGGTGGGCGGCAGGCTTGTTTGATTAAAGTTCTGTGTCCGTTCCCTGTGTGAGTGTGAGTGAGTGAGTGAGTGTGTTGTGTGTGTGTGTGTGTGTGTGTGTGTGTGTGTGTGTGTGTGTGTGTGTGCGTGCGTGCGCGTGTGCGTGTGTGTGTGTGGGTATGTGCGTGTGTTATCCCCGGGCAGCACAATAGTGCTGAATGATTAATGCCTTTAGCCAAAATCCAATAAAGGGGATGTGGAGTGGGGACAATGTGGTACGGCATCTCTCTCTCTCTCTATCCCTCCATCCCTCCCTCCATCTCTATCCATCCATCCTCCGCCACCAGATTCCAAATCAGCCAGCTGTTTGTTCTACTGTGATCAATGTATTCTGAAAAACAGAGAAGCCAAATTGTGATGCTTTATTGAAATGCCTCCTCCAACCTGCAAGGAGTGTGTGTGTGCGTGCGTGTGTGTGTCTCGAGTGGTTTCAGGCCACCGCAGCTAGAGGCCAGTTCTCAGTGTCTGTGTGTCTGTCTGTCTCTAGTCTTAGACAATGAGTGGACTGAAGCGTTAGCACCAAATCAACTCGACCTAATGAAATAAGGTAGAACTTCATTTGACTACACTACGATTTATATTGGATTCTGATGTAATAGTTGTTTGGCTTTTTGAAGGCCCCCCCCCAAAAAATCTGTTATTACATATTAGACTGGGTAGTATAGGCTGTGTGCGTGTGTGTGTGTGTGTGTGTGTGTGTGTGAACATACATTTTAACACCTGCACTCAATTTACCTTTTAGAAAGAGAGGGTGAAAGAGGGTGCTAATTATTTTTTTCATGTTTCAGGAGACCTCTGGTGACCTGACCTTGCTTCCAGTTGAAAAAAGTGTTGTGTATTTTATTACACTAATTTACTTCTGGAAGACTTAGCTTTGTCCAGACCTATTGGACACGACTGTATATCTGGAGCTCTGCCTGGTGTGAATGTCTTTGCGTAGGAGTGTTTGGCATTAGGAGGAGTATGTGTGTGTTTGCCATTGCCTTGCAGTGCCAGTGGTACCCGTGATGATTAGGACCAAGTCTGAAGGGGGATAGACAGGCCTGAATGCAGCCTCTTTATCTTAGAGCCATTACATGACCTCCTTGTTGTGTTGTGGTAACAGTGTCATCCTCCACACAGACCCTTTTCACTCAGTAATGTCCCAGAAATATGGTTTTGATTGATCCGTTTGATACATTAAAATGGTTCCATTGTGTATGGGTGGGCAAGCATAAGTGCATAGCTCCACTAACACTCAATGTTTTGAAAATAATCAGTCGTCAATCTGAGTGGTCAAAACTGACCAGTAGGTAGTTTACATTTTAGGACACATGCTTCGATAAGGGCCCAGTATGTGATGCACAATCAAATCATTGTACACTATCAATTATCTTTTTTTCCCCATAGAGTAGCGCACTACTTTTGACCAGGGCCCATAGAGTAGTGCACTATATTCGACCAGGGCCCATAGTGTAGTGCACTACTTTTTACCAGGGCCCATAGAGTAGCGCACTACTTTTGACCAGGGCCCATAGTTCTCTGGTCTAAAGTAGTGCACTATAAAGGAAATAGGGTGCTATATGTTTTTACCAGACAGTGCTCACGGTGTCCTTGCAGCTACTTAGGATTCTCTGAAGTGGGGGAAGTTACTCTGATGGGGAAGTTACTTTCAAATGCGTAACTAGCTTTTTCACAGGTGACTCGGAAGTTCAATCAGTGTTTATAAGTAGAAAAACTGAATGGAATGTTTTCCTCTTACTCTGAACATAGAAGCTCAGCCTCTGCAGTGTCGGGGTGATTCAGTAGTGTGTGTGTGTGTCCGTTCCCTGTGTGCGTCTCCAAGTGGCCAAGACAGGCTCTGTGATTGAATCCAGCCAGGCCTCTCCCAGGCAGCCCACCCCTGGTCTTGACGGACAGTCTTTTCATTGCCCCCTGTCTGCCTGTGTGTGTGTGTGTGTGTCTGCGTGAGTGTGCGTGCATGTTTACGTGTGTATGTATGTGTGTGTGTGTGTGTCTGTGTGTGTGTGTGTGTGTGTGTGTGTGTGTGTGTGTGTGTATACACTAGTGGCAAGACAAGCTCTTTGACGGAGGGTGTTTCCATTGCCCCCCTGTCTGCCCCCCAGGCCGCCTGCTGCTGATGGGATCAGGTCTGAGTCTCAGTACCATTAGTAACAGCCACAGCCTTCTGGACCCCTGGTCTACCGGGTCACTGGCCACAGCAGACACAGATGCTGTATTGCCTTCAATACATCTGATAATCAGCGCAGCTGTAAGGAAATGGTGTGTCTGAGTGTGTCTGTCTGTGTCTGTGTGTAAGTGTGTGGGTGTGTTTGTGTGTACATCCATCCAGCTGTTTCTGTATGCATCCATGAGTCTATTGAAGAGTGGAGCTTTGTTCACCATATCAAGAGTTCTGTTTTGATCCATGCAGCTCTCCTTTTGAGGTCTGTTGTAATCAATTTGCTCATCATTTAAAGTGTCTGGCTGCCCTTGTGTGTGTGTTTTGTTTCGTGTCCGCTCCAGTTAATGAGAACAGCACTCCTTCTGTTGTCCTTGAGATAGCTGCTAATTAGACCGAGCTGAGCTGTCTCTGCGTCATTGGTTCGTAATGGCTGCTTTGCTCCCACAGAACGCCATGCATCTGAGCGAAACTTCGTGATAATTCACTGTCATCTTGCTGAAATAGGCATGTCGGTGAATGGTGGTGCATGGTGGTGCATGGTGGTGCATGGCGGGGCATGGCGGTGAATGGCGGGGCATGGCGGTGAATGGCGGGGCATGGCGGTGAATGGCGGGGCATGGCGGGGCATGGCGGTGAATGGCGGTGAATGGCGGGGCATGGCGGGGCATGGCGGTAAATGGCGGTGCATGGCGGTGAAGAGGTGGTTTGGAGAGGCTGTGGTCAGTCATGTGCCTCTCTGACTTTTTTTTAATCGTCCAATCCCAAGGCTCTAAGCAGCTTCAAACGTCCGTTTGTCTGAGTATCTCAGCCCTCTTGATGATAGGAGGAAAGTGTTGACATCACACTCTCCTGTTATCAGTTGGCACACTACCCTGGCAAATCCGTTACCCATCATGGGGAGGATGGTGACATTTCAAAGCTTGTCCCTCATTGGTCCATCCACTCCTTAGCTTGTTTTTGCCCTCTCTCTCTTTCTTTCCCCAACACGAGAGAGCAAACAACAGAGAGAATGAAGGAGAGGGGAAAGAGAGAGAGGAAAGAGAGAGAAAGGGAAAGAGAGAGAGGAAAGACGGAGAGAGGGGAAAGAGAGAGAGAGGGATAGAGAGAGAGGGAGGAAAGAGAGAGAGGGGAAAGAGAGAGAGAGGGAAAGATAGAGAGAGAGGGGAAAGAGAGAGAGGAAATAGAGAGAGAGGGGAAAGAGAGAGAGAGGGAAAGAGGGAGAGAGGGGAAAGAGAGAGAGGAAATAGAGAGAGGGGAAAGAGAGAGAGAGGGAAAGATAGAGAGAGAGGGGAAAGAGAGAGAGGAAATAGAGAGAGAGGGGAAAGAGAGAGAGAGGGAAAGAGGGAGAGAGGGGAAAGAGAGAGAGGAAATAGAGAGAGAGGGGAAAGAGAGAGAGGAAAGACGGAGAGAGGGGAAAGAGAGAGAGGAAAGACGGAGAGAGGGGAAAGAGAGAGAGAGGGAAAGACGGAGAGAGGGGAAAGAGAGAGAGAGGGAAAGACGGAGAGAGGGGAAAGAGAGAGAGAGGGATAGAGAGAGAGGGAGGAAAGAGAGAGAGGGAAAAGAGAGAGAGAGGGAAAGATAGAGAGAGAGGGGAAAGAGAGAGAGGAAAGAGGGAGAGAGGGGAAAGAGAGAGAGAGGGAAAGAGGGAGAGAGGGGAAAGAGAGAGAGAGGGATAGAGAGAGAGGGAGGAAAGAGAGAGAGGGGAAAGAGAGAGAGAGGGAAAGATAGAGAGAGAGGGGAAAGAGAGAGAGGAAAGAGGGAGAGAGGGGAAAGAGAGAGAGAGGGAAAGAGGGAGAGAGGGGAAGAGAGAGAGGGATAGAGAGAGAGGGAGGAAAGAGAGAGAGGGGAAAGAGAGAGAGAGGGAAAGATAGAGAGAGAGGGGAAAGAGAGAGAGGAAAGAAGGAGAGAGGGGAAAGAGAGAGAGAGGGAAAGGGAGAGAGAGGTAATAGGGAGCGAGGGGAAAGGGAGAGAGGGGAAAGAGAGAAAAAGGGGAAAGAGAGAGAGGGGAAAGAGAGAGAGGGGAAATAGAGAAAGCAAGGGAGAGAGTGATCGAGCAAAATAGAGAGAGAAACATGGTGATCTCTCCGACCATGTTAATGACCTGGGAATTGTGGGATGGAAACTCCTCTATTGTGTTAGCCAATCAGAGGCCGTCACCCCTGGTCACCCAGCCAATCAGAGGTCGTCCCCACTGGTCACCCAGGCAATCTGAGTTTGTCACCCCTGGTCACCCAGCCAATCAGAGTTTGTCACCCCTGGTCAATCATACTCTTTGTGTCGGTGGTCGCCCATGGCCCTCCCTCTTTGTCCCTTACAGCCACAACAGCTGGGACCTGCCCTCCTGAACTCTCTTCCCTTGGTTTGTTGGCCACGTTGGATCACTATAGAAGAAGTTGACCAGACCCTTTTCACACTATCGTGTTGACCCAAATCAACCTGTGTTCAGATGTTTAAGAAACAGACCACTAGAGATCTACAATGAAAACTATATCAGAATGTGTGAATTTTTAAGTTGCCAAGGCAATGACAAATGCAAGAAGGAGCTCTAGTCTATAGCCTCCATATGCAGCGGCGGCGCTCTATAGGCTCTGCAGTGCAGTTTTGAATATGTAAATGGTATGTTGACTGAAATTATAATAGGGTAATGTGGAAGACATCAAAGGATTGGCTCTGTGGTTCTCAGTGGCTCAAGGCAAATACGGGTGAAGGAGTGGGTGTTTTTAATTCCAAGTTCCAACATTGTATTTTTCTAAGCTTTTTATGAGACTACAGTATGTAGCCGCGATATCAACTGTACTGCAACAACTCTTGGACCATTGTTTCATTCTTTCACTTTGAAGGTTTAAACCATCAGTTAAAACCATGTTAAAAGCACCCAGAAGGCACATAGTGGCAGATTTAAACATTTCATAAATCCCATGAACAACTGGGCTGCGAGTCAAAACACGAACTCACACCTTTTGGCCTGATTCAACACTCGAGTTTCTCTGCAAAGCTCCCGAACAAGTCGGGTTGCAAAAATCAATACGAGCCCCAGGGTTACAGTTCTCACAGTGAAGGCTCATAGACTGTATACAATGAAGAGGTGACAGGTAAACTACAGCTATGCACCCAAATGGCCCCATGGGCCCTGGCCAAAAGTAGTGCACTATATAGGAAGTAGGGTACCATTTGAGACACATCCTGTCTGAACGATATAAGCTGTGACATTGTCTTCCAACTGATGTCATAATAAATATTTTGAAGGCCAGACGCTGTGTGTTATTACAGATTAGACTGGGTAGTACAGGAGGAGGGCTGTGTGTGTGTGTGTGTGTGTGTGTGTGTGTGTGTGTGTGTGTGTGTGTGTGTGTGTGTGTGTGTGTGTGTGTGTGTGTGTGTGTGTGTGTGTGTGTGTGTGTGTGTGTGTGTGTGTGTGTGTGCGCGTGCGTGCGTGTGTGTGTTGGCGTGTGCGTGTGGCCAGTATGGGCGTGATGGGGTCTGACAGGCCTGAAGATTGGAGGAGACCCTCTGCCAGTCAGCCTCCCAGCAGATTGCTTCTGACCTACCACAATCTAGAGGGGCTGTGTGTGTGTGTTTGTGTGTGTGAGTTTGGGATTGTGTGTCTTCAGAATATTGGAATGGTTCCAAGTTTAGGAAAAATGTATGGCTTTGAAATCTAATCTCAGGACTCCAAACAATGTTCTATCCCAGGGGTATCCAGAGCCTGCTGGTTTTCTGTTGTACCTGATAATTAATTGCACACACCTGGTGTCCCAGGTCTAAATCAGTCCCAGATTGGAGGGGGACAATGAAAAAACGCAGTGGATCTGGCTAGGTCAAGAGTTGAGTTTGAGGGTTCTATCCTATTGTTAGAATACAAACGTCTACTGCATGGTTCCCAAACTCAGTCCAAATATAACTGGGCCTGTTGTAACTGCCAATTATACTCCCCTGCTGCAAAAAATAATTATATGTGAAGTGTACTTTAGTATTATATTGTATTATTTGGACTGGAATGCCTGTGGCACACACACACATACACACACACACATAGTACTACTATCTGGAGTCTGATGATACAAACTGTTCTCAAATCGTCACTACACTTCAGGCCATATCAAATCACTGTAGCCACTGGCAGGGCAGTGTGATTGGAGAGCAGTGTGATTGGAGGGCAGTGTGATTGCACGGCAGTGTGATTGGACGGCAGTGTGATTGGACATTTAGAGCAGCTCAATAAGTGGCCCTCTCGCCTCAGGCCTTTGTGTCTTAATAAAAATCTGTCCTTTTTGGTCTTTTGAACTGTGCTGCATGCACCATAATAACACCTTGGTGGTGCTCTAACAAGCTGTTTTGTTACAATATGAATTAGGCAACATAATGGGGTGCCATCTGCGATTGCAATCAGGACTTTTTTGTGGACTTCCGTGAAGTCTGAGTGTTGTACTGAAAGTCATTCTCGCTCAGTGGCTGTGCCAAATGGCACCATATTCCCTTTATAGTGCACTACCTACAGTATGGGCCCTGGTCAAAAGTACTACCCTATAAAGGGTGCCATTTGAGCCGCATCCAGTGCTACCAAATTATCAATCAATCAATCAAATGTATTTATAAAGCCCTTCTTACATCAGCTGATGTCACAGAGTGCTGTACAGAAACCCAGCCTAAAACCCCAAACAGCAAGCAATGCAGGTGTAAAAGCACAGTGGTTAGGAAAAACTCCCTAGAAAGGCCAGAACCTAGGAAGAAACTTAGAGAGGAACCAGGCTGTGAGGGGTGGCCAGTTCTCTTCTGGCTGTGCCGGGTGCAGATTATAACAGAACATGGACAAGGTTTTAAAATGTTCATAGAACAGGCAGAACAGTTGAAACTGGAGAAGCAGCACGGCCAGGTGGACTGGGTAGGCCTTGAGGAATGGTCCTAATGCTCAGGTCCTCCAAGATAGAGAGAGAGAGAAAGAAAGAAAGAAAGAAAGAAAGAGAGAAAAAAAGAGATAATTAGAGAGAGCACAGGACACCGGATAAGAGAGGAGAAATACTCCAGATATAACAGACTGACTCTAGCCCCCCGACACATAAACTACTGCAGCATAAATACTGGAGGCTGAGACAGGAGGGGTCGGGAGACACTGTGGCCCCGTCCGACGATACCCCCGGACAGGGCCAAACAGGCAGGATATAACCCCACCCACTCTGCCGAAGCACAGCCCCCACACCACTAGAGGGATATCTCCAACCACCAGTTCAGAAACCATATTTGGTGTTTTATATAACTTGCACTTTAGGCGGTACCGGAGCGACAAGTCTCGGTCCAAGAAGCTAAACAGCTTCTACCCCCAAGCTATAAGACTCCTGAACATCTAATCAAATGGCCACCCAGACCCCCTCGACACCACTGCCACTCTCTGTTGTCATCTATGCATAGTCACTTTAATTAACTACATACATGTACATACTACCTCAACTAACCGGTGCCGTACCGGTTGACTCCGTACCGGCACCCCCCTGTAAATGTTGTTGTTTTTTACTGCTCCTCTTTAATTACTTGTTACTTTATCTCTTATTCTTACCTATATTTTTTGGTTAGGGGCTCGTAAGTAAGCATTTCACTGTAAGACCTACACCTGTTGTATTCGACGCATGTGACTAATACAATGTGATTTGATTTTAACAATGGTTTCTGAACTGACAGTGACTACAGGACAAAACAGATCAAGAGGCGGCAGGTAGCCTGGCGGGTAAGAGTGTTGGGCCAGTATCTGAAAGGTTGCTGGATCAAATCCCTGAGCCGACAAGGTAAAAATCTGCAGTTCTGTCCTTGAGCAAGGCAATTAACCCCAAACAACAGCTGCTCCCCAGAAATGGATGTTGATTAAGGCAGCCCTCCGCACCTCTCTGATTCAGAGGGGTTGTGTTAAATGTGGAAAAAACATTTCAGTTGAATGCATTCACTTGTATAACTGACTAGATTTCTTCTTTTCCAAAAGGACAAGGCTAGCCACTCAACCATTAAAGGATTAAGACTTGCTGCCACTGTAATCTGCCCTTTATTTAAATGTAATTGTTAGGGAACCACTACCAAATCAAATTGTATTTGTCATATACACATGGTTAGCAGATGTTAATGCGAGTGTAGCGAAATGCTTGCGCTTCTAGTTCCGACCATGCAGTAGTATCTAACAAGTAGTCTAATAATTTCACAACAACTACCTTGTACACACAAGTGTAAAGGAATGAATACGAGTATGTACATATAAACCTGTACTGTACTGACCTCGCCTTCTGGATGATAGCGGGCTGAACAGGCAGTGGCTCGGGTGGTTGTTGTCCTTGATGATCTTTTTGGCCTTCCTGTTACATGTGTTGTAGGTGTCCTGGAGGGCAGGTAGTTTACCCCCGGTGATGCGTTGTGCGGACCTCACTACCCTATGGAGAGCCTTACGGTTGTGGGCGGAGAAGTTGCCGTACCAGGCGGTGATACAGCCCGACAGGATGCTCTCGATTGTGCATCTGTAGAAGTTTGTGAGTGCTTTTGGTTACAAGCCGAATTTCTTCAGCCTCTTGAGGTTGAAGAGGCGCTGTTGCGCCTTCTTCACCACGCTGTCTGTGTGGGTGGACCATTTCAGTTTGTCCGTGATGTGTACGCCGAGGAACTTAAAACTTTCCACCTTCTCCACTACTGTCCCGTCGATGTGGATAGGGGGGTGCTCCCTCTGCTGTTTCCTGAAGTCCACGATCATCTCCTTTGTTTTGTTGACGTTGAGTGAGAGGTTACTTTCCTGACACCACACTCCGAGGGCCCTCACCTCCTCCCTGTAGGCCATCTTGTCGTTGTTGGTAATCAAGCCTACCACTGTAGTGTCGTCAGCAAACTTGATGATTGAGTTGGAGGCGTGCTTGGCCACGCAGTCATGGGTGAACAGGGAATACAGGAGAGGGCTGAGAACGCACCCTTGTGGGGCCCCAGTGTTGAGGATCAGCGGGGTGGAGATGTTGTTTCCTACCCTCACCACCTGGGGGCGGCCCGTCTGGAAGTCTAGGACCCAGTTGCACATGGCGGGGTCAAGACCTAGGGTCTCGAGCTTAATGACGAATTTGGAGGGTACTATGGTTAAATGCTGAGCTGTAGTCGATGAACAGCATTCTTACATAGGTATTCCTCTTGTCCAGATGGGTTAGGGCAGTGTGCAGTGTGATTGCGATTGCGTCATCTGTGGACCTATTGGGACGGTAAGCAAATGAGAGTGGGTCTAGGGTGTCAGGTAGGATGGAGGTGATATGATCTTTGACTAGTCTCTCAAAGCACTTCATGATGACGGAAGTGAGTTCTACGGGGTGAAAGTAATTTAGCTCAGTTACCTTAGCTTTCTTGGGAACAGGAACAATGGTGGCCCTCTTGAAGCATGTGGGAACAGCAGACTGGGATAAGGATTGATTGAATATGTCCGTAAACACACCAGCCAGCTGGTCTGCGCATGCTCTGAGGACACGACCAGGGATTCCATCTGGGCCGGCAGCCTTGCGAGGGTTAACACATTTAAATGTTTTACTCACGTTGGCTGTGGGGAAGGAGAGCCCGTAGGTTTTGGTAGCGGGCCGTGTCGGTGGCACTGTATTGTCCTCAAAGCGAGCAAAGAAGTTGTTTAGTTTGTCTGGGAGCAAGACATCGTGGGCTGGTTTTCTTTTTGTAGTCCGTGATTGACAATAGACCCTGCCACATACGTCTTGTGTCTGAGCCGTTGAATTGCAACTCTACTTTGTCTCTATACTGACACTTAGCTTGTTTGATTGCCTTGCAGAGGGAATAGCTACACTGTTTGTATTCAGTCATGTTTCCGGTCGCCTTACCCTGGTTAAAAGCAGTGGTTCGCGCTTTCAGTTTTGTGCGAATGCTGCCATCAATCCACGGTTTCTGGTTGGGGAAGGTTTTAATAGTCGCTGTGGGTACAACATCACTGATGCACTAAACTTGCTCACCGAATCGGCATATTCATCAATGTTATTGTCCGGCGCTATGCGGGAACATATCCCAGTCCACGTGATTGAAGCAATCTTGAAGCATGGAATCAGATTGGTCGGACCAGCGTTGATCAGACCTGAGCATGGGCATTTCCTGTTTTAGTTTCTGTCTATAGGCTGGGAGCAACAAAATGGAGCCGTGGTCAGATTTGCCGAAAGGGGGGCTTTGTATGCGTTGCGGAAGTTAGAATAACAATGATCCAAGATTTTCCCGGACCGGGTCGCACATTCAATATGCTGATAAACTTTACAGAGCCTTGTTTTCAGATTAGCCTTGTTAAAATCCCCAGCTACAATAAATGCAGCCTCAGGATATGTGGTTTCCAGTTTACATAGAGTCCAATGAAGTTCTTTCAGGGCCGTCGATGTGTCAGCTTGAGGGGGGATATGATTATATGACTGTGATTATAATCGAGGAGAATTCTCTTGGTGGATAATGCGGTCAGCATTTGACTGTAAGGAATTCTAGGTCAGGTGAACAAAAGGACTTGAGTTCCTGTATGTTGTTATGATCACACCACGTCTCGTTAATCATAAGGCATACACCCCCGCCCTTCTTCTTACCAGATAGATGTTTGTTTCTGTCGGCGCAATGCCGGCGCGATGCGTGAAGAAACCAGGTGGCTGTACCGACTATGATGATGTGTCTGATGACCACATATCACTTAAATTGGTACAGCACTCTCACTAACATGTGCAACAAATATAGCCTCTTACAAGACACGTCTCAAAATATGTTAATGAATGAGAAAAAACTAAATATTTTTGGCACTCCCACAATGCACCATAATTGTACAGTTGTAATTCTACAGTTTATACAGTATCATGCTGTTGATTAATACAGTAAGTTACTGATCAAATTCCAAAAACGGCTTAACAGTGTGCGTTATGTGTATTTGTGTTACAACGTAGGAGTGGTGCAGAGAGCAGAGGATCAAGGAATAACCGTCTTTAATTCGGTGCGTAATAATAACGCCAAAACATAACAGGCGCACTAAAACAAAGGCGGCCCAAAACAGGACACCAAACACAGCAAGTAACACAACACAACCGAATGTCCACCAACAAACAGAGAACAAGCCCGCACAAAAGGAGGCGGGCCTAACCGGCTTAAATAGCCCTAACCAAAAAAACACAAACAAGGCACAGGTGCAACCAATACAGAATAAACAATGGAAAGGAGGAGCCACCTTCGGTGGAAGTCGTGACAATTTGGATATTTTTGTACCCCAGGGAACAATACCGTACCCTTAGAGTGTGGAGCAGAACCCAAACACACATTCTGTAGCACAACACAAATATAAAGATACATACTTTTCACTCTGGACTGTCTCCACTTTGGAGAATACAAAGTGAAGACAAACACAAAACCATATACTCTCTTTTGTTGTCTGGTCCTTTGTGCTGGGATATATCATGGTCAAATCACTTTGTACCAGTTTATATCATTGTATAATTATACCTGCACCTGGAGGCACCAACTGCCTTTTCTATGTGTTAGGATTATGGTTATGATATAGGGTGTGTTCGTAGATTCACTCTGGCTATCTACTCCGATTTCAGATCACTCTCGTCTGAGTGTGCCAGACTGCAGAATAACTGATGAATTTACAAACACCCAACACCTGTTGAATATGACCGGTGTCAATAGACGTCTGCAAAAAAGCGTAATTAAATTATTGCCAGCAGCACAGTTACAGTCACCAACGCTCTAGATAACATGAAAACAGCCGAATCAGCTCTGCTAGGGCAAGTAAAATGGTCAGAGTGAGGTATTCTCTTATTTGTGTCTGGAATTAGCTAGCAAGCTATCCAACGTTAGCCAGTTAGCTTGGGTGCTTGACTTCTGACAGTGAGGTCAGAACGCTAGGATCAACCCTACTCCTTGGCCAGAGCATCCAGTGCACGCTCTTAACACTCTGAGAGCTGGAGTGCACTCTGGTACTCCAGATTGAATTCATGAACACACCCATAGACACTGAGTTATGATGGTATGACATCATACGCATTCCATTAGTTTAAACCCTGTCACGCCCTGTCAATGTCATCATAGAATTTAAAAGGCTAATTGATCATTAGAAAACTCTTTTACAATCATCTTAGCACAGCTGAAAACTGTTGTCCTGATTAAAAAAAGCAATTAACTTGTTAGGGAGTGGCAGCTGAGGGGTCGGTTTTGGAGAGTCTGGCGTGCCCAAAGTAAAATGCCTGCCACTCAGGCCCAGAAACTAGGATATGCACATAATTAGTACTATTGGATAGGAAACACTCTGAAGTTTCTAAAACTGTTAAAATAATGTATGTGACTATAACAGAACTGATATAGCAGGCAAAAACCCGAGGAATTTTCTGAACATAACGCGCCAACCAAACGGAGATTTATGGATATAATAAATTACTTTTTCTAACAAAAGAACCATTGGATGTCTTCCTTGGACACTTGGGATGATTTATTTTAGCTCTTATATGGGATTTGTGTGACCCGCACTGGTTATGAATTTATGCTAATGCATAAATATGAGAGGTGCTATCCTCAAACAATCGAATGTTGTGCTTTCGCCGTAAAGCCTTTTTGAAATCTGACAACGTTGTGATATTGCCAAGAATCATAGCTTTTGATGACTATGCAACACTTGTATATTGATGAATGTTTAATAATTCTACTTTTGAATTTTGAATTTGGCGCCTTATATTTCACCGGGTAGTGTCGGGAATGATCCCTGACTTGCCTAGTAAAAAATTATAACATTAACAATGTCTACACTGTATTTCTGATCAATTTGATGATATTTTAATGAAAAAAAACATGCTTTTCTTTCAAAAACAAGGACATTTCTAAGTGACCCCAAACCTTTGAATGGTAGTGTATATCTCATTCCCTATGGTCTCCCCCAGTCAGTCCCAATGCTTTTTTCATTCAACCACATTCCTTGGAAAAGCCCTTTCATAGATTCTAGTGGGCCTACTCAAGCGGCATCACGGCGACTCAAGAAGAAATGCTTTCACACCATTATATATACATATATTTATATTCATTATATGTACAGTATATATATTTATAATCATTATGTAAGGGATAATGGAAAATAATGAATGTTGTGGACGGTGTTAATGAGCCAGAGACAATAAGGAGGCCTGTAGGATTGTTTCAAAAAAGACTAAGCCGATTACGCCTGGTTATGTTGTGGTTTACTGCTTACTTACTTTCATGCTCCACCGTTTGTTTTGGGATTCATTCATCATTGGTAATATAAAAATGATATGGCTCTCTAAACTCTCCTCATGCCTATGGCGTGCCGCGCTCTCTTTTGTGTCTGGAGAAGGGGAGTGTGTGTGTATTGACGAGATGATTGAATTACTTTATCAAGGGGAAAACATTGGAACCGTTTCAAATTTTTATCACAATATCCTTAACATGCATATATTGTCTTTAGATAATCTTAGGAACTCATGGCAGATTGAATTACAGGTGCAGATCAGAGGAGAGCTGGGGGAACATATGGAAAACACTATATATAGCCACTACATGTAACCGTACAAGGAGTTTCAATTCAAAGTACTACATCGTTTTTTATGAGCACTGATAAACTTAATAAAATTTAAAAATAAATATTTGCTAAGTGTTGGAGGCAGTGTGGACAAATAAACTCAGCAAAAAAAGAAACGTCCTCTCACTGTCAACTGAGTTTGTTTTCAGCAAACTTAACATGTGTAAGTATTTGTATGAACATAACAAGATTCAACAACTGAGACATAAACTGAACAAGTTCCACAGACATGTGACTAACATAAATTGAATAATGTGTCCCTGAACAAAGTGGGGGTCAAAATCAAAAGTAACACTCAGTATCTGGTGTGGCCACCAGCTGCAATAAGTACTGCAGTGCATCTCCTCCTCATGGACTGCACCAGATTTGCCAGTTCTTGCTGTGAGATGTTACCCCACTCTTCCACCAAGGCACCTGAAAGTTCCCTAAACTTTTTCGAGGTCAAGGTTTGTCTTTTCAGGAGAGGCTTTATTACTGACACTTTTAGTGAGTTTGGTACACATCCAGAGGACAGGGAGCCTATTATTATGTTCAACATAGGAGGACCAAGCACAGGAAATAGCTCTTTCTAGTAGGCAGCTGGAAGGTTTAGAGGCCATGACTATTTTAGTGAATGTTTCGAGAGATAAAGGATAAAAAAAACTGGCAGTTCTGTGCAGACTCAGGACAGCTGAGTTTTGGAGAAATACGCAGATTAAAAGAGGAGTCCATCAGTTTCTTTCTAATGATCATTATCTTTTCGTCGAAGAAGTTAATTAATTGATCACTGCTGAAGTGAAGGCCAACCTCTCTTGGGGAATGCTGCTTTTTAGTTAGCTTTGCGACAGTATAAAAAAAGCAAAAAAACGTTTATTCAAAATATTAATTGTGCTTGTTAACTCTGTAATAACTCTGTAATAACTCTGTAATAACTCTGTCGTGGATTTAATTGAGGAACAGATGCTATATTTCCCATTGCTGCAAATCAGTTCTGTTTCTGCCTGCGAGGCAGCGTCTTCTGATCTAATGAGCTGGTGTTGGTTTTCCACTGGTACTGAAGCTAATGTCATGGTTAGCTCACGTGTGTGTGTGTCTGTGTGTGTGCATGTGCTTGTCGGTGTGTGTCTGTGTGAGTGTTTGTATGCAACAGAAGGCTCAGGGACAACGACACATTTTTCATACAGTTACTACTCATGGGTGCTCAATTATAAATCCTCATTTAAGATGCCTAACAATCAGATCTAATCAACATAGCTTATGATCAAATGCATCAAAGAGCCCACTGGAGGGGAATCAATCCTCCTTATAGACTCCCAACAGAAATTACCAATTTCATTTCGATTAGTTTTTTTCTTGAAACGTAAAAATGAATATCTATATCCGTTCATTCGCAGTAAAACACTTTATTTCTCTGATAGCAAGCACTTTATTTTTTATGA
Source organism: Brachymystax lenok tsinlingensis (assembly GCA_030435695.1). Taxonomy (NCBI): domain Eukaryota; kingdom Metazoa; phylum Chordata; class Actinopteri; order Salmoniformes; family Salmonidae; genus Brachymystax; species Brachymystax lenok. The sequence continues at coordinate 15,122,267 of CM059785.1, forward strand.
GTAACACCAGTGATTGTCTGCATCGCAAATGACACCCTACATAGTGGACTACTTTTGATCAGGGTCCATAAGGCTCTGGTCAAAGGTAGTGGACTACATAGAGAATATGGTGCCATTTAGGACGCAGACATTGCTTTCCCGATGGGCTGGAAGCAATTTAATCAGTGTCTTAATTGATTCAGATGAGATTCAGTTGAAGGAGTTTCTATTGTAATTAGAAGTAGTAGAGTAGACACATCACCATCCGGATGAGAGGAGGTGCAGGCAGAGCGCTCGGGGCCCTAAATCATCCTTCTACAAAATGGCGGAACAGAGCTGAGAGGGAGCCAGTGACTCATCCTAAACCTTTATGGCTGGTAGGGAGAGGGAAACTGTCTGACACACCTGCTGGCCCAGTGGCCCTGTGAAATGGGATAGACTCCCACTGACATTATTAAAAGACAGTGTTTTAAAGGAGTTTTTTTATGGCCTCCCTCCCGACCACATCGCTTCTCTCGTCCTTTGATTTAGTTTTAGTGAAAGGCAACATTTTGAATGAGGCTGTTGAGGGGGTATCAAACAGCCCCCGCCCCCATCTCCACCAATCCCCACACAGCAGAGAAGAGAATATGAACAAGGGAAAAAGACAAGCTATAAAGTCTCTCTCCTCATAGACTTGTATTCTGTCTCCAGGGCCCTTGGCAAGCTAAGCAACTATTTACATTTCACAGCTTTTATCAGACTTCAACCTCTCTCACCTTGTTTTCAGACACGCAGTATGTGGGTATCATTAAGTGGGTAAGGAAAACATATTTAGCATTTAGAGCTAGAAGACGTATCCTCCTCACCTTTAGATGTTTTTTCTATGAGGGTATTAGTCTACCCTTTAGAGGAAAAAGAAACGTTGAGGTGCTGGCTAGCGGAGTGGAAAACTTGAAAATAAAGGAGAGCCGCACACTCTAGGAGCTCAGATGCAAAAATACATATATATATTATATATATATAAATCTCGAAAATACCCTGATGAAGACAGCTTGCCTGTCGAAACGTTGGACAATTTCTTTTGCATCTGAGCTCCTAGAGTGTGCGGCTCTCCTTTATTTTCATATTAGTCTACCCTTACCACTTTCATGGCCTATGTTACATCATCAATATTCGAGCCCTCTCTCTCTTCAGGAGGGTTTCTCTGATGATACACACTGTGGGCTCAGCGTCAATATTCTACTCTACCTGCCCACATCTACTAAAGAACTGGCTCATTATATTACCTGTTACCAGGGCTACGGGATGCATCCAATGGGCAGGGAGTGGGGCAGTGAGGGAGTGAGGGAGTGAGTGAGGGAGTGAATGAGGGAGTGAGTGAGCTTAGAGAAACCATATTAAATCAGAGCAACCTCAATGACTGGACCTCCTGCCTCCAGTGTGTCTGTGTGTGCTGGGGTCCGTGCGTGATAATCAGAAGGCTATTGACAAGGGATGTGCTTGGGCATTCGCTAGTCAAAGCCCTGGCTTAGAGTTCCCCTCTAAGCCATGAGAACACTGTCCACAGTCCATGGATAATTAACTGCTTGACTCGTTCTCCCAGCCAGGCACTCTGATATGCTGTGAAACACCCTGTGAGTGTGTGTGTGAGTGTGTGACAGACAGCTGACTGAACTGAAATAAGTACCTGTGTCACAGAGGACAGATCGCCTTGGTTTCATATTGGTTTTATCTTGGCAAACTGCATTCAAGAAGGAGGACGTCATAGAGTGTCTGTCCTAGTGGGCCTCTGAGGGTCCTCGATAAGGGAGCCGTGGTGGACACAGGCACGCAGACGTGTGTGTGCGATCTGATGTGTGTATGTGGACTAATGAATCTGTCAACACAGAGTGCCAGTGGATCCTATCCCACACACACGCACACTGTCGGTCTAATTAACAACTTGTTAATTAGACCGTCTATAAACACACACCTCTACCTGCTGTTAGTGTTTACCCATGGGTTTAGTTGACTGTGTCTGTGCTCAGACCAGCTCCTCTCTCTGGGATGTAGAGCTGCTGCTGGTCGTCCCGGTCTTCTCTCTCTACCAGCACTATTTTAATTGATACATCTTCCACTTTTTACCATACGGGCTACTTCCAGGTCTGAATATTCTTGACATAGCAGTGTGCCTATCTAACACTAGGGGTTTGCTCTGCACTTTACATATCTGCAGATTATTGTACAGTGTTATTCTCTCTATGATTGGCATGAGGAATGCACTCAATAACCCAGTATTGGCATTTCTGTTTTCCTTGGCTTCCTTTCAGCGTCTGTTGACTGTTACTGTATTGTAATGACAAACACCCCAGCAGCTCATGTGCATTTGCCTAATTAGCAACCAGCTGTAGTGAGAGAGAGGGGGCCGGGGGGAGGGGCTGGTGTTAATTGATTGTGGGCAATACAGTTGATTTGCAACTCAACCAAGCTAATAATGTGTTATTGATCGGTCCATTAAAATGAACAATATTACAAGGAGACCTAAACAGTGACTGTGAGGGCAGAAGTTGGTTGATGCTCTTACAGTTTTTCATCTACTTATGGTATTACGTCACTCAATGGTGACATTGTAAGAAGTGGTGAGGGTGGGTGATGATGGACTACAGGCTTCAGCCAGGCTGTACTCTCTCGTATATAACGTCTGCAAGAAATTACATTAACTACAGAGGAGGAGGTGTGTGGTACTGTTCAAGGTGGTCTAACAGAGTTTAGTGTTACGCGGAGCGGAGCAGGTGAACCAAAGAGCAGACTAGGAGACTGGGATAAGGTAACCAAGGTTTTTATTGGGGGAAGATGGGGTGCAGGCCAGGGAAAGCTTGGGCGGGTTGCAGGGAGCCAGGTGCTGAGGCTGAGGCTGGAGTGAGGGGAGTTGCGGCTGGGTAAGCAGGTCCGGTAGAGTGCGGGGTCCAGGACAGGGTAGCAGGACTGACGAGACGTGGGACTGGAGACAGGGACCGGAGTCAGAGCGGACAGAACTGTAGCGGAGAGGAAAACAGCGTCAGGCAAGGGAAAACAGGCACAACACGAAAACAGGATCTATGCAGGAACAAACGGCTAAAACCGCAGACTGACTGAGCAGAGGCTACGATCCGGCAGGGCTGAGTATTTGTAGAGGTCTTGATTATGGAACATGTTGCAGCTGGTGGGGATCTGCTCTGCCTACAGCACACCTGTCTTCGCCCACACAATCACACACACAGAGAGAAAGAGGGAGAGGCGGCAGGTTAGGGAGACGCAGGACGAGCAGTAGAGGCCGTGACAGGCGCAGATGTAACATTTAGTCTGGTGTGGCTAAACTAAGATGGCTGCCATACCAGACCTTTTTATTTTTAACTAGGCAAGTCAGTTAAGAACAAATTCTTATTTACAATGAAAACCTATCTCGGCCAAACCCAGACAACACTGGGCCAATTGTGCGCCGCCTTTTTGGACTCCAATCACAGCTAGCTGTAATGCAGCCTGGATTCAAACCAGGGACTACAGTGACGCCTCTTGCACTGAGATGCAGTGCCTTAGACCGCTGCGCCACTCAGGAGCACAATACAATTTGCAATCTTTCAAATACTTCTAGCGTTTGCTTTAGTCTGCCTGGAGTGCCAAGATGGGCGGGGTTTTCCATTTTGTGACTATTCTATTGGATTCATTGCAATAGGTACGCTCAATCAAGCCCAGCTAAAGTATTTGAACTTATTTCTAATCATGTTTGAACCCAGGTCTGTGCCATAATACCAAGGCTGCTTCAGCACTGTGAGCGGTGAGATGACTATCAGATATTCATGTCCGTCATCTACTCAAAAAATGTTAAAAAAAAAAAAATCTCTGTGGAGTGCATTTTTCATGTGTTAAGAATATGAGCCATAGATTTTAAGCACACAGGGTTCTGGTACATTGACTGGTGGAGACTTGCACCCCATTGAACAATCCACCACCCTCTTATTCAATTTTCCAACATTAATCAGCCGTTAAATTAACTTCTGAGGTTTAATTGCGTACTTTGAATGATTATGGTGAGGTCAGGGGTAAGGTACTTGCCTCCTCGTAGTCTCTCTCTCTCTCATATTTTGTACGCTTTATTCAGACAGTTGTGAAATCAGAGCGGAGATAAACAAGTGGGAGACTCAGAGTGGACAAGGGGTAGAAACAGGGTGGACAAGGAGGAAACAGGGTGGACGTGGGGATCAAAGCCCAGTCTCCGGTATTGTACATATATGTCAAGAACCAGAAATATTACCACACAACCACAGGCATGACATGCCTCCTCCTTTTTCTAACTTCCTCTCTTTCTTCCCTTCTTTTCTCACAGTTGTATCCCAGAGGCCCACCTTGGCAGTTAGAGGAGAGGCTCCGCCCCATCACCATGATGGCAGCGTCGCCGCGGTACGCCACCCCCATGTCTGTGCCCGGCATGTTGCTCCTCCCCCTGCTCCTGCTGCCCCTCCCCATCGCGCTGTCCCAGAAACCCCTGCTCCTCTCCCTGCCCGCCCCCACGCCCGCTCCCCTGTACCTTTCCCGGCCGGAGTGCACCCGGAGAGAGCACCCTGTGGTCACCTTCCAAGGTAAGTTGTACTGGACACAATACTCATTACAGGACATGCATTTCTGGACATGGCTATTTATTCACATCCAATGAGGAGTGCCTGGATACAGCCCTTAGCCGTGGTATATTGATCATATACAAGGGAGAGACTCAGGGTGGACACTTGGTCATATTCCACAAGGTGGACAAGGAGGAGAAACAGGGTGGATATTGGCCATATACCACAAACCCCGAGGTGCCTTATTGCTATTATAAACTGGTTACAAACGTAATTAGAGCAGTAAAAATAAATGTTTTGTCATACCGGTTGTATACGGTCTAATGTCAGCCAATCATCATTCAGGGCTCAAACCACCAAGTTTATAATTGTACTTAGACCACTTTTGTTTACTACTAGTCTTTTACATCTGTCACAGATCCTCCATGGGTTCTATAACCATAAGGACTTGGAATGGTCTTCTCACCTTTACATTCCAAGTGTTTTAAATGTCTGAGGGGGTGTCGGCCAAATGTGTTAGAAATGATTATTAGAATTACAGTTTCTCTAGGCTTTTCTTCTTGAACAAAAGTTTGTGTGACCTAAGAATGTTTTGCCAAAGGGAAGAACGTGAAACTGTACACCCATTATGATTAAATTATTGCAGACTCCAAGCCTAACAGGTTAGAGTGAGGAGCACGCCTTTGTACAGACAGGTTTTAAATCTCTCATATGACACTATACAGAGAGACAGAGAGATGCTTTATGTTGATGCCAGCCCCATTTGACAGAAACATCAGTCTTACAGGGAGATAAACACTTTTCATTTCCATCTGTCTGTCTGCCAGCTTCAATAATTCCAAACGCTGCTTGGTTCCCACAAACACACGCACGTACACACATCAGGACAGAGAGAACGTTGCGTACAGTGATCCCCTCCTATCTGCTCTGTTTATCTATGCAGTGGGGCATGAAACAAGGTGTTCTCCATAGTGAGAAATGTAAAAGATAATTTTGTTTAGTCCAGAGAGAGAGAGAGAGAGAGAGAGAGAGAGAGAGAGGTCATAGATACACTGTACATGCAGAGTGAAGTAGGGACGATGAACACTGAAATTGCTGTGTTTATTTCAGGACAAGCAAGTGTTTTTGTTAGCCTTTCCAAGGCCCATGACTAGATAGATTGGTGAAGAAATTCTGCTCAGATTGGAGAAATAAAGTAAGGAAATAAAGAAATAATGAAGTGATAGCAAGAGCGTTTCCTTATTATCGGAGATATGCCCAAACCTCAAAAAGCAATGGGTCATATGAACATTTCCTGGGCCCCCGCCTGCTTTATATTGCAGGGCACCATTCTGATGGTGTTTCTTTAGGGGCCAGGAAGAGGTCTTCTGGGGTCATGAGGTCCCGGAAGAGGGCTGGAAGCCAAGGAGGACGCTTTTTTGCATCACAAAAAAACAAAGCATATACGATTCCCTCATTGATTTCAAATGATTAAAGGTTCCATTTACATCAGATTTGAAAAGTAGAAAAACAACAGGGGATATAGTTGAGACTATTTCATATCAACATTTCAGCACAAGGCCATTCTCAAGACTTTCTCAATATCTGTAATGTTAACCCACTGGGCAAAAACTGATTGAATCAATGTTATTTCCACATAAGAAAAAAT
>CM059785.1:15138449-15140949 GCA_030435695.1 Brachymystax lenok tsinlingensis
ATATGTTTCAATGGGCTGTTAACATCACGAATATGACAAGCTCTAAAATACTTCAGGAATGGTCAATTGACTGCCCGTTGATCTCGGGATGGCCAGGATTGATAGTGGTACCTGGCCATAGCTCGTTGGTTTTGATTTCAACATGTCAAAAAAAAGCCCATTGAAACATATTGCAAATGTACAGTGAAACATATTGCAAATGTACAGTACATTTGCAATATGTTTCAATGGGCTGTTAACATCACGAATATGACAAGCTCTAAAATACTTCAGGAATGGTCAATTGACTGCCCGTTGATCTCGGGATGGCCAGGATTGATAGCGGTACCTGTCCATAGCTCGTTGGTGTTGATTTCAACATGTCAAAAAGCCCATTGAAACATATTGCAAATGTACAGTGAAACATATTGCAAATGTACAGTACATTTGCAATATGTTTCAATGGGCTGTTAACATCACGAATATGACAAGCTCTAAAATACTTCAGGAATGCCCAATTGACTGCCCGTTGATCTCAGGATGGCCAGGATTGATAGTGGTACTTCTCCATCGCTGATTGGTGTTGATTTCAACATGTCAAAAAAAAGCCCATTGAAACATATTGCAAATGTACAGTGAAACATATTGCAAATGTACAGTACATTTGCAATATGTTTCAATGGGCTGTTAACATCACAAATATGACAAGCTCTAAAATACTGCAGGAAAGCCCAATTGACTGCCCGTTGATCTCAGGATGGCGGGCTTGACGGTTTTAACTTATTGCAAATGGACAAAAGTCTGCCATAAAGTCACTATAATGAAAACGTAAAACACCTGAATTACGTTCTAGTTGCGGGTCCAGTTCCGGACGTTATGTGTCGGCCTATCTGAGCGACCCCAAATCCCGAGTTTGCTCGATAGGTCATTCGGAGCCCGAGCAGCGACCTTAATTGGTGCTGAAAATCCACGTTTTCGGGCGTTGCTACGGGGTCCTTGAATGAGCTATCGGACAGAAAGCGTTAGGGTCCGTCTCTATGGGCCGAGGCGTTCTAACGCACCTAGCCTTGTGTCTCTGGGACTTTTAGAAATGTTGTCATTTTCGTGATGTAAAAATGAATTGAAAATATTGCAAATGTACAAGGCTGTTTCTCGGCCTGTGAACCTTCTAGAGCCCCATAACTCACCGTGCACTATCGACATAAGCTCTAGAAAAGGGTTCTAAAGTTTCAGAGCTCTAGGTCTGACGGTTCTTTAATAGTTTGAGAAAGTAACTATTGCAGGCAGTGTGTGTCTGTAAGCCCCACACTATGTCACTCCCCATGGACTGTGTGCATGTGTGAGTTTTTCAAGGGATTCTGATGGGAGAAATGACTGATTTACAGTTCATTGGGGTTGCCTAATCACACATGTGAAGTTTTGGAAAATGGTGACCTTTTTAACCCTTTGAAACAGACACTGTGACCCCAATTTAAGGCACTTCCGGTTGTCACAGGAAGCTGTAGGTAGACACATATCCTCATTGGGGTAGGCTGTAACAGAATCCTGAGTTTTAAGTCTGTAAGTTAAGAACTGACTGATTAACACAGGTTTGAAAGTCTGTTTTTCACCAACAGCAGGTTGGGTACTGTAAAACACCTTTAGGGTGATTTTTACCACTTCCGGTTGCTCCAGGAAGCTTAGAATCAACACAGGTAGACCTCATAGTGGCCTGATGGATTGCCATCAAAGACAGGTTCATAAGGCATTCATAACCCACATAGGCACCAGGTTGAATTTAGGCGAGCAGTCAATGTATTCCTATGGGGAGAGATGTCATAGCAAACGGTTTGATGTAAATACCCTGTTTTCACTGTTAAGGGTTAATGCCACATGGTCACGGTTGAGGCTTGCACAGATCGGGAGGTCTAAGGAACGCTCCTGAAGTCGAACCGTGCTTCTAACCCAAACGGTTCTGCCGCTGTCACCCAAAAGCAGCTGAAATTGAGGCCAGGCTTCAGTTTGGGCCTACTTTTGGCACAGTTGCTGCGGTCAGACCGAGTGAGCTACGGTCAAGCGTGGCGTCTCGTTGAACTTCGGCAAGGCCTAGAGACTATGGTGATGCCATTGCAGGCTCTGTGTGTCTTCAAGCCCCACACTGTGTCACTCCATCCCATATCTGTGTTTGTGTGTGTCTGTGAGGGTTTTCTTGTAAATCTGATGGGAGAAATGACCCATTTACAGTTCATGAGGGTTGCCTAATCACACATATGAAGTTTTGTAAAGATCTGACATTTTTAACCCTTCGAAACAGCACCTATGACCCCTATTTAAAGCACTTCCGGTTGTCACAGGAAGCTGTAGGTAGACACATATCCTCATTGGGGTATGCTTTAACAGAATCCTGAGTTATACGTCTTTAGGTTAAGAACTGACTGATTTACACAGGGTTGAATGTCTGTTTTTCACAAACTTTAGGTTGGGTCTATCAAAACACCTTTTGGGTGATTTTTACCACTTCCGGTTGCTCCAGGAAGCTTAG
>CM059785.1:18160949-18440949 GCA_030435695.1 Brachymystax lenok tsinlingensis
GAGCCCTCTGATTACAATTAAGAGCAAAACGTGACGCTCTGTTCTGGGCCAGCTGCAGTTTAACTAGGTCTTTCCTTGCAGCACTGGACCACACGACTGGACAATAATCAAGATTAGACAAAATTACCTTCCTTATCACTGATCAGACCTGGGTCAAGTACATTATGTCAAACACTTTACAATCTTCACTCTTGATTTAGCTTGGAGTTTGTACTTTTGGGACTATTTACTTGATCTATTACAGTGGCTCCATTTTTAACCAGGTCTGGAAAACTGACCTTCCCAACAGTCATGCAATAAGCTTAGTCTTCAATACCATCAAACATCCAATCAATCAGTAAAAATACAGGCCTCAACATTCCCTCCTCATCCTAACCCCAGTAATTCCCAGAAAGCTGGAACATATATCCGGTAAGACTCCCATTCATTGTCAGTAATCCACCTCTAAATTCCTGTCAGGATCAGCTCAGAGCTCTGACTTCTGACCCGTCACATTCTATACACTGCTCACAGTAAAGGCTTTACCTTTAACATGGTGTCAGCAACACACACACACACACTCCCTTTAACCCGGTGTCAGTAGCCAGCATAGCTTGGTCAGTCAAGGATAGATGGCAAAGTTAAGAGGATTGTGGGTAATGAGTTTTGTCGTGATCTCCTCTCCTCTTCTGTGACCTGTGTGTGTGTGTGTGTGTATGTGTGTGTCATGATCTCCTCTTCTGTGACCGGTGTGTATGTCAAAAGTCAAAGTCAAAGTCAAAGTCACCATTATTAGTCAGTTGTACAACCGAATGCCTTCAACCGAAATGTGTCTTCCGCATTTAACCCAACCCCTCTGAATCAGAGAGGTGCGGGGCTGCCTTTAATCGACATCCACGTCTTGGCGCCGGGGAACAGTGGGTTAACTGCCTTGTTCAGGGGCAGAACGACAGATTTTACCTTGTCAGCTCGAGGATTTGAACCTGCAGCCCTCCGGTTACAAGTCCAACGCTCTAACCACTAGGCTACCTGGTCCACACATATGTGTATGTGTATGTGTGTGTGTGTGTGTGTCTGTGTGTGTCTGTGTCATGATCTCCTCCTCTCTTCTATGACCTGGCCGGATGTGGTTTTGGCTAGGATTAGATTAGCCGCAGCGCGTGGATAAAGGACCCAGAGACATGTGGACACACACTTCCACCCAAGGGGCTGTGCACCTTATCAGCGTGCTGTGTAGAGCTCTGACTCTACTGGGATGCTGGGTAGAAGCATTGACCTGTATCCATGGTGACCTGAGCCCTGGCAGTGGTGATGTAGACGGTGTGTGTGTGTGCGTGTGTGTGTGTGTGCAGGGTCTGGAAAGCCCAAGGGGGTGTCTACTATCAGAACACTTACTGCTGCTGTGCCCTAAATAGACCACTACCTCTTCTTTCATCCGCTGACACGACAGCCTATTAGATAACTGGACTGGAGTAGTCTCTCTGACATCCCTCTTTCACACCCTCTTGTTCTTACACTCCTTCCTGATCCTGCTCTCTACACAAAGTCCTTATACAGTAGCTATCTATAGGAGACACACACTAAAACATGCAGTCATACAAGCATGCACACACACACATGCATGCACACACTCACACACACTGCTGTGGCCCTTTAGAGACTGTACTGAGAGAGAACTCAGGCTCAACCACTCACCTGCCTGTAAATAGGCAAATATCTTCCTCTTGGCAACCATCTCTGTGAAATTATGTTTTATATCTTCTGCCATTGTGGTGGTACACCATTTTACAGAATGCTCGCCTTACAATTTGTTCGTAAAATTGTTCTCTGGGAAATCAATCTCCTCTCTCTGGTGTCTTTCTAGTAACAGATATGTGGCTGTATACTGGTAAGAAAATAAACTACATCTTCAATCTCCCAAAGCAGGGAAATTGCAGCGGTGTGTGTTTGTGGAAATGCCTTTTATTTGTATTTTTGTAAGGTCTACTATAGTGTGTGTGCTTAGATAAAACATTCAGGATTAATTCCAAATATCTCCCTATTCCCATATATGGTAGACTACGTTTGACCACAGCCCATAGGACTCTGGTGAAAGTAGTGCACTGTAAAGGTAATTGGATGCCATTTGGGATGCTGCCTTACTCAGTGGTGGGTTCCAGCCAGGTTGTAGTTGTTTCAGTCCAGAACATATTTGTGTAATGGAACCGGGCAGCCAATCTCCAGGTGTTTTAGTGACACGGACCACATGGAGTCCCTCCCCCCGCCCTCCTCTCCTCTCTCCCCGTCCAGCCAAGTATTCCCCTTCTCGTTAGAGGTGTTACTCATTACTAAATGCTGTGTGTGTGTGCGTGTGTGCGTGCGCACCTGTGTATTTATGTGTGTGCTTGCCTGCTTGTGGTTTTGCCAGTGTGTTTCGGTTTTAACAAGGCATGGTCTGAATGATACTATGTGTCAGCCTGACCATATGGAGCAGTAGACAGGTTGATTTTAGACAGGTTGATTTTGAAGCTCATTGACCGCTGAGGCTATAAAGAGGACCTCCACCGGACAGACCATTGTGTGTGTGTGTGTGTGTGTGTGTGTGTGTGTGTGTGTGTGTGTGTGTGTGTAGTTGACCGCTGAGGCAATGGAGGGGACCTGACCTCACCAGACCGTCCTGTCATCACGTTCAGTACATATCATAATATTATGGTCATCGTCATCATTGTTATTAAGCTGTTCAGCAGATGGGCAGTAATCTGGGGTCATTATACCACTACACCAGCCGATGCAGCTTGAAGCTCATCATAGGGGACACGGGTTATAGAGGAGGGAGTGTGTCAGCACGGTCTGAAGTAAGATGGAACCATTTTGTCCTAGAGTACTAGTGCCTGTCTAATTCTGGACCGATGGAACTCATTGGACAGGGGACACAAGAGTCAGAAGAAGAGGGTGTTTCATCAGCACAGGCTCAAACAGGATGGGAACATTAGCCAGTCAATTGTAGACTCCTAGGGACGGTTTCTTGGACTAAAATGTATATCCAATGGAGAATACTACTCCAAGTAGTTCTCAGTCCAGCCCCTAGACGTTTGATATACTCAGGTACAATAATATACAACTATATTTTATCTGTAAATGCAGTTCTAAAATGTCACAAAGATGAGAGACTGTTACTAGGCCAGAGACAGTTACTAAGGCGACAGGTAGCCTAGTGGTTAGAGTGTTGGACTTGTAACCGAAAGGTTGCAAGATTGAATCCCCGAGCTGACAAGGTAATAATCTGCCCCTGAACAAGGCAGTTAACCCACTGCTCCTAGGCTGTCATTGAAAATAAGAATTTGTTCTTAACGACTCAAATACCAGTGGGTCGCTAGCGGGATCATCCCGACACTACCAGCGAAAACCTGTAGCGCCAGATTTTAAATCCGAAAATTGAATTATTAAACATCCAGCTATATACAAGTGTTCCATACTCATCAAAAGCTCTGTTTCTAGGCAATATCACAGCGTTGTCAGATTTCAAAAAGGCTTTACGGCGAAAGCAGCACATTCATTTGTTTGAGGCTAGCACCTCACATATTTTCCAATAGCCATGTATCGATTAGCCATCATGGCACACACATAACACATTTCACAGCGAAAACAAAGTAATTACCTGTTGAAGAACTTCTGCTGAGGTCTTCCTAAGTGTCCAACGAAGACAATCCATGGTTCTTTTGTTAGAAAAAGTAACGTCTTTTATCCATAAATCCTCCATTTGGTTCATGCAAAACGACAGCCTCCATTACTCTTTTGAAACGCGGCGCCAACTCGTTCAAATGTTACCTATAAACTTGTCCAAAAACAATCAAACTTAGTTTTAAATGTTTCCTTAGCAACACCTTTACGTATATTTACTATTATAAATCAGCCGGAATATAAACTGATCAATAACGACGATAAAACAGAAGCTGCGTGACTTCTCGTGGGCACGCCACTCGTGACTAGTTTTCACAAAGAGGACACCGCATGGTATTCTCGTTTTCTCTGAGATTACTCACCCAAAATGGAGGAAAACACTGTCCAGAGGCTGGTGACATCACAAGGAAGCTTCCTGCATTCCAAACATATGCCTATATATGGTCATTTTCAATAGGGAGGGGTGCCAAAATGAGCAATGTGTCAGAATGACTTTTTCCAGGACAGAGATTCCTCAGGGTTTTGCCTGCCAAATGCGTTCTGATTGACACAGACAAATGGTTAACAGTTCTGGAAAATTCAGAGTGTTTCCTATCCAATGGTACTAAATATATGCATATCCCATTTTCTGGGCCTAAATGGGAGGCATTTTACTTTGGGCACGCCAGGCTCTCCAAAACAGTCACCTGTGCTGCTGGAGCCGGTGAGGTTAACTGACTTGCCTAGTTAAATAAAGGTTAAATGCAAGAGACAGTTACTAAGCAAGAGACTCTTAATAGGCCAGAGAATGTTACTAGACTGGGTAAGAGACTGTTACTGGGTGAGAGCAAGTCATAAGAGTAGAGGATAGATGAGAAACTTGTTGTCTGTCCTTTTCTATCTAAAACCCCAGACACATCCTCCCTATTCTCCCCATACCGAGCTATCCCACAGACACACTAACACAAACACACACCCCAGACACATTCTCCCCATACCGAGCTATCCCACAGACACACTAACACAAACACACACCCCAGACACATCCTCCCTATTCTCCCCATACCGAGCTATCCCACAGACACACTAACACAAACACACACCCCAGACACATCCTTCCTATTCTCTCCATACTGAGCTATCCCACTAACACACACACACACACCCCAGACACGTCCTTCCTATTCTCTCCATACTGAGCTATCCCACACAAAACACTAACACAGACACACATCCCAGACACGTCCTCCTTTTCCTCAAACTGAGCTATCAGTAATGTTTACTCCAGGAAGTGACATTTGCAACTTTATTTAATTCAGTGAGTTACTGGGTATTGGTATGACCTTTCCTAGCGTGGCTGTGAGGCCCAATAAGCCTTGTAGACTCTGACTCTTTCTCCACTATATTGATGTTCAATAAACTCACAGGCACTATTGATAAAGTCATATTGTGCAATGCTTACGGAAATTAATTGAGTAAAATGTGGAAAATATGCCAGAAGGATCATTTTGTTTAATTCCACAGAGTAGATTTTAGAATATCAAATGAAATTGAAATTGATGAGAAAATGCAGCAGGTGGGTTTGTCATAGCCCTTCTTTAAATATTTACCCGTTTCCATTAAAATGTTTTCTTTATGCCACAGAAAGAGGCACATAGATTCTCTGTTTGCATCCCAAATGGCACCTAATACCGCATGGGCCCTATATAGGGAATAGGATGCCATTTAGAATATACCCACTGTTTCTGGCATAGTGAACCCATTTACTTTTAGTGTTATCGTTGTGACAGTGACGGATGACGTGTGATGCCCTGTCTGTGGTGAGCCTGCTGAAGACTGAGGGCCCATACATCCCTGTCGTGATCATTCTGTAGACTGCTGAAGGGACTCTAAGGGCCCATGGATTCACATGAGACCCATCACACTGGATATAGTCTATCATCTGCTCTATTGAGAAATGTTACTGATAGAGGATGAAATGAGAGAAAGAGCTGTGGAGTGATAAAGAGGGGGGGCAGGAGAGAGTGAGAGAGTGGGGAGAGACAGAGGGGTGATAGGCAGAGGTGGAAAGAGAACATTTTAGAGAGAGAGAGGTGGATAGATTATTCACTGTGACACAGTGGGAGAGCAGATGAGCACCACTTCTAATCTGGAGAGAATAGCAAAGAAAGCAGCTCTTCTCACATCCACCCTTTTCCTTCTCTCGCCACAGGATGAAAGACACTACGTGACTGGTTGAAAAATGTGGTGGTTTCCTCCAAGTGTACATGTCATGTTTTTGCAAACGTTTCTATCTGTGCTTATGTTGCAGTTTGGGGGTAGGGTTAGACAGTTTGGGGGTGGGTTGGACAATTTGGGGATAGGGTGGGACAGTTTGGGGGTAGGGTTGGGTATGGTTGGACAGTTTGGGGCTGGAGTTTAGGTAGACAGTTTAGGGATAGGGCATCAGTTTGACAGGTGGGACAGCTCTGGGCTGACATGGCTGTACAGTAGGCTAGTGACAGGTGGGACAGGGCTGAGGGGCTGGGACAGCCTGGGGGTAGGGTTGAGGAGGGATGGGCATGGCTGGACAGCCTGGACAGGGCTGGGACAGGGGCAGGCTGGACAGCCTGGGACAGTACAGGGGGGTAGGGCTGGGACAGCCTGGGGTAGGGCTGGGACTAGTGGGGGCAGGGCTGACAGCCCAGCCTGGGGACAGGGCTGGGACAGGGGGGCTGACAGCCTGGGACAGGCTGGACAGTTTGGGGGTAGGGCTGACAGCCTGGGGGACAGGGTGGACAGCTCAGGGGGCAGGGGCTGACAGCAGTGGGACAGGCTGGAGGTAGGCTGGACAGCCTGGGGGCAGGGCTGACAGCCTAGACAGGGCTGACAGCCTGTAGGGCTGGGACAGCCTGGGGGACAGGGCTGACAGCCTGGGGGCAGGGGCTGACAGCCTGGGGACAGGGCTGGGACAGCCTGGGGGCAGGGCTGGACAGCCTAGACAGGCTGGACAGCCTGGGGGCAGGGCTGGGACAGCCCAGGACAGGGCTGACAGTTTGGGGCAGGGCTGGACAGCCTGGGGACAGGGCTGGACAGCCTGGGGGCAGGGCTGGACAGCCTGGGGGCAGGGCTGGACAGCCTGGGGGGCTGACAGTAGATAGGTGGGACAGCCTGGGGGCAGGGATGGGCATGGCTGGACAGCCTGGGATAGGCTGGACATCCTAGGCAGGGCTGGACAGCCTGGGGGACAGGGCTGACAGCCTGGGGGTAGGGCTGACAGCCTGATAGGGCTGGACAGCCTGGGGACAGGGCTGGACAGCCTAGACAGGGGCTGGACAGCCTGGGATAGGGCTGGACAGCCTGGGGCAGGGGCTGAACAGCCTAGGGACAGGGCTGGACAGCCTTTGGGGGCAGGGCTGACAGACAGACAGCCTGGGACAGACAGCCTAGCAGGCAACAGCTGAGGGACAGGGCTGGACAGCCTAGGGCTGGACAGCCTGGGGATAGGGGACTAGACAGGCTGGACAGCCTGGGGGCAGGGCTGGACAGCCTAGGGCTGAACAGCCTGGGGGCAGGGCTGACAGCTTAGATTAGGCATAGTGGCATGGCTGGACAGCCTGGGGGACAGGTGACAGCTAGGGCAGGGGCTGGACAGCCTGGGACAGGCTGGCAGTCAAAGGGCTGACAGCCTGTAAAAGACAGGGCTGGGACAGCCTGGGGGCAGGGCTGACATTGCCCAGGGGGACAGGGTGGACAGCCTGGGGGCAGGGCTGGACAGCCTGGGCATGGCTGGACAGCCTAGATAGGGCTGGACAGCAGGGATGGGCAGCCTGGACAGCCTGGGGGACAGGGTGACAGCCTGGGGGATAGGGCTGACAGCCCAGGGGACAGGGCTGGACAGCCTGGGGATAGGGCTGAACAGCCTGGGGGACAGGGCTGGGACAGCCTGGGGGGACAGCTCAGATAGGCTGACAGCCTGGGGGCAGGGCTGGACAGCCTGGGGGACAGGGCTGGGACAGCCTGGGGGCAGGGCTGGACAGCTCTGGCTGTACAGCCTAGGATAGGCTGGACAGCCTGGGGCAGGGCTGGGACAGCCTGGGGGACAGGGCTGGACAGCCTGGGGGACAGGGGCTGACAGCCTGGGGACAGGGGCTGGACAGCCTGGGGGATAGGCTGGCTGACAGCCTGGGGGACAGGGCTGGACAGCCTGGGGGATAGGGTGGACAGTTTGGGGGTCAGGACAGGGCTGGACAGCCTGGGGGTAGGGCTTGGACAGCCTGGGGATAGGGCTGATCAGCCTGGGGACAGGCTGCAACAGCCTGGGGACAGGGCTGGACAGTTTGGGGGATAGGGCTGGAACAGCCTGGGGGACAGGGCTGGACAGCCTAGGGCAGGGCTGGACAGCCCTGGGACAGGGCTGACAGCCTTGGGGGCAGGGCTGGACAGCCTGGGGGACAGGGCTGGACAGCCTGGGGGCAGGGGCTGGGTGATAGGACAGGCTGGGACAGCCTATAGGGGCTGACAGCCTGGGGGCTGACAGCCTGGGGGTAGGGCTGACAGCCTGGGGGATAGGTGACAGCTCAGGGGGCAGGCAGCCTGGGACAGGCTGGACAGCTGGGGATAGGGCTGGGACAGCCTGGGGGCAGGGGGACAGGGGGGCTGGACAGTTTGGGGATAGGGTGGGACAGTTTGGGGGACAGGGATGGGCATGGCTGGACAGCCTGGGGGACAGGGCTGACACAGCCCAGGGCAGTTTGGACAGCCTGGGGGACAGGGGCTGGACAGCCTAGTAGGGCTGACAGCCTGGGGGATAGGGCTGACAGCCTGGGGTAGGGCTGAACAGCCTGGGGACAGGGCTGGACAGCCTAGCAGTGGCTGCTTGACAGCCTGGGACAGCCTGGACAGCTAGGGGACAGGGGGTGGGACAGTTTGGGGGACAGGGCTGGACAGCCTGGCTGACAGTTTGGGGTAGCTCAGTAGGGCTGACAGCCTGGGGATAGGGACAGCTGGGGGCATTGGACAGTTTGGGGATAGGGCTGGGACAGCCTGGGGGCAGGCTGGACAGCCTGGGACAGGGCTGGACAGCCTGGGTAGGGCTGGACAGCCTGGGGACAGGGGACAGGGCTGGACAGTGGGGACAGGTGGACAGCCTGGGGATAGGGCTGGACAGCCTGGGTAGGGCTGGACAGCCTGGGGCAGGGCTGACAGCCTGGGGGACAGGCTGACAGCCTGGGGGACATAGGGCTGGACAGCCTTGGGGACAGGGCTGGCTGACAGCCTGGGGGCAGGGCTGGACAGCCTGGGGGACAGGGTGGGACAGCCTGGGGCAGGGAGGGAGGGCTGGACAGCCTGGGGGATAGGGCTGGACAGCCTTTGGGGGGTAGGCTGACAGCCTGGGGGACAGGCTGACAGCCTGGGGGCAGGGCTGGACAGCCTTGGGGGACAGGGCTGGACAGCCTGGGGGCAGGGCTGGAACAGCCTGGGGACAGGGCTGGACAGCCTGGGGGCAGGCTTGGACAGCCTGGGGGACAGGTGGACAGGGCTGGACAGTCAGGGCTGGAGTGGACAGCCTGGGGCTGACAGTAGGGATGGCTGACAGACAGGGCTGGGACAGCCTGGGGGATAGGCTGACAGCCTAGACAGGCTGGACAGCCTGGGGGATACAGGGCTGGAGCCTGGGGGCTGAGCAGTGACAGCCTGGGGCAGGGCTGGGACAGCCTGGGGGCGGGGCTGACAGCCTGGGGGACAGGGCTGGACAGCCTGGGGGCAGGGTTGACAGCCTGGGGACAGGGTGGGACAGCCTGGGGGCAGGGATGGGCTGAACAGCCTGGGGGACAGGGCCACAGCCTAGGGCTGACAGCCTGGGGACAGGCTGGACAGCCTGGGGCAGGCTGGACAGCCTGGGGGATAGGGCTGACAGCCTGGGGGACAGGGCTGACAGTGGGGGACAGGGCTGGGACAGCCTGGGGTACAGGGCTGGACAGCCTAGGACAGCCTGGGGGATACTGGGGCTGGACAGCCTGGGGCAGGGCTGGACAGCCTGGGGGACAGGGGCTGGACAGCCTGGGGGCAGGGCTGGACAGTCTAGGGGATAGGGTGGGACAGCCTGGGGGACAGGGCTGGGACAGCCTGGGGACAGGGCTGGGACAGCCTGGGGGCAGGGGCTGGACAGCCTGGGGATAGGCTGGGACAGCCTAGGGCAGGCTGGACAGCCCAGACAGGGTGGGACAGCCTGGGGGCAGGGCTGGACAGCCTGGGACAGGGCTGGACAGCCTGGGGGCAGGGCTGAACAGCCTGGGGGCAGTCAGGGCAGCACAGCCTGGGACAGTGGACAGGGGGGACAGCCTAGCAGGGCTGGACAGCCTACAGGGCTGACAGCCTGGGGGCAGGGCTGACAGCCTGTGGCAGGGCTGGACAGCCTGGGGACAGCAGGGCTGGACAGCCTGGGGGACAGCTGGACAGGGGGCAGGGCTGGACAGCCTGGGGACAGGGTGGGACAGCCTGGGGGCAGGGCTGACAGCCTGGTGGGACAGTAGGGTTGACAGCCTGGATAGGGGGACAGCAGGGCTGGACAGCCTGGACAGCTGGGACAGTAGGCTGGGACAGTTTGGGGGTAGGGCTGGACAGTTTGGGGATAGGTGGGACAGCCTGGGGGTAGGGATGGGCATGGCTGGACAGCCTAGGGACAGGGCTGGACAGCCTAGGGGCAGGGCTGGACAGCTCAGGGGACAGCTGGACCTGCCTGGGGGTAGGGGCTGGACAGCTTTGGGGGATAGGGCTGACAGCCTGGGGGTAGGGCTGAACAGCCTTTGGGGGATAGGGCTGGACAGCCTGGGGGACAGGGCTGACAGCCTAGGGTAGGGCTGGACAGCCTTTGGGGATAGGTGGACAGCCTGGGGGCAGGGCTGACAGCCTGGTAGGCTTGGACAGCAGTTTGGGGATAGGGTGACAGGGGGGGTAGGGTTGACAGCTGGGGGACAGGGCTGGACAGTTTGGGGGATAGGGCTGACAGCCTGGGGGATAGGGGTTGGGACAGCCTTGGGGATAGGGCTGGACAGCCTAGCAGGCTGACAGCCTAGGGCTGACAGCCTGGGGCAGGGCTGGACAGTTGGGGGACAGGGCTGGACAGCCTTTGGGGCAGGGCTGGACAGCCTTGGGGGATAGGGCTGGGACAGTTTGGGGCAGGGCTTGGACAGCCTGGGGATAGGGCTGGACAGCCTTGGGGGCAGGGGCTGACAGCCTGGGACAGGGCTGGACAGCCTAGACAGGGCTGAGGGCTGGACAGTTTGGACAGGGCTGGACAGCCTGGGGCAGGCTGACAGCCTGAGGATAGGGCTGGACAGCCTTTGGGGGACAGGGCTGGACAGCCTGGGGATAGGGCTGGACAGCCAGGGACAGTGCTGGACAGCTAGCTGGGACTGGGCTGGACAGCCTGGGGGCAGGGGCTGGACAGCCTGGGGACAGGGCTGGACAGCCTGGGGCAGGCTGGACAGCCTGGGGACAGGGTGACAGCCTGGGGCAGGGCTGGACAGCCCAGACAGGGCTGGACAGCCTAGTAGGGCTGCAGGGGACAGGGCTGGACAGCCTGGGGGCAGGGGCTGACAGCCTGGGGGCAGGGCTGGACAGCCTTGGGGCCTGGGCTGGACAGCCTGGGGGACAGGGCTGACAGCCTGGGGGACAGGGCTGGGACAGCCTGGCAGGGGCTGGGCATGGCTGGACAGCTTAGGACAGGGCTGGACAGCCTAGACTGGGCTGGACAGCCTGGGGGCAGGGCTGGACAGCCTGGGGGACAGGCTGGACAGCCTTTGGGGGATAGGTGGACAGTGCTGGACAGCCTTGGGGGCAGGGCTGACAGCCTGGGGGACAGGGCTGGACAGCCTGGGGCAGGGCTGGACAGCCTGACAGTGCTGGACAGCCTGGGGGACAGGCTGGACAGCCTGGGGGCATGGCTGGACAGCTCTGGGGGATAGGGCTGGACAGCCTGGGGGCAGGTCAGGGCTGGACAGCCTGGGGGATAGGGCTGGACAGCCCAGCCAGGGGGCAGGGCTGGACAGCCTGGGGACAGGGCTGGACAGCCTGGGGGCAGGGCTGAACAGCCTGGGGGACAGGGCTGGACAGCCTGGGGCAGGGCTGGACAGCCTGGGGGACAGGGTGGACAGCCTGGGGGCAGGGCTGGACAGCCTGGGGGACAGGGGCTGACAGCCTAGGACAGGCTGGACAGCCTGGGGGACAGGGCTGGACAGCCTCAGGGGGGGCAGGGCTGACAGCCCAGACAGGGTGGTGACAGCCTGGGGGCAGGGATGGGCATGGCTGGACAGCCTAGATGGGCTGGACAGCCTTAGGGCAGGGCTGGACAGCCTCAGACAGGCTGACAGCCTGGGGGCAGGGCTGGACCAGCCTGGGGGATAGGGGTGGGACAGCCTGGGGGCAGGGATGGGCATGGCTGGACAGCCTAGGGACAGGGCTGGGACAGCCTAGGGCAGGCTGGACAGTTTGGGGACAGGGTGGGACAGCTGGGGGACAGGGCTGGACAGCCTGGGGATAGGGCTGGACAGCCTGGGGCAGGGCTGGACAGCCTAGACAGGTGGGACAGCCTTTGGGGGCAGGGCTGGACAGCTGGGACAGGGCTGGACAGCCTGGGGTAGGGCTTGAACAGCCTGGGGATAGGGCTGGACAGCCTGGGGGTAGGGCTGGACAGCCTGGGACAGGGCTGACAGCCTGGGGGTAGGGGGCTGGACAGTTTGGGGACAGGGCTGGACAGTCAGTGGGGGGGGCTGAACAGCCTGGGGGACAGGCTGACAGCCTGGGCCTGGGCTGGACAGCCTGGGGACAGGGCTGGGACAGCCTGTGATAGGGCTGGACAGGGGATAGGGCTGGACAGCCTGGGGATAGGGCTGATAGCCTTTGGGATAGGGGCTGGACAGCCTTTGGGACAGGCTGACAGCCTGGCAGGGCTGGGACAGCCTTGGGGATAGGCTGGACAGCCTTTGGGGCATAGGGCTGACAGCCTGGGGGATAGGGCTGGACAGCCTAGGCAGGGCTGGACAGCCTGGGGGACTGGGCTGGACAGCCTGGGGGCAGGGCTGGACAGTTTGGGGGATAGGGCTGACAAGCCTGGGGGCAGGGCTGGACAGCTCAGGACAGGCTGACAGCCTGTGCAGGGCTGGCTGACAGCCTGGGGGCAGGGCTGACAGACAGCCTTGGACAGGCTGGACAGCCTCAGGCAGGGCTGACAGCCTGGTGGGCTGGACAGCCTGGGGGCAGGGCTGACAGCCTGGGGGACAGGGCTGGGACAGCCTGGGGGCAGGCTGGGACAGCCTGGGGGCAGGGCTGGACAGCCTGGGGGCAGGGCTGGACAGCCTGGGGGACAGGGTGACAGTTTGGGGGTAGGGCTGAGACAGGGCTGACAGCCTGGGGGCAGGGCTGGACAGCCTGGGGGCAGGCTGGACAGCTGAACAGCCTGGGGATAGGGCTGACAGTGGGGGCCTGGCTGGACAGCCTGGGGGCTGACAGGGCCCTGGGGGCAGGGCTGAACAGCCTTGGGCATAGGGCTGGGACAGCCTGGGGGCAGGGCTGGACAGCCTGGGGGACAGGGTGGGACAGCCTAGGGCAGGGCTGAGCATGGCTGTACAGCCTAGGACAGGGCTGGACAGCCTTGGGGGACTGGGTGATAGCCTCTGGGGCAGGGCTGGACAGCCTGGGGGCAGGGCTGGGACAGCCTGGGGGACAGGGTGGGACAGCCTGGGGGCAGGGATGGGCATGGCTGGACAGCCTGGGGGACAGGGCTGGACAGCCTGGGGGCAGGGCTGGACAGCCTGGGACAGGGATTAGGTGACAGCCTGGGGGCAGGGATGGGCATGGCTGGACAGCCTGGGACAGGGCTGGACAGCCTAGGGGCAGCCTTTGGACAGCCTGGGACAGGGTGTGGGACAGCCTGGGGGCAGTGCTTGGACAGCCTGGGGGACAGGGCTGGACAGCCTGGGGGCAGGGCTGACAGCCTGGGGATAGGCTGGACAGCTGGACAGCAGGGCTGGACAGCCTGGGCCAGTAGGCAGGCTGGACAGCCTGGGGGCAGGCCTGGACAGTGGCTGACAGCCTGGGGGCAGGGCTGGACAGCCTGGGGGCAGGGCTGACAGCTGGGACAGCCTGGGGGACAGGGCTGACAGCTGGGCTGGACAGCCTGGGGGACAGGGCTGGACAGCCTGGGGGACAGGGCTGGACAGCCTGGGGGCAGGGCTGGACAGCCTGGGGCAGGGCTGGACAGCCTGGGGGACAGGGTGGGACAGCCTTGGGGGGCAGGGATGGGCATGGCTGACAGCCTGGGGGACAGGGCTGGACAGCCTAGGGCAGGCTGACAGCCTGGGGACAGGTGGGACCTGGCCTGGGGGTAGGGCTGACAGCCTGGGGACAGGGCTGGACAGCCTGGGGGCAGGGCTGGGAACAGCCTTGGGGACAGGGCTGGACAGTCAGGTGGACAGCCTGGGCTGAACAGCCTGGGGGACAGGGCTGGACAGCTCAGGGCAGGGCTGGACAGCTCTGGGGACAGGTGGACAGCTCTGGGGGGCAGGGGCTGAGCATGGTTGCACAGCCTAGGACAGGCTGGACAGCCTGGGGACAGGGTGACAGGCCTGGGTAGGGCTGGACAGCCTGGGGGCAGGGCTGGACAGCCTAGACAGGGCTGGACAGCCTGGGGGCAGGGATGGGCATGGGCCTGGGATAGCCTGGGGGACAGGGCTGGACAGCCTGGGGGTAGGGCTGGAACAGCCTGGGGGACAGGGGTGACAGCCTGGGGGCAGGGATGGGCATGGCTGGACAGCCTGGGGACAGGGCTGGACAGCCTAGGGGGTAGCCTGGACAGCCTGGGGGACAGGGTGGGACAGCCTGGGGCAGTGCTGGACAGCCTGGGGGACAGGGCTGACAGCCTGGGGGCAGGGGCTGAACAGCCTGGGGGACAGGGCTGGACAGCCAAGCAGGGGGACAGCCTAGGACAGGGCTGGGACAGGGGACAGTGATGCTGGGACAGCCTGTAGGGCTGACAGCCTAGGACAGGCTGACAGTGGGGGAGGGCTGGGACAGCTTTGGGGCAGGGCTGGGACAAATAAAGCTGGGATGGGCAGCCTGGACAGCCTGGGACAGGGTGGACAGCCTGGGGGCAGGGATGCTGACAGCCTGGGACAGGGCTGGACAGCCTGGGGGCAGGGCTGGGACAGCCTGGGGGATAGGGTGGACAGCCTGGGGGCAGGGATGGCATGGCTGGACAGCCTAGACAGGGCTGGACAGCCTGGGGGCAGGGCTGAACAGCCTGGGGACAGGGCTGGACAGCCTGGGGGCAGGGCTGGACAGCCTGGGGACAGGCTGGACAGCCCAGGGCAGGGCTGAGCATGACAGGGACAGCCTAGGGATAGGGCTGGGACAGCCTGGGGACAGGGTGGGACAGCCTGGGAGGCAGGGGCTGGACAGCCTGGGGTAGGGCTGGACAGCCTGGGGGACAGGGTGGGACAGCCTGGGGGCAGGGATGGGCATGCTTGGACAGCCTGGGGACAGGGCTGGACAGCCTAGTAGGGCTGGGACAGCCTGGGGACAGGCTGACAGCCTGGGGGCAGGGCTGGACAGCCTGGGGGATAGGGCTGACAGCCTAGACAGGGCTGAACAGCCTTGGGATAGGGCTGGACAGCCTGGGGGCCTGGGCTGGACAGCCTTTAGGGATAGGCTGGACAGCCTGGGGACAGGGTGGGACAGGGGGTAGGGTTGACAGTTTGGGGGATAGGGCTGGACAGTTTGGGGCAGGGATGGGGTATGGCTGGACAGCCTGGGGACAGGGTTGGACAGTTTAGGGCAGGTTGGATGGGGGATGGCTGGACAGCCTGGGATAGGGCTGACAGCCTGGGGTAGGGCTGAACAGCTCTTGTAGGCTGACAGCTTGGGGGCTAGGGCTGACAGTTTGGATAGGCTGGACAGTTTGGAGGTAGGGTTGGGTATGGTTGGACAGATTGGGGATAGGGTTGGACAGTTTGGGGATAGGGTTGGATAGTTTTGGGATAGGGTTGGACAGTTTGGGGATAGGGTTGGATAGTTTGGGGATAGGGTTGGACAGTTTGAGGGTAAGGTTAGACAGTTTGGCGGTAGGGTTGGACAGTTTGGGGATTGGGTTGGACAGTTTGGGGGTAGGGTTGGACAGTTTGGGGATAGGGTTGGACAGTTTGGGGGTAGGGTGGACAGTTTGGGGATAGGGTTGGACAGTTTGTACACTAAGTGTGAAACTAAGCAGCGTGTGTCATTGCCAATGGTGATCCACTGCAGGTGACATCACTTGTTTTCCAAACCATATTGCTGCTGTTACAAATTCAGGACAGGAAGTGGTAGGAATTATGTGGAAATAATGAAGAGGTTTGTTTGTGTGGCCTTGAGTGAATGAGAAGGAAAGTGTTTTATTTATTTTATTATAGGGGAAGATTGGCCCAAATATAATTATGATGTTTTGGATATTCCTGAAATGACATCCATTGAATATGTTATTTGGGGAAAGTATGTTTTGCGTAATTATTTTGGGGCCTATATTTTGTGGAATGCCCCTATATGTTTTTTTGTGATTGAATTGAATAAGGTCTGTTTTTAGCATGCCAAGGGAAAGCAGACGTTTAGTTCTGCCAAAATGAAATATTCGTCTCATGAGAAAAAATATGAATCGATCAGTGTCTTCATATATTTTCTACAGACTCTTCATACAGAGTCTGGAGTAGATTGCATTCATATTCGTCATTTTGTTATTTGCTGTAAATCAAAGCAATGCATCAAGTCTATTTACTCATCACAGTTTTAGAGTGAACATGCTCTCATCAGAAACTGTTTGAATACTGTAGGTAATGAAGCACTTTCGTTGTGGAGTGATCTGATATTTTGAGGCGTACGGTTGTAGGGTACTGATTTCGAAAGGTGCATAAACTGAACTGCTGATTACCTGAGAGAAGAGAGTGAACAGAGAGATGTAGCATTGAATTGCATTGAGTTCATGATGCAATTTTTTTTCATTTGACCATCAACAGCAATAAGTTGTTTTAATCATTAAACCACAATATTGTATCCTTTGATGTTATGGTGAAAAAACAGGCCAATGTAAACTATTGTGAAACATTTTATTGCACAAATAAGCTACTGTCAACTTTATTCCCACAAGCAAACACTCACACACTGAAACCTGTAATGAACACGATGGGAGACAGAGCTGGTTTCAAGCACAGGTCGCAGCAGGTGTTTATTGTAAAGGTCTGCAGGAGGAGGCAGGTAGCTGGGTCCAGGGGCAGGCAGAAGGTCATACACAGGGGGTTGTCGTGTCTTTGGCTATGCCTGATTAAGTGATATGACATGCTATAGTATAAAAGCATTTCTCTGTAATTAATATTACCTGATTAAACGAATCATGTAAATGTAATTAACTAGAAAGTCGGGGCACCACGAAAGAATGTTTATAGAGCTGTTATCTTCTGAATAAACTCTTAAAGACCTAGTAATCTTTTACATCAACAGCAGTCAATTATTAATCCTGACCTCATTCAGTCTCATCTGAACATCGTAGAATTCTTGGTTATCCTCACGAACCCTAGCTACCCAAGTTGAATCAAAAATACAACATTTGGTTTAATTATTTATTTACTAAATAATCACACAGAATTACATATACACAGAATGGATCATACATTAAATACTAATTATGGCATACATGAAGAACGTCCCTGGTGGACGGAACCGATATGACGGCTGGTTACACAAAGAGAGGGGGGTTGGCTTGAATGAAAGCGCGGGAAAACTGGAGAACAAAGGGATTTGGTCTCTATCAGACCTTATGAAGCCATGCTATCGTAAATACAGAATCTTATGCATTCTAAATAACCGCCCATTTGGAAAAGGAAAATGCAAGACATATTTACTCTGAGCTACGCTTCGATAGATTGGTTGTAGATGGAAGGCTGGGTTGTCCAGCAGCGATCTCTTGTCATTTGAAGAATGTCTGGTAGAACGAATGCTTTGTAGTACCGTTGGGTGTTTGGTAGAAGAGATACTTTGTCTGTCCATTCCTAGCCCACATTTACAGCTGCGGCGGCTCACTCAACGGCTAAGAGGTATCACTTCGTGAA
Organism: Brachymystax lenok tsinlingensis; assembly: GCA_030435695.1. Taxonomy (NCBI): domain Eukaryota; kingdom Metazoa; phylum Chordata; class Actinopteri; order Salmoniformes; family Salmonidae; genus Brachymystax; species Brachymystax lenok. The sequence continues at coordinate 18,178,679 of CM059785.1, forward strand.
TAAGTGATACACTTAGTGAATAAGAGTTCAAAGTTCATACCAAGTTGCCATTCTTTAAGCTCACGCTGAAGTTGGCTTAGTTCTGTAGTTTGATCTTAGCCCTTTTAACGTAGGGACCATCCTCTCGTCCTTGGAACAGAAAGTTACATTTTCGTCAACGGGCTTATATACAGTGGGGCAAAAAAGTATTTAGTCAGCCACCAATTGTGCAAGTTCTCCAACTTAAAAAAGATGAGAGAGGCCTGTAATTTTCATCATAGGTACACTTCAACTATGACAGACGAAATGAGAAAAAGAAATCCAGAAAATCACATTGTAGGATTTTTAATTTATTTATTTGCAAATTATGGTGGAAAATAAGTATTTGGTCAATAACAAAAGTTTATCTCAATACTTTGTTATATACCCTTTGGTCAAACGTTTTCTGTAAGTCTTCACAAGGTTTTCACACACTGTTGCTGGTATTTTGGCCCATTCCTCCATGCAGATCTCCTCTAGAGCAGTAATGTTTTGGGGCTGTCGCTGGGCAACACGGACTTTCAACTCACTCCAAAGATTTTCTATGGGGTTGAGATCTGGAGACTGGCTAGGCCACTCCAGGACCTTGAAATGCTTCTTACGAAGCCACTCCTTCGTTCCCCGGGCGGTGTGTTTGGGATCATTGTCATGCTGAAAGACCCAGCCACGTTTCATCTTCAATGCCCTTGCTGATGGAAGGAGGTTTTCACTCAAAATGTCACGATACATGGCCCCATTCATTCTTTCCTTTACACGAATCAGTCGTCCTGGTCCCTTTGCAGAAAAACAGCCCCAAAGCATGATGTTTCCACCCCATGCTTCACAGTAGGTATGGTGTTCTTTGGATGCAACTCAGCATTCTTTGTCCTCCAAACACGATTTAGTTGAGTTTTTACCAAAAAGTTATATTTTGGTTTCATCTGACCATATGACATTCTCCCAATCCTCATCTGGATCATCCAAATGCTCTCTAGCAAACTTCAGACGGGCCTGAACATGTACTGGCTTAAGCAGGGGGACACGTCTGGCACTGCAGGATTTGAGTCCCTGGCGGCGTAGTGTGTTACTGATGGTAGGCTTTGTTACTTTGGTCCCAGCTCTCTGCAGGTCATTCACTAGGTCCCCCCGTGTGGTTCTGGGATTTTTACTCACCGTTCTTGTGATCATTTTGACCCCACGGGGTGAGATCTTGCGTGGAGCCCCAGAACGAGGAAGATTATCAGTGGTCTTGTATGTCTTCCATTTCCTAATAATTGCTCCCACAGTTGATTTCTTCAAACCAAGCTGCTTACCTATTGCAGATTCAGTCTTCCCAACCTGGTGCAGGTCTACAATTTTGTTTCTGGTGTCCTTTGACAGCTCTTTGGTCTTGGCCATAGTGGAGTTTGGAGTGTGACTGTTTGAGGTTGTGGACAGGTGTCTTTTATACTGATAACAAGTTCAAACAGGTGCCATTAATACAGGTAACGAGTGGAGGACAGAGGAGCCTCTTAAAGAAGAAGTTACAGGTCTGTGAGAGCCAGAAATCTTGCTTGTTTGTATATGACCAAATACTTATTTTCCACCATAATTTGCAAATAAATTCATTAGAAATCCTACAATGTGATTTTCTGGATTTTTTTTCCTCATTTTGTCTGTCATAGTTGAAGTGTACCTATGATGAAAATTACAGGCCTCTCTCATCTTTCTAAGTGAGAGAACTTGCACAATTGGTGGCTGACTAAATACTTTTTTGCCCCACTGTAGTAGTGAGAGAGAGAGGCGTTTTCATAGTTTACAGCCAATGTCTGTTCACTTGGGCAGGGCCGCATATTTTCAGCTGGTTGGATTACCAAAATACGTCATGACAGGGTCCAAAAAGGCAACAGTACAGGCAGGGAAAAGGCTAGTAACGTCGTCAGGAAGACCAGGCAATAAGTTGATAACAGGAAATGAAATAGGCTAAAGTACAGGCAGGGAATAGGCAAAAGGCGTCATTTGTGAGGCAGGCAAAAACTATCAACCACGGGAGGAGTAAATTACGGGAAAAACAGAGCTCCAAATAGAAGTGTGTCACAAAACAAACAATACCTCACAATGATGGGGTGCAAAGAACTGAACTAAATAGTGTGTGATAATGACATACAGGTCTGTGAACAGGTGGTCAGAGTTCAGGTGATTGGGATCTGGAGAGTGAGCTGCGTTCAGGGGATCTATGTGTTTGGGAGTGTGAGCTGGAAAGTGGGCTGGAAGGTGAGCTGCGTTCAGGGGATCTACGTTATTTCAGAGTGTGAGTTGGAAACAGACATTACAAAACCCAGACATGCATTTATTTTTTACCTCCGGCTTTTAATCCTACCATTAATTAAGTATAGAAATCCCATGTTGAGATTCATTGCCATAATCCATCATTTCTGGAATTTTTTATCAAACCAACGACAATGAGGAGGACAAGGGGGGAATAAAGTAATAGAATGAAGACATTGTACCTGTGACATGTCACTGCGTTCCTCTGAATGCAAATCCACGCTTTAGGGTGAAAAACTGATTTGTACCAGTATGTGCCAGCCATTCTCAGAAAGAGAGACAGAGAGAAAGAAAGAAAATAAAGATGATATAAAAGATTATTTCAAAATATGATTTATTATTCAATATGATTTAGTTCTGCCTGTAACGTAGCCTTATTTCTCAAATCAAATCCCCATACACAAATCCCATTGTTCTGCTTGTGTCCTTCTCTTCACATTGTCTTTCACAGCATGGTTCCAGAAACTATAGTGGAACCGTAACCAGGCCAGGGCAGTATAGCTCGGCATGGCTTGGTTCAGCTCAGCTAATTAGTGTGAAAGGGTTTGCAGTCTGCCAGGTTGGTACAGGTGGCATTACTGTGGTTCAGTGGACAGTCAACACAATGTAGGTCACATGGAGGTATAGGCTTCTACTACAGAAACTGTATTATGTCATTACAGATCACTGATCACTGATTACAGATCACTGAAGTCAGTAATTACCACTCAGCAGAGTGTAATGTACAGCAACATTTTGAGTTGACCGTAGTCAAATAATTTAGTTGGATTGACATTAAGGTTCCACAATGGAATAGGATCAATCGAACGTCATTGAAGCGATGTGTGTGTGTCTTATAGGCTAGTCAGGGGGCTTATTGAAGCATATGGAGGTTTGGTTTTCAGTGGCTGATGATAAACTGTCCTTTTCACTGGGAAACTGCGCTTGCATCTCAAATGGCACCCTATTCCCTACATGGTGCACTGCTTTTTACTAAAGTCCTATTGGCCCTTGTCAAAAGTAGTGCACTGTAGGGCATAGCGTATCCTTTTGAACACACCCTGCACATCCCACAATACCCCTTTAATCTCTTCATGGTGCCCTCAGGGCATAATAACTGTTTATTACCTGGAAACCCCATTTTATGATGCCCCCCTCCTCCTACCGTCCACCTCCCTCCCTCCTCCCTCCTCCTGCCTTTCTGTATGCTCATGCTAACCGTTATTGAAAACACCCAGGCCTCATCACATCACACCTGACCTGCATGCTATTTCTTCTTGATACCTGCTCCCCACTCGCTTTGTCTACGTCCCAAATGGCATCCTATTTCTTATGTAGTGCACTACTTTTGACCAAAGCCCAATGGGGAATAGGGTGCCATTTGGGATGTATCATTTCACTCTCCTGTTAGATCTGTATGCTCCCTCGGCCTCCTGTAATCTAATATCATGTTAGGAGGAATTGTTTGAACAAAATCTCATTTGTCTTTATAGCCTGATGTTGCCTTCAAGCAGATTTTTCTGTTCCTCATCCATCCATTTTCTGAAGGGTAATGGAGGGGAAATAAATAGGAAATAGAATGAAAGTTGGGCTTGGAGAACTACTAATTCAAAAAAGGAGGATATGAGTTTAGTTTAGGAAGGAGTAGAAGATGCCTTCCTTTTATTGCTTGCTCTGAGGGAAGAAAGTGTGAGGCAGAGAGAGACAGTCTGAGAGAGAAAAGGAACACGGTTTTCAGAATGGTACGAAAAATGGAGGTAAGATTTTTGAGGGGAGCTGTCTTGGAGGAGACAGGCATTTGTGTTTAAAAGAGACAGGTGTGTCTGTTTTCCTGTGCTGTTGGGTGGTACTTCATGGGTGACTGTGTGACAACACTGTGGGAGGATTCTGTCACCCCTATCAAGGCGATGGCTCCCCCTGTCAACCGTGAAGTGGCTGGAAACAGCCCACAGTGTCAACAGGGCTGGGATTTACTGGTCATGTGGGAGAAGGCAGTGTATCTGTCTGAATCCCAAATGGTACCCTTATAGTGGACTACCTTTAACCAGGGCCCATAAGGTGCTGGTGAAAAGTTGTGCACTACATAGGGAATACAGTGCCATTTGGGACACAGACTCTCTTTCTGTCAATCTCTCTCTATACAGACCAGAGAGCCGTGTGAATATATTATTGATGTTAAATATAGAAAAAGTTTACGTAACAAACCGTTTACGCACCTCTGAAAGCAAGAGTCATTACTCTGCTTGTTTTTAAATGACCTTGAGTACTGGACAAGCTTTTTGTGATTCTTGTTATTGTGTGACAGTGAAGGTTATTACTAGATGTTTGCTTAGAATTACTGCTTTTTACCTCTTAACTGATGGACGAAGCACCACTCAAGCCCACTGTGTGTGTGTGCGTGTGTGTGTGTGTGTGTGTGTGTGTGTGTGTGTGTGTGCTCGTGTGGCGTACGCCTGTGCACATTATTTTTAAGTCCATGTGCTTTGTTTTGATTTAATTGATATTTCGGTGTGTTTTGGGCTATCCTGTCAGCAGCAGCAGCAGTAGCAGCTGATAGGGCAGATGTCTCCTGTCTTAGTGGGGGTAAAAGGTGTTCGATGGGTGGAAAAGACAGGCTTTAATTACACAGCAGGAGTGTACTCAGTAGCTTGGCCACACGCTAACAGGGACTCATCTGCCCACTGGTCCTCGGGGCTTCCTGTACACACACACACACACACACACACACACACACACACACACACACACACACACACACACACACACACACACACACACACACACACACACACACACACATACAACCTCTTCAGTAGTCCTACCAGGCTGGGCCCACCAACAACAGAGCATCTGTATCTCACAGCTCACTGGCCAAGGACTGACTTGTAGCGTAAAGCCCAGATCTTTGTCACTGTATGTGATGTGCCAAGTGATGATGTGAAGTGATGAGTGTAGCCAAATGCTAATAAAACACCAGATTCTAGATGTAGAAAATGTGTGTGTTCTCATTGGCATCACAGACCATAAACATGTTGGTGGAACGAATAAATACACTGACTTCCTTTTATCTTTATTTCTTTACAGAGTAAAGTCTTGTTTCAATGTTTTGGATGGATCACGATCATCATTTACTCTGAAAACATGTATATATCTTACACACCTTTCCCTCTCTCTGCAGTATGCGCGGGCACAGAGAACAAGCTGAGTACTCTGTCAGATCTGGAGCAGCAGTACCGCACCCTGAGAAAGTACTATGAGAACTGTGAGGTTGTCATGGGTAACCTGGAGATCACCAGCATCGACCGCTCCAGAGACCTCTCCTTCCTCAGGGTAAGACATGACACTACCATCCCTTCTTAGCAATGTTTTCACTGTTCTTCCCATGAATTACCTTTTCATCTAAGCCCTATCCTTCCTCAGGGTAAGACCTGGCACTACCATCCCTTCTTAGCAATGTTTTCACGGTTCTTCCCATGAACTAGCTTTTAATATTAGCCCTATCCTTCCTCAGTGTTAGACCTGACACTATACATCAGTATTCAAATCATGCATTGGACAATCTGTTCTAGAATGATGTCTAGAATCACACATAGGAAATGTTCTGGAATCACACCTAGAAGTGTTCTGGGATCACGTAGTTGAACATATCACTGTCTATTCAATTAACTTTGCAACCAGCCATTGCCCATTCAATCTTGTTGGTCAGATATTGTTTTACTCCTAAGTTCTCTCTTACCAATCAGCTTGGCTGTCTGTGATAATCAGACCCTCATCCTGTGCAGCTCTGATCTCTAAGTACCAAACACTGATTGTCTCCATGTTCTCTTCTGCTTGGTGGGAGACATCATGAAATGATGATGACCTGATTAATTATCTCTGATTCAACACAACCCATATTGTATTTGATTAGTGCTTTTTCAGAGATGTAGAATAAATCATAATTAAATGGTTGGGATTGGTTGAAGATTAATAAAAAAAGAAACAGAGGTGGAGAGAGAGGTGGAGTGCTTGTAGGTTAGATGAGGGAACAGTGGTGTAATCACTTACTTGACCCAACACGCACACGCGCACACACATCATTCAGTATGTTCAACTGGCTGTAGATGATCTCTCCTGCCCCTACCTCTCAAGCACATCTCCCACATCACCACCGGTTAGCACGTTCTCAACTTATTACTTACACTGAAAAATATGGTTCTTCCTCAGCTCTTAAAGTTCCTAGGAGAACTCTTTCCCCGATAAAGAAACTCTGAGTTAAATGTGGGGTTGTTGACGTGGTGCTATGGTTCTTCAGAATTCGAAAAATGTTCTTGAAACGTATGGAAGCCTGCAGCACCCTGCACATTGGCCAGTGTTAACTAGTCTTGATTTTTCAGTGGAACATTTATAGATTTGATTAAAGAGTTAAATTAACACTCAGCTGTGTAAATTAACCCCAGTGTTGGTCTTAATAGCCAGTGTTGAACCAAAACCACACGTATCATTATTATATTTCCCAGCATGCTCTATTGCAGGTTGATTTTTACAAATGTTTATTTCAATATCTATGTTTTTGCATGTACATTGATTGGTTAATTAATTGTACGCTACTCAAGTAAGATGTTGTTTATATAACTAGTTAAGTCAATTAAGAACAAATTCTTATTTACATTGACGACCTACACCGGCCAAACCCGGACGACACTGGGCCAATTGTGCGGCACCCTCCCAATCACGGCCAGTTGTGATACAGCCTGGATTCAAACCAGGGTGTCTGTAGTGACGCCTCAAGCACTGAGATGCAATGCAGTGCCTTAGACCGCTGCGCCACTCGGGAGCCCAAATTACATAAATGTTTTGAAACTATTCCAATCTGTTACTTGCACTTATTGCACCAGTTACTGAAATTGTTGTTCCAGTTTAGATGTTTATGTTAATCTAATATCTAACTCTTCCCAACTCTGGCAGTCATTCTGAATGCAGGTTGCAGGTGAATTAAAGTTCCAAATGTTGCATATCCCCATTCCAATAGGAATTACACATAACTTTGCAAGTCAACATAATGAGACTTGCACGCCTGATGTGGCTTGTAAACGATGAGTTTCAGGCCACTGTATTAGGGTTAAACTGAAATATCTATTATTTTGTCTTAAAGAATATAATTTTTATGACAGCATTATCACTTAAGAACTCACTTGGTGAAATGAATGCATGCATCAACCATGTCTCTGTCACTGGCAAACATAGTCAGGGTGGTACTGGTAACGCTAAAATGAAATCGAAAGGAACCCTGAGAAATATGCAAATAAGGCTTAAAACCCTACAGCAGGGCTATTCGGTCCTGGAAGGCCGAAACATTTCTGGTTCTGCAGAGACCCTAAAATGGTTCCCTGATTGCATCACTCTCTATAACCTTATTTGGGTCCAACTTGCACCTTTATTTTTAAGAGTGTAGAGTGCCTTCGGAAAGGATTCAGACCCCTTGACTTTTTCAACATTTTGTTACGTTGCAGCCTTATTCTAAAATGGATTAAATCGTTTTTTTGCTCATTTATAAAAATTAAAAAAAATGAAATATCCATTCACATAAGTATTCAGACCCTTTACTCAGTACTTTGTTGAAGCACCTTTTGCAGCGATTACAGCATTGAGTCTTCTTGGGTATGACACTACAAGCTTGGCACACCTGTATTTGGGGAGTTTCTTTTAATCACCTCTGCAGATTCTCTCAAGCTCTGTCAGGTTGGATGGGGAGCGTTGCTGCATAGCTATTTTCAGGTCTCTCCGGAGATTTTCGATCATGTTCAAGTCCGGGCTCTGGCTGGGCCACTCAAGGACATTCAGAGACTTGTCCCGATGCCACTCCTGTGTTGTCTTGGCTCTGTGCTTAGGGTCGTTGTCCGCTACGGACAATTCCTTTGACCTCATGGCTTGGTTTTTGCTCTGACATGCACTGTCAACATTGGGAGCTTATATAAACAGTTGTGGACCTTTCCAAATCATGTCCAATCAATGGAATCTACCACAGCTGGACTCCAATCAAATTGTAGAAACATCTCAAGTATGATCAATTGAAACAGGATGCACCTGAGCTCAATTTCGAGTCTCATAGCAAAGGGTCTGAATACTTATATACATAAGGTATTTCTGTTCTTTGTTTTATACATTTGCAAACATTTCTAAAAACCTGTTTTCACTTTGTCATTATGGGGTATTGTGTGTAGATTGCTGAGTTAAAAACCATTTAGTCCGTTTTAGAATAAGGCGGTAAGGTAACAAAATGTGGAAAAAGTCAAGGGGTCTGAATCCTTTCCGAAGACACTGTATATAATACACTTTCGACAGGGCCCTTAGAGCTCTAGTCAAAAGTAGTGCGCTATATTGGGAATATTGTGCCATTTGGGATATAGTGTTGTTAGATACAGAACTTCATATCCCAGTGGCCCAACTCCAATAGGTTCCAGTCCATTTGGGAAAATCGGGTGGATGGAGGGCTAACTCCTGGTGTGCTGTGTGCTGCTGACTGCATGATTGTGTGTGTTGTAATTGGGTGGTTTGGCTGGGTGGTTGTCTGAACCCCCAATCACTTGAGATGAGATGGTGCTTTAACCTAGTAGAAGGAAGCACAATCTCCTGAAAGACCAGAGGCCACAGAGGACTTTGTCTCAATGTATTTAACATTGATTAACTGATCGATATTTAGACGTAGAGTCACCTCATCAAGTTTACCAGGTCTATGTGTCACGATTCAGAAATTACATTACACTTTGACAAATAGGTGACTACTGTATAACCCCCAAAGTAAAAATGACTTTGATGAATTGCTTGAATCCTTTTTTAATCTGAGTGTTAGTTTGTTTTAAAACAAAAACAAATGATTTGACTGTGTAAATTAGCATTGTTTATATTTGGGCCCAGTAATACTGTTATGATCGACTGTAAGTAATCAAAACAGAGTCAGCTTTTCTTTAGTACAAAAAGTGAGCCATTCATATCACTTTTGTTGAAACATTCTTCCTGTTCTGTAAAAGTGTTGGCTCTAGAATACAGCAATGCATAACATAGGCAGTTCTACATAACAAAACAAAACGGAGGCATTTATGCCCTTCTGTGTTCCCCAAAACAATGTTGACAACTATATCGCCTTACCCCCCCTCGGCGAAAAACAAAACGCCAGAGTGTGGCGTGCTGTGGAGGGAAGCAGTCCAGAGGAAATAGGACCATGGGACACTGTGAGGGATTGTGGGTAAGAGAGGAAGCAGAAAGTGTTGCTGAAGAGAGTATGATTATTGTTCAACAATCCTACTCCGAATAATCAGGTTTTATTTTGTTGCAGCTTGCTGTTGTAGAACTCATAAAGGAATGAACATAGAGCCAGGTGGTGATGGGGTTTAGGTTACAAGTGCTTGCTAGTACAAACTTTCTTACCTACTTTCTTACCTGAACATATAACAGAGGCTGGTTGCTGCTCGTTTACAAAATGGCCCCCTGTGGCTCTGTGCACATGCCAGGTCCTCCAGAATCTTAAGGCTTCACAATTAACGAGGGTTAATTGGACATGCTAATTGGGAACACAGGGTGCCAAGCAGCAAGGGAGCAGGGAGGAGGGCAAGGTGCTGTGTATTTTTGGGTTTTTAAGCATATTATTATTTTAAAACACATTAATAATATGGAGTCCCTCGGGCAGAAGAGGAGGAGGAAAACGTAACCTTAAGGGGGAGGAGAGGGGGAGAGGAGTAAAGAAAAACCTAGCTAGAAGCTTCTTTCCTTTCTGTCTGGCTGTCTAGTGGTCTGGGTGGTGTAGCTGGCTGGAAGTTTCCTGGGTGATTGAAAGTGATGCTTGTGCTTTTCCTCCTTTTTAAAATAGCCAGAGATTAATGGTCGCATCCCAAGCTACCAGAACAGCTTTAGCAGTAAATAGAGTCAATCTTGTAAGCTGCCTCCATACCACTGATGAATCGAGACCCAGCTATAAGATTAATAACTGGAATTCTGCCCCAAGATTGTCTTTTTTCTGTGTCTATTTTTTTCTTCTGTGTATTGAATCTGACTTATTTGTGAATGTGTGTTTCTCGCACACGAATGCAAGCTATCCTATAGCACATGCATTTAATTTCAACATTTCTATTTTCCTTTAATTCAGTTGTGTGCGTATGAGATGAGATGAGTTAGTCCAGTAATCCAGTTAGTCCAGCCTTCACCATTCCCTGACCCGGATGTCACTGTCACCTTGTAACCACTACAACTCTACCACACTCTTTTTCCTGTCCATCTACAAGATTAGCTTGGTTTAGTCACTACCATAACATGTTATGAGCCTCATAGCAAGACATTATAAAGGCTCATACATGCTTATAACAATAATGAAGCATTATACTTGCGTGCTTTACACAATTGCCTATGAATGAATCTATAGACAGCCCTCCTTCCAGCACAAAGCCCTCTTACTCCTCCAGCCTATCAGTCCCCTGCCTGGCTAATAGAGGCTCCCTGCCTTGTGTATCTAGTGTTAAATGGAGTGATATGAAGTGCATTACTTTTGACCCAAGACCTATGGACACTGTTCAAAAGTAGTGCTCTATAAAGGGAGCAGGCCACCATTTGGGATGCAGTCCATGGTGTTAATTGTACCAATTTCATTTACAAATGGAAAATGTAAATATTACCATTTTGTTTCACATCATTAGCTTGACAATTAGAGACTGGGAGAGGCGGGCGGGCAGGCAGAGGTGGAGGGGTGGGGTCAGATAAGAAATAGAATGTAGTAGATGTTGTGTTGCCATGGTGCCGTGTTGTAAGTACTGTAGAAGACCACTGTCGGAGTTCCCTTTTAATGCTGTTTCTCTCTCTCTCTCTCTCTCTCTCTCTCTCTCTCTCTCTCTCTCTCTCTCTCTCTCTCTCTCTCTCTCTCTCTCTCTCTCTCTCTCTCTCTCTCTCTCTCTCTCTCCCCTGACTCTCTCTCTGTTCTTATATTGCCATCTTTCTCTCTCTCTCTCTCTCTCTCTCTCTCTCTCTCTCTCGATCTGTCCTTATATTGCCATCTCTCTCTCCTCTCGCTCTCTCTCTCTCTCTCTCTCTCTTTCTCCCTCCCCTGCCTTTTTAGCCTTCAGACTGAAGTAGTCTGCTACAGGCTCTTCTAAAAAGGGACCATGCTCTAGTTATAGCCCTTTGATGGCTGTAATCTAAAGTGATCACTTAGCCTACAGCATCTAGATAACACTGTTATTATGATATAAACCAGATGGAAATATACCAGTTACATCCTTTCTCGATCAACTTACAGTTTTAGTCAGTACAGTGTCAGTACCAGTGTCATGCTAAAGATTGCTAAAGATATTGGTGATAATGTTGTGGTTTCTGTAGTCACTACAGAGGAGGTTGGTGCTACTTAATTTAAGTTCTACAACTGGAGTTGTTTGTAGTCTACAGGACCAAGTTTCCACTTACCAAATACATATTTTGGTGTTTGACGCTATATAAATCCTCTGTATTATAACATGCAGTAGCACATAATGCATTTATGGCCCCATGTCAAACACTTGGCAACTGAAATTAAAACATAACTACATAGACATTGAACCTCAATTTGAAAAGTAGTTAAGTGAATATTAAAGTGTATTATATATAGGAGGAGAAGGGCTGATTGGGTTGGGCAAGTTTAGACAACTTCATAACTGGCCCTTAGAGTAGCAGTCCGCCCCCTAGAGTTTACCTGACCCTGTGCGCTCCAGAGGACAAAGGTCAAATAGGGGTTAATGAGCCTGGAGAACACGGAGGAGCAGAGGAGACATTTAAAGTAGTCTGTCCCCAGCCAGTTGGCTGAACTCAGGATAGGAGTAGCTGTCTGCATTAATGACAGCAGACTCCTACCACTCTGCATCCAAATAGGGACATGATAAGAGTGAGACTCATGGTCAGAGACTTTGACCTAAACTTTATTTCTGACTCACCCTCCACCTCTTATTTTGTGGATCATCCTGTTTCTCTGCCTGTATATCCTTTACCTATCTGCAGCCTCTGTCCTGCTACAGCCTGTCCGTCCTCTACCTATCTGCAGCCTCTGTCCTGCTACAGCCTGTCCATCCTTTACCTATCTGCAGCCTCTGTCCTGCTACAGCCTGTCCATCCTTTACCTATCTGCAGCCTCTGTCCTGCTACAGCCTGTCCATCCTCTACCTATCTACAGCCTCTGTCCTGCTACAGCCTGTCCATCCTTTACCTATCTGCAGCCTCTGTCCTGCTACAGCCTGTCCATCCTTTACCTATCTGCAGCCTCTGTCCTGCTACAGCCTGTCCATCCTTTACCTATCTGCAGCCTCTGTCCTGCTACAGCCTGTCCATCCTCTACCTATCTGCAGCCTCTGTCCTGCTACAGCCTGTCCATCCTTTACCTATCTGCAGCCTCTGTCCTGCTACAGCCTGTCCATCCTTTACCTATCTGCAGCCTCTGTCCTGCTACAGCCTGTCCATCCTCTACCTATCTACAGCCTCTGTCCTGCTACAGCCTGTCCATCCTTTACCTATCTGCAGCCTCTGTCCTGCTACAGCCTGTCCATCCTTTACCTATCTGCAGCCTCTGTCCTGCTACAGCCTGTCCATCCTTTACCTATCTGCAGCCTCTGTCCTGCTACAGCCTGTCCATCCTCTACCTATCTGCAGCCTCTGTCCTGCTACAGCCTGTCCATCCTTTACCTATCTGCAGCCTCTGTCCTGCTACAGCCTGTCCATCCTTTACCTATCTGCAGCCTCTGTCCTGCTACAGCCTGTCCATCCTTTACCTATCTGCAGCCTCTGTCCTGCTACAGCCTGTCCATCCTTTACCTATCTGCAGCCTCTGTCCTGCTACAGCCTGTCCATCCTCTACCTATCTGCAGCCTCTGTCCTGCTACAGCCTGTCCATCCTTTACCTATCTGCAGCCTCTGTCCTGCTACAGCCTGTCCATCCTTTACCTATCTGCAGCCTCTGTCCTGCTACAGGCTGTCCATCCTTTACCTATCTGCAGCCTCTGTCCTGCTACAGCCTGTCCATCCTCTACCTATCTTACAGCCCATGGCCTGCTACAGCCTGTCCATCCTCTACCTATCTTACAGCCCATGGCCTGCTACCTCCTGTCCATCCTCTACCTATCCTACAGCCTTGATTCGTGAAGGACTCTTACTCTCTGTTCCTGTCTCTCTTCTTTCTCTCTCTCTCTGTTCCTTTCTCTCTTTTCCCCTCTTCAACACCCCTCTACCTCCCTCCCCTACAGTATATCTCTCCTCTTCTTCTCTTCACTTTTGACAGGCTGGTTATTTGTCCCCCAGGCGTGGTTGGTTGGTGATTTTAGGCTGCCTGCCGGTTTAGATGGCATCCTATTCCCTACATAGTGCACTACTTTTGTTGTATGATGCCATTTGGGACGCAGATCAGATTACATCCCCCTGATCCTCAGCACCCTTCATTATTAATGAATACTGATGAAGTGTTGGGGAGCTCATGTCTTTGAGGCCCGCTTGGATTGGATTGACAATAGCAATTAGCATGCTCTCAAGTTCATTTCCATCACTTTAATTTGACATGAATAAGGACAGAGGGAGAGAGACCACCCTGCACAATGAAAGAGGGAAACAAAGAGGGTGGGAGGGGGTCTGAAGGCAATTGAGAAGTCCTGTGTAAGTTTTTCTCTTGGATCTCTGTCTGTTACCTGACACTGATGGTGGTCAGGACAGACACCATTGGAGGACTAGGCACAGGGAAGCCTGATGCCACTATCCACTATCCATCTTTAGATGGATTTTCCCTGTTCCATTCAGGAAAACATTACAGCAGGCAGGGGGTGGTAGTAGGAGGTAGATGGGAGTTTGTGTGTGTTTGTGTGTGCATGCATGTGTGTGGCCAGGGTGTGAGGTAATTGACAAGAAATGTGGCAGGAGATAACTTATGCTTTGCCATGGTGACAGTCGCTGAAAAACCTACTCCCTCTGGATGATTTTTTTGGAAAACGATGGTAGGTGTGTGTCTGTGCGCGTGTGCTTCCATGTGTTTGAGTGTGTGTGTGTGTGCATGCGTGTGTGTGTGTGTATGCGTGTGCCCTTTAATGAGTCCATGAGTTTGTGTGTATATGTGTGTATAATCTTGCACAGTACACAGTGTGATATCAAGGTTTAAACGTATTTTCCAGGCTGACTGACGGATACATTTTCTCTCTGTGGCCCTGCTGGTCTTAGGGGTCGGGGGCATCTCTCCTCTGGGACAGATAGATAGATAGATATTCGGAAAGTATTCAGAACCTTAGACTTTTTCTATATTTTGTTACGTTACATCCTTATTCTAAAATGGATTAAATAAATGTTTTTCCTCATCAATCTACACACAATACCCCTTAATGACAAAGCAAAAACTGTTTTTATTTTTTATTTTGGAAATGTATAAAAAAAACATGTGTTTTGTTATGTTACAGCCTTATTTTTAATTTTTTTTTAAATGACAAAGCGAAAACAGGTTTTTATACATTTTTGCAAATGTATAAACATAAACAACATAAATACCTTATTTACATAAGTACTCAGACCCTTTGCTATGAGACTCAAAATTGAGGTCAGGTTCATCCTGTTTCCATTGATAATCCTTTTGATGTTTCTACAACTTGATTGGAGTCCATCTGTGGTAAATTCAATCAATTGGACATGATTTTGAAAGGCACACACCTGTCTATATAATATCCCACAGTTGACAGTGCATGTCAGAGAAAAAAACAAGCCATGAAGTCGAAGGAATTGTCCGTAAAGCTCCGAGATAGAATTCTGTCGAGGCACAGATCTGGGGAAGGGTACCAAAACATTTCTGCAGCATTGAAGGTCCCCAAGAACACAGTGGCCTCCATCATTCTTAAATGGAAAAAGTTACCTAGAGCAAGCCGGCCGGCCAAACTGAGCAATCAATGGTGAAAGGCCTTGATCAGGGAGGTCCCCAGAGACCCCGATGGTCACTCTGACAGACTTCCTCTGTGGAGATGGGAGAAACTTCCAGAAGGACAACCATCTCTGCAGCACTCCACCAATCAGGTCTTTATGGTAGTGTGGCCAGACTTAAGCCACTTTCAGTAAAAGGCACATGACAGCCTGCTTGGAGTTTGCCAAAAGGCATCTGAAAGGCCAAGCGTCACGTCTGGAGGAAACCTGGCACCATCCCTACGGTGAAGCATGGTGATGGCAGCATCTTTCTGTGGGGATGTTTTTCAGCGGCAGGGACTGGGAGACTAGTCAGGATTGAGGGAAAGATGAATGGAGCTACGTACAGAGAGATCACTGATGAAAACCTGCTCCAGAGCGCTCAGGTTCACCTTCCAACAACCCTCTGTCGCAGCCGGCCGTGACCGGGAGACCCATGAGGCGGCACACAATTGGCCCAGCATCGTCTGAGTTAGGGGAGGGTTTGGCCGGCCGGGATGTCCTTCTCCCATCACGCTCTAGTGACTCCTTGTGGCAGGCCGGGCACATGAACGCTGACTTCGGTCGCCAGCTGTACGTGTTTCCTCCGACACATTGGTGCGGCTGGCATGCAGTGTGTCAAGAAGCAGTGCGGTTTGGCAGGGTCGTGTTTCGGAGGACGCATGGCTCTCGACCTTTGCCTCTTCCGAGTCCATGCGGGAGTTGCAGCAATGGGACAAGACTGTAACTCTCAATTGGATATGACAAAAAAGTTGAGTCAGTGTCACATAAACATTTTAAATAATACATTTATTCAAAAAATGTAATATTACATTTGCATAAGTGATTGCTCAGTTTGGCCGGGCGGCCAGCTCTAGGAAGAGTCTTGATGGTTCCAAACTTCTTCCATTTAAGAATGATGGAGGCCACTGTGTTCTTGGGGACCTTCAATGTTGTATAAATGTTTTGGTACCCTTCCTCAGATCTGTGCCTCGACACAATCCTGTCTCGGAACTAGTCCAGGCCTGGCTGGGACACAGCAACCACTGATGATTTTACACACCTTTGATTTTCTTTAAAGGACCATCCATCATGGTGGATGGCTAGGTCGGTTAATTCCCCACCAACTTGTGTACAAAGAAAGAATTCCTGAGTGTCTTAGCATAGCAACAACACTGCCTGGACATGACATCTATTTATCTGTCTCTCAATCTATGTGAATCAAATCTAATGTTATTTTATTTGTCACATGCGCCAAATACAACAGGTGTAGACCTTACAGTGAAATGCTTATTTATCTCGCTCTCTCTCTGACTTTCTCTCTCTGTCCCTCTCTCTTCCGCTCTGTCTATTGTTTTATGACGTCAGAGGGTAAGAGGGAAAAGATTGTTGAATTCCAATATAGAAGAGGTAGGAGGAAACTTCAGTTCAGCCAATGTAGTGATGGTGCCCACTCCTAACTCTCTGTCCCCTAAGTACACAATTATCTCATTGTGACTCTCCAATACTGTCCCAGCCCACTTTCATCCCACTGCCCTCAGACCAGGCAGGAATGCTGGGACATTGAGTTCTCTACATCATATCACTGCCCTCAAAACAGGCAAGAATGCTGGGACATTGCGTTCAGACCAGACAGGAATTCTAGGACATTGTGTTCAGACCAGACAGCAATGCTTGGACATTGCGTTCAGACCAGACATGAATGCTAGGACATTGCGTTCACACCAGACAGGAATGCTGGGACATTGCGTTCAGACCAGACAGGAATGCTAGGACAGTGCGTTAAGACCAGACAGGAATGCTAGGACACTGCGTTCAGACCAGACAGGAATGCTAGGACACTGCGTTCAGACCAGACAGGAATGCTAGGACACTGCGTTCAGACCAGACAATAATGCTAGGACACTGCATTCAGACCAGACAGGAATGCTAGGACACTGCATTCAGACCAGACATGAATGCTAGGACACTGCATTCAGACCAGACAGGAAGGCTAGGACACTATGTTCAGACCAGACAGGAATGCTAGGACACTGCGTTCAGACCAGACATGAATGCTAGGACACTGCATTCAGACCAGACATGAATGCTAGGACACTGCATTCAGACCAGACAGGAAGGCTAGGACACTACGTTCAGACCAGACAGGAATGCTAGGACACTGCGTTCAGACCAGACATGAATGCTAGGACACTGCATTCAGACCAGACATGAATGCTAGGACACTGCATTCAGACCAGACAGGAAGGCTAGGACACTGCGTTCAGACCAGACATGAATGCTAGGACACTGCATTCAGACCAGGCAAATGATCATATGCGTAGAAATAATAGAAGTCAACGTTAGAGGATTATGTGTTTATATGCTGTACAGTGTTTGTGTGTACTTTAGGAGTCCAGCACAGACAAATATAAAGTCATTTTCTACTCCAAAAATGCTTGACAGGTCATTGCCAAGGGACACAATCGAAATAGAAAGAGTGAGACATGCACGTCCATACAAAAGCGATCAGGAGAGAGAAAGAAGTAGTACAATAGACCACCATGCTCTACAGTTCGCCCAGCCATCTCAGATGTCTCCACACAGTATCCCACTCTCCTCCTCCGCATTGACCAACAAAAGGTGAACGATAGGGGAAGGAGGCAAATCGAAATCAATTTCTACAAAGCCTGATTGCCTCAGCCAGAAGAGCCAGGATATGTGTTCACATCTGATCTGTGTCAGAGTTAGCCTGGCTACAATAGGCTGAATGCCCCGGCCATGTCCTTCACTAGCTTAGCTATGCTGTGATAGCAGGACTCTGTGAAAACAGGCTCGGAATATCCTCCTCTTTATTCTGTTCGTCCATTCATGTCTTCAGTCAGGGAAGAGGAGGAGGAGGAGGAGGAGATTTCAGTCAGGGAAGAGGAGGAGGAGGAGATGCTAGAGATGTGGTAAGACAGAAAAGACCTTGAGCTACCAGTCTTTTATGTGTGACTGGAGGAGTGTCACCTGTCTATGGCTGTTCTCTCGTGTCTGTGCTCTAGGGTTGTATTCAAAGAGTGTAGGATTGTACACCCTATCCAGTGTCTATATTATTGTATTCATTATGATCTAAAACAGATCCTAGATGAGCAATGAGGATGTCTCATGAAATACTATGTCAGTCTCTCTCTCACCAGCATGACACATCATTGGCATACTCTCTGTAAGGGTGTGCATTCAATGTGCATAGAACTATGATCAGTGAAAATTATGTATAATCTGAAAGGCTAGAAGAGACAATGTCCTGAGAATAGCTGTGAAGGACAAAGCAGATAAACATTGAAAATGAGGAATAATTATGTGGTGGGGAGGGTGTAACAGCTGGGACATGGTGCATTATTTGATGGGGAATGCTTGTGCACTACAACACTCAAGATCGCCTGTTCGAGCAGGCTGGCTGCAGTCGCCGCCGGTGACGAAGGATCCGTCTTGTTTTGTTGTGTGTATCTGTGTTTGAGTGTGTTTGTGTGCATCTGACTGTATGTGTGTGTGTTCAGTAGACTGTAGCCACTGACAATCCTCTGTTTTTATTGCTGTGTCTTCCTCGAGGGCTTGTGATTGGTCGCTGGGATTATGATTGGTTGGATGCAGTTCTTCAGTATGTCCTTGTTTTAAACAACAGTCAACTGAGGGGAGGGAGGCTTGTGTCTTGTTGTAGAGCTAGGTTGTGTCCCAAATGGCACCCTTTTCCCATTATAGTCAGCTACTTTTGCCCAGAGCCCATAGGGCCCTGGTCAAAAGAAGTGCACTAAATAGGGAATATGGTGTCATTTGGGATGCAGACCCAGTGGAAAAGAGAGAGAATATATGAAACCATCAACCATCTTCATTGCATCAAATTCATATCTTCTTATTTCTCCACTCCATTGGTCTGTATGCATGGCAGCGTCTCAAAATCACTCTATTTCCTATATAATGCACAACCTTTGACCAGGGCCCATGACGATATAGGGAATAGGGTGCCATTTCAGACACACACAGCCCATGACTTCCCTCACCATCGACTCCTCTTCTCATCTCAACACAGGTGTTGTTGCATTTCAAGGTGAAAACAACAGCTTGCATTGAGGCTCCATATTCCATTCGTCATGACAACAGGGACGTACATTCATTTTATTATCGTATCATCCTTCTGGGAATGCTTTGCTCTCTCTTTAGCTCACCACGCCAGCAGAATCCTTTGTGTTGTTTTCTTCCTCAGTGTTTAATACACGCACACACGCACGCACGCACACACACACACACACACACACACACACACACACACACACACACACACACACACACACACACACACACACACACACACACACACACACACACACACACACACACACACACACACACACACACACACATCTCTATTTTCCCCACTCTGCACACTAACTAGTCATTGTTTGAATAAAAAGTCATTAGGATTACATAGCCATTTAGCTAAGTGACATTGGGTGTAATTGTACCATCCATCACATCCTGTGTAATAACACACTCGGAGGAGCTAAATGTTGATTAGCCCTCTGCCAATTTCACTTGTGGATGGAAATAATGACTGGGGAGAAGGAGAAATGGGGAGAGGGGGAGAGGTAGAGGGGATGAGGGAGCGAGGGGATTTTAAGGTCAGAGGCGTTGACCTATGCTGGCTAAATTAACTTCAGGAAAACAACAAACTAATACCATTGTTGTCGCAAGATAAACTCCTAGCTACCGCCGGGGGCCGGGGCCGGGCAGTAGGCAGTCACCACTGCATGAAAACACCCCCCGGCAACCTGGGTCTTTAATCTAACCTATTCTTTCTCTCTCCCTTTTCCTCTCTTTTTTGAGTGCTTTGCTTTCCACCTCTTTCAACTTTCAGTTGTCTTTATAATTATGTTGCTTTTCTAGATTTGATTTATCTTTCCTCTAACTTCCCCCTCTCTAATTTCCCTTAGTTCTCCCTTCCCCCTCTCAAAATGTTCCTTCTGATGGTTACAGTTTTTTCCAACTGCTTACACACGTTTTCAAAACTGTCTCCTTTTTTCAAAACTCTACACACAATTCCCAAAACTGCACACACAAAATGCAAAATGCCTCACATCTCCTTCAAAATGTAACACTGCATTCAAAATGCCATAAACACATGTCAGAATGAAGCATTTGCATCAAATGGCAAACACTGCTTTCATAATAGTACATGTTTGGATATACCATGTAAACACTGTTGTTTTAAATCTAAAGCTCTTTGGTCTTTCATAGGCTTATATCTACATTTCAATACAATGTTCTACAGTGAAAGTAATCTGCTGAGAGGGGTAACAAGTACACTGTAAACACCAATGCAATGTAGAAACAGAAAATATTTATTAGGCCAAACATTACTGTTGTATACAGTATCATACAACAAAACCATAAACATACGTAAGCCAAAAGTATATTCTTTAGAATACAGTAAAGAACACAATTGTGTGTGTGGGGTCCCGGGGGGGCAGTCCAGGAATTGGTAGGGGGTGGGGCAGTCACCAGTGCTAAGCTACGCTTCGTCTCTTCTCCGGCCTGGGTCTGGCCACAATACTTCGTCCACATCACAAGAAATGTTTTCTCTTGCCAAACATCGAGGGAAGTATCTCCTAGCATGGCATATCCAACCTTGGACAGAGGCAACCTCTATGTCCCCACATGCGTCCTCCATTGCCTGGAGAAGCGGCATGCGGGCATAGGGTTGGCGATCATACACTTTCCAACGCCAGGCTGAAAATTCCTCTATGGGATTTAGAAAAGGTGAATATGGGGGTAGGTACAAAACTACAAATTGTGGATGGGTGGCAAACCAGTTTTGGACCAGAACAGCCCGGTGAAAACTAACATTGTCCCATAAAACCACAAATCTAGCAGGCTCCTGATCTGGATCAGGGACAAGCATTGTGTAAATTGCATCCAGAAAAGTGAGCATATGGCCGGTGTTGTACGGACCCAGTGTGGCATTGTGAATGAGGACCCCGTTTTGAGTGATGGCAGCACACATAGTTATATTACCCCCACGCTGTCCAGGGACATTGGTAATTGCCCTCTGTCCTATTACATTTCTTCCGCGGCGCCTGGTTTTGGTGAGGTTGAAGCCAACCTCATCCACATAAATAAATTCATGGCGAATTAAATGGGCATCCAGCTCCAATACTCTCTGTAACAGACAAAAGGATATACAGATGAGTAAATATGGTATGTCTGAAGTACTGGAAGTAGTGTTGCATACATACCTCTACAAAGTCATGTCGCATATTCTTGACTCTGTCAGAGTTTCTCTCAAATGGCACCTTGTAAAGTTGTTTCATCGTTACTCGGTGCCGTTGGAGGATGCGTTGTATGGTCGACAGGCTTACAGCATTGATGTAATTACAGTTTTTGCCTATTGCTTACACACTTTTTGCAGAATTTGGCTCATTATGTCAAAACTCAACACACAAGCCAATCAGACATAGTACTTGGAGATGAACAACTCACATACATGCCAAAATGAAACACTGCAATCGAAACTCAACACTCCTTTCTAAAAATGAAATTCTTGCAACAAAACCATACACACAAGCAACATTTGAATTACTCTTTCATATCACCAGCAACACACTGATGGGCTTTATATAAAACACTGCAGTCTTTGTGTTTCTATTTTTATTGTAATTTTCTCAGACTCAGCCTTCTGTAAAACTCAAAAGTAGAATTTCTGCAGTAATCAAACAGTATTTACAAAAATCTAATTTAGCAACAAAACAAAAGTAAAAAAAACAAAACAATTACTGGATAAATTGCTACTGGGGGGGGAAAAAACATATAGTTGTTTTGTGTGTGTGTGTGTGTGCGTGTGCGTGGTGGGGGGGGGCTTATGGATCACGCCTTCTGTTCGGATCTGGCCACAAGACCTCGTCAACATCACAGGCGATGTCCTCGCGGGCTAGGCATCGCGGAAAATATCGCCTTGTGTGCCGAATCCACCCTTGGATTGATCCCACCTCAATGTCTCCACATGCCTCTTCCATTGCTTGCAGAAGAGTCATGCGGGCATGTGGTTGCCGATCATATACTTTCCACCGCCACGCTGAAAATAATTCCTCGATTGCATTTAGAAAGGGGCTGTAAGGGGGCAGGTATAAAACTGTGAAATGATTATGGTTGTTGAACCAATCTCGGACCAGAGCAGCCGGTGGAAACTAACATTATCCCAGATGACAACAAACCTGGGCTGCTGTGGTCTGTCCTGCACAACTGCATGTAGTGCATCTAGAAATGCAATGATCTGTCCTGTATTGTAGGGACCTAGAGTGGCATGATGATGCAGGACTCCTTGGACACTAATTGCAGCACACAAGGTGATATTTCCCCACGCTGCCCAGGGACATTTACAACAGCCCTTTGTCCAACTACGTTCACGGCCCGACGCCTGGTTTTGGCCAGATTGAAGCCTGCCTCATCCACGTAGATTAACTCATGCGGCAGTTCAAGCGGCATCAAACTCCAGAACTGTCTGTAACAGAAAATATTGAATAGTGTTACTGAAAACACATACAGTAACTACAATGTCTATATTTTCACACAAGTAGGGGCTGGGTTGGCTGAGTATAGACAAAAACTACAAGCTACAGGCAGGGCAGGTGGCAGCATAAACCCTCATTCCCACATCACAATATATAGTATGTAAAGTAAAGTGACACATATCTGCACATAATCATGGCGCAGATCCTTGACCCTGACACTGTTCCTCTCAAATGGCACCCTGTACAGCTGCTTCATTCTGAAGTTATGTTTCTGTAGGATGCGACTTAGTGTAGAAATGCTGACCCTGTTGATATTGTTGAATTCATTTCCATTTGCAATTATGCGTTGTTGCAACTCACGAAGTCGGATTGCATTATTTTCTCGCACCATTTCAATGATGACAAGCTCTTGTTGTTGAGTGAAGAGCCGTTCCCTTCCACCTTGAGGAGGTCGTCCAACCATTCTGTAGAAAATGCCACCACAAGATGTCATTGGGTAGGTTATTTTTCACATACTGTACTTTCAAACTGTACACAGTACTGCAACATCACAATGGTATTCCTTTACATATACAGTACTTCA
Source organism: Brachymystax lenok tsinlingensis (assembly GCA_030435695.1). Taxonomy (NCBI): domain Eukaryota; kingdom Metazoa; phylum Chordata; class Actinopteri; order Salmoniformes; family Salmonidae; genus Brachymystax; species Brachymystax lenok. Next base: position 18,201,959 of record CM059785.1, read on the forward strand.
CAGCACTACCCATTTTTGTATAGTATAGTTAGTACAGTAATACTGTAATATGATACAGAATCATGTGACACATACAGTAGGTACAGTCTGGAGTAGAAACTTGAAGATATACCTGTTCTCCAGTCGGAATGTCCTTATTATCGATGCTACTGTGTAGCGACTGAGGTTAGGGTGGACTCTTTGCCCAGCCTCCCTCATGGACAGGCCATGATTTATCACATGGTCCACCAGAGTAGCCCTGATGTCATCTGATATACGTCTCCGCACTGGTCCTCGTCATCTTCCACGTCCTCTTCCACATCCGACTCCTCTCTCGCTTTGTCCTCCTCTTACTCTGACTCTCATTGCCTCCATGCTTGCAAAGTTCTAAAAATGGCTTACCTGAGGCCTATTTGTAGTGCTAAGGCTCAGAATGATTGGTGTTCTGTTTTCTGTGCAAGTGTTTTCAGGTGTGTATGTAAGTGCATACAATTGCCAGATGAGTTTTGCATTTTGAACAGAGTGTTTTCCCAATGATAACAGGTGATTTCGTTTTTGAACAAAGTGTCTAATGTAAGAAAACGTGTGTAGTGTTTCGCAATAAGTGTGTTACAGAATTGCAAACAAAGTGCAAAGTTGACATTGTGTTTAAGCTATGGTTACACTGTGTTTAAGGTATGCTACAAGAAGTTTAGGTATTGAGGCTTTGGTCTAAGCATTCGGTTTTAGTGTGTAAGCAATGGGCAAAAACTGTAAATATGGTGTCCTTATTCAAGATATGCTCTCTTATCTCTCGAATCCTAATTGCATTGTTGGCCAAAACCATATTTATAATTGCAGTCTCTTGTACATCTGTAAACAAGCGTCCTCGTCCTCCATGATGTCTTTGCCTTTCCACTCCACAGAATTCAAACACAGTATGTGTTCAGCATAGGAACTGTAAACAATGTACACAAAAATGTAGTACAGCATGATAACCAACCTCATTCATTCAATGCAGTGCAGTAAATGGATGGCTTAGAGTTACAAATGTTTATGCAATACTATGCAGTCATACGTATTTTACAGTACATTACTGTAATGCTAAAAGTCATTAGATAGTTGCATACCTGTTCTCATTTCTGAAGGTTCGAATTATGGACGCCACTGTAAATCGACTCAAGTTGGGCTGGACTCTCAGTCCAGCCTCTCTCATGGTCAAACCGTGGTTGATCACATGATCAACAAGTGTTGCCCTAATCTCATCAGAGATGGCTCTCCTTCCTTCTCTTCTTTGCCCTCGTTCTCTTCTTCCTCTTCCTTTCCCTCCTACTCCTCTTGCTCTCTGTCCATTGTTGGCATCCATTGTTCAAAACAGGTAATCTGACCTTTGACCTATTTATAGGCCTATACTACAGTAAAGCAGTGATTGGTTAGGGATCAGTTAAGCTATTAGTGTTTGCACATGTGAGGAGTGTGTGTGACCTGGTGAATAAGTGTAGCATTTTGATTGGTTGTGTTTGGAAATGGAAAGCAAGTCACTTCCTGTTAGATTTTTGTGTTTTAGGTAGAGAATTGTGTGTAGTGTTTTGAAAAAAGTGTTTTATGCAATTGACAACTGAGTCAAAGGCAGAGAAATAGCTTATGGTTTTGGATATTTGGTGTGTAGTTTTGCACTTTGAGTGAGAGGTTTCAAAAATTGTGTGACATGAAAAGATTTTGTGTGTAAGCAGTTGGAAAAAACTGTAATATGGCTGGTTGTGAGAGAGAGCAGTTTTCTGCATCCCAAATGGAACCCTATTCCCTATATGGGACTCTAGGTGTAAACTAGGCGTATGTCGCATGTCACTACTTCACACATTTGAACATAATTATTATTCTTTTTTTCAAAATGCCTTTCTTTTTGGCACAAATGCCTTCTGGAACATGTGAACATTCATGTGCCTTAATAACGAACTTGTATTTCATCCATAAATACGAATACAATGTTAAATTATGAGCCTAGTTAGTTTTGCCACGGAAAAAGTCAGGAACCTTCCCACTAGCCATGATTGGCTGAGATAATGGATGGGCTGGACATGCCGGGAGATGAGTTTGGATTGGTCTGCCATGTAGCTTGCTTATGTCTGTAATGTGAGCTGTTCAGTATGTGTTGATAGTCCTTTCTACCTCGCCGTTTGTGAAAGCCATCGAGAACTACAAAAGTTTTGATACTTTTCTCAACAACATTGATGGCCTGAATTTATCAGGCACTATCGGCAGATCAGTAGGAAAAAGTGAAGGGCTACTTTCTGCCCACGTCACGGTCAGTGTGAACCGGAGTGACTTGACACAACGCTGGCCAAACAAGAGGTATCTACAAACAAAACAGAGTTAAATGGTTCCAGTCTGCCGTGAAGTGTTCATCCATGTATACGGGTAAGAGTCAAGCTACATTTTCAGATATAAGCTTCAAATTTAATTAAAGTTAAAGCATACTGTTAGTTAGCTAGTGAACGTTAGCTTGCTGGCTCGCTAGCTAACGTTACATGTATGATCTGTGTAGTAGTAATAATCCATGTGCATTGCTAGTTATAGCCTAATGTTAGCTAGCTAACATTGAACCTAGTTTGTAAGCTTTAGCTACCTGCAGATTTATACTACGGCTATGACAATGTTTGGATTGGTAGTAGTGCGAGTTGGGATTATGCCAGTTCATTGTTTAGCTAGCTACATATCTAAACAAAAGACTCCACTTCGGACATATTATTACATGACCCATCAAATTAGCCAGGTGTGTCTGGAGGTGATTACGGCCATCTATTGTATTTCATGAACGTGTACATGTCTAGACAATAGTGACCCATCCACTTTAAATGTTTTATTTATTTAACCTTTATTTAACAAGGCAAGTCAGTTAACAACAAATTCTTATTTACAATGACGGCCTACCCCCCGGCCAAACACTAACCCAGACGATGCTGGGCCAATTGTGCACCGAACCATGGGACTCCCAATCACGGCCGGTTGTGATATCAAACCAGTTTTTGTGGTGATGCCTCTAGCACTGAGATGTAATGACCTTAGACCGCTGTGTCACTTGGAAGCCCCAACAGCTTTCCTTCACATGACCCATCAAGTGTGTCGGGTAAGCGTCATCTAATATTTATAAAATATTTTTATCTGGACACTTTCTGTTTTTGATATTGCTACTATGCAAGTATCCATTTCAGTTTACCGTTTACACCTTCTGTATCCTGTGCATGTGACAAATAAATAAATACGATTTTATTTGATATAGTGTGTGTTTATAACATGGCCTCACATGTGAATCCTTAAAGAGATGGCTGGGGCTAATGCTTAAGAAGGTGTTAACGATGCTGAATGGGTGTGGACAAAGAAGAGTTCTCCAGTAGGTTTACCAGTAGGTTTACATTCAAGTGCCAGTTTCTCAAAAGTGGGGTTCCAAGTTTATCAACTTTCAAAGTAAAATTACTTTCCCATTGTTCCTCAACTGCAGTGTATGACATACCATTTTCTAACTCTGAGTCTCTACTTTTATCCAATGTAAAAAACACAATTTCACATTTTTGCTACATAAGACTGAATCCAGGTGGTCGGTCACTACTTTAGACCAGGGGTGCCATTTATTGTGTTTTGTGTTGTGTTTTGTACCAACTAATAAATAAAGACAACCACTATGTCCCTATAGGGTGCAGTATATTTTTGACCTTTATTGAACTAGGCAAGTCAGTTAAGAACAAATTCTTATTTTCAATGACAGCCTAGGAACAGTGGGTTAACTGCCTTGTTCAGGGGCAGAATGAGAGATTTGTACCTTATCAGCTCAGGGATTCGAACTTGCAACCTTTCGGTTACTAGTCCAACGCTCTAACCACCAGACTACCCTGCCTTCCCATATAAGTAATAAGGTGCCATTTGGGACAAAGGCAAGCAGAAATCGGTCTTGTTCTGTTCAGTAGCCCTATCCCAGCCCCCAGTTCAGCCCATCCCCCAGCCCAGCCCAAAACTAATACAATCTGAACAGCATAATAGAATATTTCACCATATCAAAGAAAAATAAATAACAGTGTGCAAAACTGCAGCATCCCACTTAAAACATTAAACTGGTCCCTCTTTTCTCTCCCTTCTTTATTGCCATGTTATAAGCTGCCTCACTTTCGAGGGGCTGATGCGGTTTCTTCTCTCAGTAATTATTTGTCCCGTTTTCCCATGACTTTAGTAAGCCGTGTGTAGACAGAGGCCTTGTCCTTCCACCAGCTCAGAGGATCTGCAGATCTTTGGAGGAGGGGCTCCTCCAAATAGGATCGGACCTCCATTATGGCATCTGCTGAGGGATTCCTTCGTGCTGCATCCCCAGTTGCTCTCTCGTCAAATAGCATCCAAACAGCAGACGTTTTTGGCACTACTGCTGGTGTTTCTGCTCCATCTGATCCCTCTTCTTCCTGTTGCCCTGGTGCCTGAGCCAGCTGACTGCTGGGGATGTCCCTCCCTGCTGCTGAGGTTATTCTTTGAAGAGCCTCATCAATCGCTCTGGCATCACTGAAGGCTAACTTCTTAATTAAACCTGGGATCAAGTTCAGCGGTTTCTGATAGCACGTGATTATATTCCATTCTGTGGATCTTTCTGTCCATTGATGAACATAGGGTGTCCATCAACTCTGTCACATGTCCTGCGGTTACATTTGCTTGTCTCTGGCAGCTGGCTGTGATTCGCTGCAGACCCTTACACTGGAATATCATTTTTGAGGCTGTCACATAGCTGAAAAGAGAGAACAGTAATTTATTAGTTCAGGTTCATGTTTTGTCTACTGACACTACATTCTCATCTACTGCTCATATACATATATAATACTGGATTAAATAAGGATGTAGTAATAACTGCTTACTGTACCTCTCGCCACTGATCTCCACAGTGACCTGCTCAAAGGGTTCCAGGACTCTGCACACCTCCTCCACCACCTCCCATTCCTCTTGGGTCAGAGCATCAACAGGTGCATTGACAATGGCCAGGGTAGAGATGATGGCATCCTTTGACCCAAGAAACCGCTTCAACATATAAAATGTTGAATTCCACCTTGTAGTGCAGTCTTGTTTAGGCCTCAGCTCAGGCATCCCCATCTGGCATTGTGTAGACTTTAGTTTTTCAGCACCTACTGTGCTCCTGTGGAAGTATTCCACAGCTGCTTTCACTTTGTCCACAGTGGTCTTCATCACCTTCAGAGCATCTCTTACAATCAGGTTGATTGTATGGGCAAGACAAGGATGATGGGTCCATTTAAACATTTTTATGGCTTTGGTTATGTTAACTGCATTGTTGCTAACACAACAGCCCACTTTTCTTTCTACTTGCCATTCTCTGGCCACTCTCAACAGTTCCTCTAACTAAGTTCTCTGAAGTGTGTCTGTCGCAGAACTCAAAGCAGTCCAGAAGACAACTAGGCACTGAAAAATCTTCAATGAAGTGACATGTAACCGACATGTGTGAAGTGGTTACCCTTGATGTCCAGCAGTCAGTGGTAAGGCAAACTGCAGTAGCTTTTTGGACTCTTTCCCGCACTGAAGCCTGTGTGCTCTCATACAGTTGTGGAATAAGTGATTTTGAAAAGGTTTTCCTGCTTGGAATTGTGTACATTGGATTTAGACTATTGCTATAATTTCTAAAACTTCTGTCCTCCACAATCGAAAATAGCTGGAAATCGGTGGCTATCATTTTAGCCAATGCAATATCATTTTGGCCTTGTTTTGCTACAGACATAGACGTTGTCATAAACTGGTCCATAGAAGACTGCGTTGCTGTGGGTTGCGGAGTAGGCCTACTTGACTGAGTGGATACATCTCGATGTGTGGAGGTGCTGGCTCCACCACTATCACTAGCAGGCCCGCTAGTTTCTCGAAGCTCCGCTACAGCTAGCTTCACATTTGGGTGCACAGTTCGCATATGCCGGTGTAGGTTGTGCGTAGAACCGGCTTTATATGAGAATTTGTTTTGGCGAATTCTACACTGTGCTCAAACGTTGTCTACATTATTATAATGCATCCAAATGCTACTGTGCTTTCGACTCATTTTCCAGCTGTTGTTTTCCAGCTGTCCTTCCTCTCTCTCCTCGGCTGCTAAGTGTGTGACTGTGATTGAGTTGGCTCGGCCCTCCCTCACGCATCTTTGGTTCATTGGTTGACACTGCGTGTCTGATTGACAGGAACAACAGGTGAGGCTGTTAGCCTGAGCAGACAGTCAGAACGAATGTGTGTGCTTGAGCATTTAGGCCTATATTATTATTTTATTTTTTTCGTTCTTTGAATTAGTTAATTATATTCATTTAAATCTTTTGATTATTCATATCTTTTTTTTTTTTTTTATATAAATAGATTCGGCTGTTCTGATATGCGAGCCGGCTCTCAACGTTCACCTAAAAGAGACGGCTCTTAGAGCCGACTCATTCGCGAACGACCCATCACTAGCCCCATGGTGTACATGTAGGGTGTACATCTACTGTAGGCCTATAGGTGAAGGTGTATGCTTAATGTACTGTATGTATATATTTTAAATATGTATATAATTAGTGGTAGAAGCAGTCTATATATTTATTCCATTTCCTTTCTTCTATCCTCATTGTTGTATTCCTCCCCTTTGCTCTCTCTCTCTCTCTCTCTCTCTCTCTCTCTCTCTCTCTCTCTCTCTCTCTCTCTCTCTCTCTCTCTCTCTCTCTCTCTCTCTCTCTCTCACTCTCTCTCTCTCTCCCTCTTTAATCCACTTAATTCAGTCCTTGATTTTCCTTCCTCTCATCTCCCTCCTTCCGCTCTATGTTTAAGGAAGTCTTCAACACCACCTGCCCTGGGCCTGGATCAAAGCAAAGCTCCAATAATAATTAGTCTTGAAGAAGATCTCTTACTTGTTTAACATGTCTGCCTTCTATGGGCAGGAACATAATGGGGCTGATTGGTAAAGAGTAAGAATAAAAAGCCTGTTTAAGTGGTAGGTCTTGGGAGAATAGATTCTATAATTAGTTAATCTCTTTGCGCACGGATCCCGCTAATATTTAGCATTCTTCGATATACAAGTGTTGCATAGCCATCAAAAGCTCTGCTTCTTGGCAATATCACTGCGTTGTCAGATTTCAAAAAGGCTTTACGGCGAAAGCACCACATTTGATTGTTTGAGGCTAGTACCTCACATATTTTCCACATTAGCTTAAATTCATATCCAGCTCGGTTCTCAAAATGTCCATATCACAGCTAATATAAATCGCTGAGGGCTTCCCAAGTGTCCAAACAAGAGAATCCATGGTTCTTTTGTTAGAAAAAGTAATTCATTATATCCATAAATCTCCGTTTGGTTGGCACGTTATGTTCAGCTACTCCACCAAGCATTGTCAGTCTACTCGCCTGTTGTACAGTGAAGAAAACGCATTCAAGTTATACCTCTCATCTTTTCACAAACAAATCAAATATCATTAATAATGCATCCTTATGTATCCTTTTATGAATAATAGCGATCATATTTTACACGGATGGTAAATGAAACATTATAAGAGGAAAAGAAAGCTGGGCGCGTTCACGTTCTCGTGAACTTGCACGGTTGTTTACCTTTTTCCCTTCCTGTAGTCTTTCTTCTTCTATAAGGATCTCCTCAGGGCTATTTCCTCCAGACACTTTCCAGAGACTGTTGACATCCAGTTGAAGCCATAGGTACTGCAACCTGTGTCCTATTCCCCATTGACTTCTATTACCAGGCCTTCAAAGTGAGTGGAGGGCAAAAGAAAAAGGATTTCCGGACAGAAATCTCTCAGGTTTTTGCCTGCTATATCTGTTTTGTTATACCCACAGACTATATCTTAATGGTTTTAGAAACGTCCGAGTGATTCCTATCCAATAGTACTAATTATGTGCATATCCTAGTTTCTGGTCCAGAGTGGCAGGCATTTAACTTTGGGCACGTCAGACAGGCGAAAATTCGGAAAATGGGACCCTACCCCTAAGAGGTTAATAAGACAAAACTATTTTTTGCTTGGTGGGTGGAGGGGGTGTGACTCGTTAAGATCACTACAGGGTAATGAATGGGGATGTAATGGATATGGAAGCATAACAGTAGGAGGTAGGTAGCAGCTGACCCTCTTAATCTAACTGCACTGTCCAATTTACAGTAGCTATTACAGTGAAAGAATACCATTATATTGTTTGAGGAGAGTGCACAATTTTGAACATGAAAATATATTAACATACAAATTAGGCACATTTGGGCAGTCTTGATACAACATTTTGAACAGAAATGCAATTGGTTAAGGATACACGTGTGAGGCCATGTGCTAAACAGAGTGAGTAGTGTATTAAATAACCAAAGATTCAAGACTAAAAGTGGTACAAGTAGTAGCCTACAATAAGGAAAAACTCCAGGTAAAAATACACTTTATCTGTCCTTGGCCTATATCCTATATCTGACTTTAGTGCAGGTCATGTTGTTCTTCACATTGCTTTCTCTGGTAAACACACACTATATCAAATAAAATCAAAGTTTATTTATCACATCCAGAGGATACAGAAGGTGTAAACTGTAAAGTGGAATGGTTACTTATATAGTAGCAATATCAAAAACAGAAAGTGTACAGATAAAAACAACACCAGGCTCCAGAGCATTGATGCTGTAAAACAGGAAAATAGACAAAAAAATAAAGACACTGCAACCTTGCATGACATCAATTGACCTCCCAAGTTTAGATAATAAGAATAACGTCATACAAAGCAATGGAAATTATATTCACCTGAAGTGCTGGTACTGCTTGCTTTGTGGCAGCGGCCTGAAGTACGGAGTCAGGTGTTGTTGCCAGCCATAGATTTCCACTAGCACCGTACCATCCTCCAGTCCAACTAGCTGTGGGATGTTGACCCCTGTCACAGTGCTGTCCTTCACAACACCAGCAATCGCTCCACATATTCCTGAAGAAAAACAGCCCGACTACACGTACCTCAAACAAACAGTGTGAGATCAATAAAATTAAGGCCAATCATGTTGGAGTTAAATTAAATAATCAAAAGATGTGTTGTTTATGCTTTACATACCAAGTGTTATCATCGATCCCTTGTAGAGAAACTACACCACTGCTTTTGTCATGGGATGGCATCAGTTTTCCACCAAAGTGTTTGTGTCCTGTGTGGTGTCCTGGTAGTGCTATTGCATTATCTTTGCATAGTTGTTGATGAAGTTCACAACTCACTGCAAGTACAATCCCAACCCATAGAGTACTAGCAATACAAACTGATTGTAATAGCTAGCTAAAGCTACCCAACTAGGTTCAATGTTAGTTAGCTAGCAAACATTTGGCTATAACTAGCAATACAAATGGCTTTCTGAGATGCGAAATATATTACTACACAGATCAAATACGTAACCTTAGCTAGTGAGCCAGCCAGCTAACATTAGCAAGCTAGCTAAACCATACACTTGGAGTATTTTGTTTAGACATGTAGCTAGCTAGCTAGCTAAACAATGAACCCTAATCCCAATCCAAATGGTTTTCTGAAATAGCTATATTACTAAACAGATCATACATGTAATGTTAGCTAGCGAGCCAGCCAGCTAATGTTAGCTAGCTAGCTAAAAGTGTGCTTTAACTTGCAATGAAAACAACTTTCTGACAAAATTTGAAATGTATAATATCTGAAAATGTAGCTAGACTCTTACCCATATACATGGATGAATGCTTCACAGCAGACTGCAACCCTTTTCATTAAATAAGATATCCTGTGTCGTTTCCGTTTTGTTTGTACAGCTTGCTTGGCCAGTTGTGTCATGTCACTCTGGTTCACACTGACTGTGTGCAATGCAATAAGAATCATCAGATCTGTCACGGATGCCATAGTTGCCCTTAGTTTGAAGATAGAATCCAGAGAAACACTTTTACAGTACTCCATGATATCTTTCAAAAAAGCTGCAGTAGAAATGATTATCTACACATACCGAGCAGCTCATGTTACAGACAGAAGGTGCTACATGGCAGACCAATCCAAACTCATCATTCATTATCTCAGCTAATCATGGCTAGCGGGAAGGTCCCTGTCTATTTCTGTGTCTAAACCAACCAGGCTTGTAAACATTCCAATGACTCTCCTGTGAAGTAGTGACGTGTGACATACGCCTAGTTTCCTGATATGAGTCACACATACATGCTAAATCATGAGGTGTTTGTCTATGTCTGTGTCTGTGTGTGTGTGTTTGTCTGCGTCTCTCTTTCTGTGTGTTTGTTTGTGTGTCTCTGTTTCTGTATCTGTGTCTGTGTGTGTGTGTGAGAGAGAGAGAACTAATAGAGTCCATATTTTAGTGAGAGTAAGGAGTGAGAGAACAGTAAAGGCTCCTGGCTGTAAATTGTGGACGTGAGCTTGATATTTACTGCCTGGAGCCGTATGTGTGTGAGTGTGTGTGTGTGTTGTGTGTGTGCGCACGCGCATTTCAAGAGTTTCTCTACACCACACATCACAGGGGCCTTGTAGGAACCCTCCTTCCTTGGGCTTACTGTATCAAAGTTCCCTATAATGGCTTATGAAAACACACACACACTCACACACACACGCACAGACACACAGGCTGGGTTGGACACACACAGTTCATACACCTCCTAGGGCCATGCATGATGCTAAATGTTATGCAGCTAAATAGCAGACCAGACTACACACACACACACACAACTTTTTGGGTCTCCTTGGTCCATCCCAGCTAGCACATAACGTTCTGAGAACCATTTGTTTCTTAGAGCTTGGTGAAAGCGTGGTGATAATTTTGCATAAAACCTTCCCATAACGTTTTTCCTAGAGGTTTCCTCGTGGTTCTAATTAAAGTGGAACTGACAGTGTTTTAACTACTTTGCAGATATGAAACAAACAATCATAATATCAGGAAAAAATATCAAATTCCCAGTTTATGTTACAAAACCAACTTTAAAAGAGGTTTTAAAAATGGTTAATATTTGACTCAAAATTCCATGACATGCAGTTCCATGCATGATTAATATCATTAACCAATACAATTCTTGGTAGTACAAAAAATATTGCTATCAGGTTTTAAATCACAGCTGGCCTTGTACATTGTTCGCTGGCTCCACCCATTCGGGATGCAGTGTTTCAGGTTCAATGACTCAATATTTTGAACAAAAACTAACTCAGGCCGGGAATGTCAATAAAATCTAACTAGCAAGGGCAACGCTCATAACGTCATAAGTCATAACTTGGCTAAAAGGCTAGCGCACATGTGTCAAACACAAGGCCCGCTGGCAAAATAGGACACACATGTGAGTATAAATGAGTCAACAGTTGAGTCATCCACTTTATGAAATTACAGCATGAATTTAACTGCTTTCGTGTGTCCCATTTACAGCATGCAGTGGTGTTATAAAGTGTAGAGATACAGTTGAAGTCAGAAGTTTACATACACAGGTTGGAGTCATTAAAACTAGTTTTTCAACCAATCCACACATTTCTTGTTAACAAACTATAGTTTTGGCAAGTCGGTTAGGACATCTACTTTGTGCATGACACAAGTTCTTTTTCCAACAATTGTTTACAGGCAGATTATTTCACTTACAATTCACTGTATCAAAATTCCAGTGGTTTACATACACTAAGTTGACTGTGCCTTTAAACAGCTTGGAAAATTCCAGAAAATGATGTCATGGCTTTAGAAACTTCTGATAGGCTAATTGACATAATTGATAACACGTTCATCAATACAAACAATAGTACGCAAGTATAAACACCATGGGACCACACAGCCGTCATACCGCTCAGGAAGGAGACGCGTTCTGTCTCCTAGAGATGAACATACTTTGGTGCGAAAAGTGCAAATCAATCCTGAACAACAGCAAAGGACCTTGTGAAGATGCTGGAAAAAACAGGTACAAAGTATCTATATCCACAGTAAAACGAGTCCTATATTGACATAACCTGAAAGGCCGCTCAGCAAGGAAGAAGCCACTGCTCCAAAACCGCCATTAAAAAGCCAGACTACTGTTTGCAACTGCACATGGGGACAAAGATGATACTTTTTGTCCTCTGGTCGGATGAAACAAAAATAGAACTGTTTGGTCATAATGACCATCGTTATGTTTGGAGAAAAAAGAGGGAGGCTTGCAAGCCAAAGAACACCATCCCAACCGTGAAGCACAGGGGTGTAGGCATCATGTTGTGGGGGTGCTTTGCTGCAGGAGGGACTGGTGCACTTCACCAAATAGATGGCATCATGACGAAGGAAAATTATGTGGATATAGTGAGGCAAGATCTCAAGACCTCAGTCTGGAAGTTAAATCTTGGTCGCAAATGGGTCTTCCAAATGGACAATGACCCTAAGCATACTTCTAAAGTTGAGGCAAAATGGCTTAAGGACAACAAAGTCAAGGTATTGGAGTAGCCATCACAAAGTCCTGACCTCAATCCCATAGAAAATTTGTGGGCAGAACTGAAAAAGCGTGTGCGAGCAAGGAGGCCTACAAACCTAACTCAGTTACACCAGTTCTGTCGGGAGGAATGGGCCAACATTCACCCAACTTATTGTGGAAAGCTTGTGGAAGACTAGCCAAAACGTTTGACCCAAGTTAAACAATTTAAAGGCAATGCTACCAAATACTAATTGAGTGTATGTTAACTTCTGACCCACTGGGAATGTGATGAAACAAATAACATCTGAAATAAATCATTTTCTCTACTATTATTCTGACATTTCACTTTATTAAAATAAAGTGGTGATCCTAACTGACCTAAGACAGGGAATCTTACTAGGATTAAATGTCAGGAATAGTGAAAAGCTGAGTTTAAATGTATTTGGCTAAGGTGTATGTAAATTTCCGACTTCAACTGTACATGCCACATTCTTAGCTAGCCAACTAAAATGTTATTTTTAAAAAACTTCACAATAAATAACCAAAAAACAAAAAACTGCAACAAAACACAATGCAAAGGGCTATTGCATCAACATTTGAGCAGTAGCCTAGGCTGGCTTCTCAACTACAATACATTTGGAGTGCACCATACAGCAATGCTGCATTGAACCATACCAGTGTAAATAATTGAACACTTGTTTTCAAATTAAATGTTACAACAACCTATAGCTACATGTTTGTTATTTTGAGTTATTAAACACTTTTTGATTAGAGTTGCAGCATATTATGCACATCTGCAGGCCTAGAAGCAAAGGCTGGACAAATATTATTCATTTCTTTTTGTTTTTATATGTTAAAATGCTATATACAGTTTCCTATTTACATAAGTGGACATTGTAATATGGCCCGTGCACTGATTGAGTTTGACACCCCTGGGCTAGCGTATCTATTTATGCAGCTAATTATTTTGTCGCTAGCTAAAACCACAGAGCCTAATGTTAGCTAGCTAGCTAGCTGCTGGGAGGATGTCATGTCATTGGAAGAGTGGGTGCGTGACCGACTTTTTCCCCTCATATTATTTTTCGGTGGCTACACCTAATGATGCAGGTGTCATTTGGTTAACTAACAAGAAATGCGAAAGCTTTGCTAGCTAGCTAGCTATGCTGAACTTAAACGACTGTTATCCACAATTAGCATTATATATCCTAGTTGTCAATCAAATGTATTTGCCATCGATCAAATGGGCGGGCAAGCAGGCAAGTTCCCATTCAGTTGTCAAAAAGTGGGTTGGGACAAGCATGCATTGGCAGGCAAGCTGCAGAAGGACGAGCGGGCTCCTATTTTCCATCATTTATCAGTGCAATTTTTATGGCCAACTAGCAGAAAAAGTTTGAGAGGGTTTATCTAATGTTCCCTCGTTAGATTTTAGCTCATCTCGCTCTGGGCAGCATTAGTTGTTGATCTACTTGTTGTTGCTGTTGTTGTTGATGATGTGCATAGGCAACTGAGTGAGAGAGCCTAGCTTTTCATGGTTGTTTGATCAATAGGACTGTGAAGTTGCCAAATGTAAGAGGACTCCCGTGGTATTTACATATTTTCTGAAATCCATTTACGTCTGTCCTGTGGCTTTTGGCGAATGCGTTCTAATGATCTAAAGTCGCACTGTTGCTACTGCCTGTAAACACACAGTCCAGTTCAAAGTGAATGATGGCAGGTCCGTGTGGCAAATGGCTTACTTATAGGCCTTGCTGCAATGTCTATTAATTGTCCAAATGCATGGCTGCTTTCCCACTCTATATTGCTGTAGGATTTTCCCAAATGCCTTACTACGTAATTCCCAAACATTCTATGAATTTATGAAAACGTAAAAAACGACCATATCTACAGCGAGGGAAAAAAGTATTTGATCCCCTGCTGATTTTGTACCTTTGCCCACTGAAAAAGAAATGATCAGTCTATAATTTTAATGGTAGGTTTATTTGAACAGTGAGAGACATGTGAAAAATGTTATAAATTGATTTGCATTTTAATGAGGGAAACAAGTATTTGACTCCCTCTCAATCAGAAAGATTTCTGGCTCCCAGGTGTCTTTTATACAGGTAACGAGCTGAGATTAGGATCACACTCTTAAAGGGATTGCTCCTAATCTCAGTTTGTTACCTGTATAAAAGACATCTGTCCACAGAATCAATCAATCAATCAGATTCCAAACTCTCCACCATGGCCAAGACCAAAGAGCTCTCCAAGGATGTCAGGGACAAGATTGTAGACCTACACAAGGCTGGAATGGGCTACAAGACCATCGCCAAGCAGCTTGGTGAGAAGGTGACAACAGTTGGTGCGATTATTCGCGAATGGAAGAAACACAAAAGAACTGTCAATCTCCATGCAAGATCTCACCTCGTGGAGTTGCAATGATCATGAGAACGGTGAGGAATCAGCCCAGAACTACACGGGAGGATCTTGTCAATGATTTCAAGGCAGCTGGGATCATAGTCACCAAGAAAACAATTGGTAACACACTACGCTGTGAAGGACTGAAATCCTGCAGCGCCCGCAAGGTCCCCCTGGTCAAGAAAGCACATATACATGCCGGTCTGAAGTTTGCCAATGAACATCTGAATGATTCAGAGGACAAGTGGGTGAAAGTGTTGTGGTCAGATGAGACCAAAATGGAGGTCTTTGGCATCAACTGAACTCGCCGTGTTTGGAGGAGGAGGAATGCTGCCTATGACCCCAAGAACACCATCCCCACCGTCAAACATGGAGGTGGAAACATTATGCTTTGGGGGTGTTTTTCTGCTAATGAGACAGGACAACTTCACCGCGTCAAAGGGACGATGGACGGGGCCATGTACCGTCAAATCTTGGGTGAGAACCTCCATCCTTCAGCCAGGGCATTGAAAATGGGTCGTGGATGGGTATTCCAGCATGACAGTGACCCAAAACACACGGCCAAGGCAACAAAGGAGTGGCTCAAGAAGAAGCACATTAAGGTCCTGGAGTGGCCTAGCCAGTCTCCAGACCTTAATCCCATAGAAAATCTGTGGAGGGAGCTGAAGGTTCGAGTTGCCAAACATCAGCCTCGAAACCTTAATGACTTGGAGAAGATCTGCAAAGGGGAGTGGGACAAAATCCCTCCTGAGATGTGTGCAAACCTGGTGGCCAACTGCCAACAAGGGTTTTGCCACCAAATACTAAGTAATGTTTTGCAGAGGGGTCAAATACTTATTTCCCTCATTAAAATGCAAATCAATTCATAACATTTTTCACATGTGTTTTTCTGGATTTCTTTTGTTGTTATCTTCTCAGGGAGCACTGGGGCGCTATCGGGCTGCACCCGACACTACCAGGTGAAATGCAAGACAATATTCCAAAATTGAATTATTAAAAAGTCACCAATATACAAGTGTCCCATACTCATCAAAAGCTCTGCTTCTTGGCAGTATCACAGCGTTGTCGGATTTCAAAAAGGCTTTACGGCGAAAGCACTACATTTGATTGTTTGAGGCTAGCACCTCACATATTTTCCATAACCATACCAGCGCAGTCGATAGAAAATGCATTTCACAGCGAAAACCTGTGCCTTACCTTTTGTAGAACGTCTGCAGAGGGCTTCCTAAGTGTCCAACGAAGACAATCCATGGGTATTTGGTTAGAAAAAGTAATTTATTATATCCTTAAATCTCCGTTTGGTTGGCGCTTTGTGTTCAGAAAATCCAATGTGACGAGAACGTGTTCAACTATACCTATAAACTTCCCCTCAACAAAACAAAAACAATTTAAAATGCTTCCTTAGCTTATCTTTTATGAATAAAAGTGATAATCTTGGATGGTCACCTAAACGTTATATAAGTCAAATAAAGTGGACCGCTCAGCAAAATGTGCGTTCAAAAACGTGCAACTGAAAAAGAGGTCCCTCGGCTAGAACTTCTCCCAATAGAACACATTAGTTCCGATTTCCATTAAACTTTGCCTATACACTGCTGACATCCAGTGGAAGCAGTAGGTACTACATTCAGGGTCCTGGTATAAATAGTTTTTTATAGGCACTTTTTCAAAGTGAACTATAAATCACAAGAATTATATTTCCGGATGGAAAAATCTCTGGTTTTTGCCTGCCAAATGACTTCTGTTACACTCACAGACAAAATGATAACACCTTTGGAAACCTCAGAGTGTTTCCTATCCAATAGTACTAATTATGTCCATATCCTAGTTTCTGAGCCTGGGTGGCAAGCATTTTACTTTGGGCACGCCAGACTCTCCAAAACCGACCCCTCAGCTGCCGCTGCCTAACAAGTTATTCTGTCTCTCACTGTTCAAATAAACCTACCATTAAAATTATAGATTGATCATTTCTTTGTCAGTGGGCAAATGTAAGTGCTCGAATGTTAGAAAATGTAAAAAAAAAGCTATCATATTCTTCCTGGGCGTGTACATAAACAGATTTTAATAAAATAAAATGTTGCTAATACACTGTCAGTTCCACTTTAAAGTCGTGTTCTCAAAACAGAGAATGTTAAGAAACAACGTTATTCTGTGGGAATTCCAGTACTACAACATAACATCTTCTGCAGTTTTCCTCATGGTTCTATTTAAAGTAATGTTTTCAGAACTTCATAAAAACCATAAGAAAACATTTGTAATATCCAAAGAACATTCTAAGAATGTTATTTAAAAACATGTACATTCCGTTCTCAGCATCAACAAAAATCTTGTTAAGTGTGTTCAGGTGTGTTGGCCACACCCACTAACTGGCCGCACCTGATCTTAATGAGTGCTTGTTTCCTTTGAAATAGGGTCTGTTTGAATAGACTAAAATGAACAGTTTTGTAATGCTCAGCAAATCATGCGATGGTAGTGCCATTCTGGTGGCGCAGTGGACCAATTCCATGTATGCAGATGATCATGGGTCCAAGTCTCACTGATGCCATGCCATAATAAAACATTTAGGTATTTGCATGTTTTATTCCTAAGCAAATTCATTTCCATGTCTTCTATCTGTGCTTGGAGTTCAAACAAGTTAACAAACAAACTAGCAGTGTTATTAAAAGTCTTACTGAAAGATGTTCTCAGAAAGTTATTTAATTACCGATAATTTCCGTTCTCAAAACATTCATATAAACTCCCAGCAAAACTTTCAGGGAATCATAGCAAAACGTTCTCAGAACCTCCAAGCAACCTAAAAATATACATTCCCAGAACAAGCAACATTTTCACTTCCGTGAAACTTCCAAGGAACCAAATGTGCTAACTGGTATCTAAAAATGCTGACCACACACTAGTTGATTCGAAACAGACAGCATTCAGTATGGCTGTATGACATCATTCCTGTTCCCAAGAATTCTAAGGCTCTGAAGGCTTCATGCCACAATGACTACTGTGCAGCTCAGAAGCACTCACATCTGTAATCATGAAGTGCTTTGAAAGGCTGGTTATGGCACACATCAACTCCATCATCGAAGACACCCTAGACCCACTCCAATGATAAACTAAACAATCTCAATTACACTCCACACTGCCCCACCAACCTAGATAAGAGGAATACCTATGAGAGAATGATGTTCATTGACTACAGCTCAGCGTTCAACACCATTATCCCCTCCAAGCTCAACACCAAGTTTAGGACCCTGGGACTGAACCCCTTCCCTCTGCAACTGGATCCTGGACTTCCTGACGGACCAACCCCAGGAGGTGAGGGTAGGCAACATCAAATCCGCATCGCTGACCCTCAACACTGGTAGTCCCCCACGTGTACTCCCTGTTCACCCACGACTGTGTGGCCACAGACGACTCCAACACCATCGTCAGGTTTTCTGACGACACAACGGTGGTAGGCCTGATCACCGGTGACGATGAGACAGCCTACAGGGAGGAAGTCAGTGACCTCACAGTGTGGTGCCGGAACAACAACTCCGTCAATGTTAATAAGATCAAGGAGCTGATCGTGGACTACAAGATGGACTACATCGACGGGACTGCATTAGAGCGGGTCGAGATCTTCAAGTTCCTTTGTGTCTAAATCACTAAGGGCTTAAAATAGTCCACTCATGCATACAGTTGTGAAGAAGGCACAACAGCGCCTCTTCCTCCTCAGGAAGTTGAAACGGTTTGGCATGGGTCCTCAAAATCTTCAAAAAGTTATACAGCTGCACCATTGAGAGCATCTTGACTGACTGCATCAGTGCTTGGTATGGCAACAGCACCGCCCTCGTTTACATGGTGCTACAGAGGGTGGTATGGACAGCCCAGTACATCGCTGGGGCCGAGCTCCCCGCCATCCAGCACGTCTATGTCAGGAGGTGTGGAAGGATGGCCCGGAAATTCAGTAAAGACTCCAGCCACCAAAGCCATAGACTGTTCTCTCTGCTTCCGCATGGCAAGAGTTACCGGTGCATCAAGTCTGACACCAACAGGCTCCTGAACAGCTTTTAACCCAAAACCCTACGTCTGCTAAATAGCTGGCTATCTGAGTTGACCCTTAAAATGATTTACATTTTTTCACTGTCTCTATGCACACTCACTGACACTCCAACACACATATCATGCACACACATTTATGCTGACTCTACACACACGTACACACACATATACAATCATCATTACGCTGCTGCAACTCTGTTTTATCATATATCCTGATGCCTATTCACCTTACCCCTATACATATCTACCTCTATGACTCCAGTACCCCTGCACATCGTATGTTATTGAAACTGACTCCTTGACTTTTTCAACATTTTGTTATGTTACAGCCTTATTCTAAAATGTATTCAATAAAAAAAATTCCTCTGCAATCTACACACAATACCCCATAATGACAAAGCGAAACCGATTTTTAGAAATTTTTGGTAATGTATTAAAAATGTAAAACAGAAATACCTTATTTACATAAGTATTCAGACCCTTTGCTATGAGACTCGACATTGAGCTCAGGTATTTCCTGTTTCCATTGATCATACCACAGGAGTCCACCTGTGGTAAATTCAATTGATTGGACATGATTTGGAATGGAAACACCCGTCTATATAAGGTCCCACAGTTGACAGTGCATGTCAGAGCAAAAACCAAGCCATGAGGTTGAAAGAAAATGTCCGTAGAGCACCAAGACAGGATTGTGTCGAACACAGTGGCCTCCATTATTCTTTAATGGAAGAAGTTTGTAACCACCAAAACTCTTCCTAGAGCTGGCTGCCTGGCCAAACTGAGCAATCGGGGGAGAATGGCCTTGGTCAGTGAGGTGACCAAGAATCTGATGGTCACTGACAGAGATCTAGAGTTCCTCTGTGGAGATGGGAGAACCTTCCAGAATGACAACCATCTCTGCAGCACTCCTCCAATCAGGCCTTTATGGTAGAGTGGCCAGACGGAAGCCGCTCCTCAGTAAAATGCACAGCCCGCTTTGTGTTAGCCAAAAGGCACCTAAAGACTCTCAAGACCATGAGAAACAAGATTCTCTGATCTGATGAAACCATGATTGAACTATTTGGCCTGAATGCCAAGCGTCACGTCTGGAGGAAACCTGGCACCATCCCTACAGTGAAGCACGGTGGTGGCAGAATCATGCTGTGGGGATGTTTTACAGTGGCAGGGACTGGGAGAATAGTCAGGATCGAGGCAAAAAATGAATGGAGAAAAGTACAGAGAGATCCTTGCTCTAGAGCTCCCAGGACCTCAGACTGGGGTGAAGGTTCACCTTCCAACAAGACAATGACCCTAAGCACACAGCCAAGACAATGCAGGAGTGGCTTCGGGACAAGTCTCTGAATGTCCTTGAGTGGCCCAGCCAGAGCCCGGATTTAAACCAGATCTAACATCTCTCAGAAAATAGACCTGAAAATAGCTGTGCAGCAATGCTAACCATGCAACCTGACAGAGCTTGAGAGGATCTGCAGAGAAGAATTGGAGAAACTCCCCATATACAGGTGTGCCAAGCTTGTAGTATCATACCCAAGAAGACTCCAGGCTGTAAACGCTGCCAAAGGTGCTTCAACAAAGTACTGAGTAAATTATCAGAATACCTATGTAATTGTAATATTTCCGTTTTTAAATTAGCAAATATTTCTAAAAACCAGTTTTTACTTTGTCATTATGGGGTGTTGTATGTAGATTTATTAGGAAAATGAACTATTTAAATACATTTTAGAATAAGTCTGTAACGTAAGAAAATGTGGAAAAGGTCAAGGGGTCTGAAAACTTTCCGAAGGCACTGTAGCTTCTTACTTTCTCGTGTTCTCCTTATTTCTTATTTTTATTTATTTTGTTTCTGTTCTACCTTATGTTCAATTTTTGCGACATTGATATTGATTACTGTTGGTGGGTTTGGAGTTTGCAAGAAAGATAGAGAGAGAGAGAGAGAGAGAGAGAGAGAGAGAGAGAGAGAGAGAGAGAGAGAGAGAGAGAGAGAGAGAGAGAGAGAGAGAGAATGGGTTGTGAGTCATGTGTATAAAGGAGATGGCATAGTTTGCGCTGCTGATAATCAAATCAATGCAGCACTAATTCTGCACTGAACTTGAGCATCTTAATTAAACATAGAGAGAGAGAGAGAATGGGTTGTGTGCCAAAGTCAACTCCTTAGGCTCTGTGCACGGCTTCGCTGCTTCTGTCTGCACCAGAACACGGCAGCCAACTGGATCAGTCATCAATCTGATTTCTTCATCTGTCCCCACTAGTGAAAGATTGTTATTAATTCATTTTCTGTATAGCCAAATTCCCTCATTCTCTATCTGTCTTTGTGAGTGATGCTGATGGTGTATTCTTCTGGTATGACATTTCCCCTTAGGCTGGTGTCATAACAGGCTACATTTTTTATTAGATTAAGTTTGTTTTGACCAAGTAAAACACAAATGCGTAAATAAAATCATTGTTTGTGGTCGTCCATACTCAAGGCCAGTGGACTGTCACTTCAACACGCTCCAACCCCAAGTCTTTCATCGCTGTCCTGTGTAATGCCACCACCTACTTCTGCTGTTCGTGACTTGGAGAGATGAATCCGGACAGCGAGTCGACAAGTGAAGCTCCCACTGCTTCTGCTGCCCTGCCTGCCCTCCTAAATTTATTGACCAGTGAGGGCTATCAACCTTTATTAGCTAATAATGCTGTTACGGCCATTAAGTGTGACCTGGCCTGGGCTCTAGCTGCGGCTCCCCTGGAGGTACCCAGCCTAACAACCTGTCTGAGTCCCAAATGGCACCCTATGGCAGCCCAAGGACTCTGGCCAGAAGTAATGCACTATGTAAGGAATAGGATGCCATTTGGGACGCAGGCTAACAAGCTGTGATGCTAACGGAGACTAAAGATATAGCGCTGCGGCCTGGCCCGTAGCTCAGCTTGATTTTACACCAGACATGAAAGTGTCACTGGAGGGAAAGACACTCTGGATTAGACATCTAATTAGCTACTGCCACTATGCTGCTTGCAACTCAGAGGCGTGCGACCACCAAAGATAATCTACGGCACTCCGGCACCAAATATTTTCACAAAGCATTGTCACTTTCTCCCCGTGTCCAAATGTTAAGCAAATTAAGCCAATCGGAACAAGTTCTTTCTTCAGGCCAAGCGTCCTGCACTCAAAGGCAGTCTTTGCAACATCACCTCACTGTACAAATCTAAAGCGAATGTAATTATTACAGGAGAAGAAGATTTGTTTCTGATGTACACTCGGAGCCAGTCCATGTCACATTCAATGATATTTAGAAATCTTTGCTCACTCATTTCACTGTCCAGAGTAAAGCAAATGTAGCCAATAAAAAAAAGATTTACTTCCCTAGACATAAAGCCTGAAGGGTTTTTTAGATTGCCACTGAGAAATGTGTATCATGGGGCAGAGGGTTATCTGTCTGGCTACTTTCCTCCAGCCTCCACGATGCATCGTTGTTGTTGTTATTGTTGTTGTTGTTGTTGTTGTTGTTCTGTCTTGATGCACTGAGTGGAGAAGTCTGTGTCCCAAATGGCACCCTAGGGCTATGGTCCAAAGCAATGCACTGTATAGGGAATAGGGTGCCATTTGGGACATAGATGAAGGGATGTAGATAGAGATGAGTAATGATACATGTCCAGAACTCCACAGCAATCCAAATATAATCACCTTACACACTGTGAAGAGAACTCTCTCTTTATCTTCAGTTTAATAATTGATTGCATTTATATACACTACTGTTCAAAAGTTTGGGGTCACTTAAAAATGTCCTTGTTTTTGAAAGAAATGCAAAAATAATTGTCCATTAAAATAACATCAAATTGATCAGAAATACAGTGTAGACATTGTTAATGTTGTAAATGACTATTGTAGCTGGAATCAGTTTTCTCCTATCACAGCCATTAAACTCTTTAGCTGTTTTAAAGTCACCATTGGCCTCATGGTGAAATCCCTGAGCTGTTTTCTTCCTGTCTGGAAACAGAGTTAGAAATGACGCCTGTATCTTTGTAGTGACTGAGTGTATTGATACACCATCCAAAGTGATATTAATAACTTCACCATGCTCAAAGGGATATTCAATGTCAGTTTTTTTATTTGTACCCATCTACCAATAGATGCACTTCTTTGCAAGGAATTGGAAAACCTCCCTGGTTGTTGTGGATTAACCTGTTAGGGATCCAATCCCGTGAATGCGTTCGATTTTGACAACATCCGGTGAAATGCAGAGCGCCAAATTCAAATTACAAAAATACTAATTTTAGGTCCTTTTGTTTGATAAAGTTACTCTTTATATCCATATAGCTCTGTTTGGTTGGCGCGTTTTGTTCAGTAATCCATCTGCTCAAAGGCATTCATCCATGCAGAAAAACGATATCCCAAAAGTACCCGTAAAGTTTGTCGAAAAAAGTCAAACAGCGTTTATAATCAATACTCAGATACCCTAAAATGAATATAAACAATAATATTTCAGACGGAATATAACCTGCTGAATAGAAGAGAAAAAATTCTGACAAGCATTCCCTGTTACGCGCAAAATCCAAAACAGTACACTTGACTTGGACTCAGGAAGAAGTGGTCTAAATCCCTTGATTTTCATGATAAAAGCTCCAAACCTTTTTCTAAAGATTGTTGACATCTAGTGGAATCCATAGGAACTGCAATCTGGGGGTTAAACTATGAGGCTTTGAATAGCTGGCCTATTGAAAACAGTGTGACATGACTGATTCAGACATACCGGATGGATTTTTCTCGGGTTTTGCCTGCCATATCAGTTCTGTTATACTCACATACATTATTTTAACAGTTTTAGAAACTTCAGAGTGTTTTCTATCCAAAGCTACTATTATATGCATATCCTAGCTTATGGGCCTGAGTAACAGGCAGTTTACTTTGGACACATTTTTCATCCGAACTTCAAAATACTGCTCCCTAGCCCTAAGATGTTAATCTGTGTTTGAAATTCACTGCTCGACTGAGAAACCTTACGGAAACTGTAATTGTATGTGTGGAGTTCAGAGATGTGGTAGTAATTCAAAAATCATGTTAAACTCTATTATTGCAAACAGGGTGAGTCCTTGCAACTTGTTATGTGACTTAAGCACATTTTTACTCCTGAAATACAAGTTGAAGTCGGAAGTTTACATACACCTTAGCCAAATACATTTAAACTCGGTTTTTCACAATTTCTGACATTTAATCCTAGTACAAATTCCCTGTCTTGGGTCAGTTAGGATCACCACTTTATTTTAAGAATGTGAAATGTCAGAATAATAGTAGAGAGAATGATTTATTTCAGATGTTATTTGTTTCATCACATTCCCAGTGGGTCAGAAGTTAACATACACTCAATTAGTATTTGGTAGCATTGCCTTTAAATTGTTTAACTTGGGTCAAACGTTTTGGCTAGTCTTCCACAAGCTTCCCACAATAAGTTGGGTGAATTTTGGCCCATTCCTCCTGACAGAGCTGGTGTAACTGAGTCAGGTTTGTAGGCCTCCTTGCTCGAACACGCTTTTTCAGTTCTGCCCACAAATTATCTATGGGATTGAGGTCAGGGCTTTGTGATGGCCACTCCAATACCTTGACTTTGTTGTCCTTAACTACTTAGGGGAGCAGCGCCCCACTCCCGACACTACCCGGTGAAATGTGAGGCGCCAAATTCAAAATCCAAAAGTTAAATTATTAAACATTCATCAATATACAATTGTTGCATAGTCATCAAAAGCTCTAATTCTTGGAAATATCACAGCGCTGTCAGATTTCAAAAAGGCTTTACGGCGAAAGCACAACATTTGATTGTTTGAGGGTAGCACCTCTAATATTTATGCATTAGCATAAATCCATAACCCAACACGGGTCTCACAAAACGCATAAAATATCTAATATAAAATCGCTTACCTTTGATGAACTTCTGCTGAGGGCTTCCCAAGTGTCGAACGAAGACAATCCATGCTTCTTTGGTTAGAAAAAGTCATTTTTTATATCCATAAATCTTCGTTTGGTTGGCGCGTTATGATCATAAAATCCACCGTTGAGTCGCCCATTGAACCGTGAAGAGAACACGTTCAAATTATTTCTATACACTTTCTACAAACAAATCAAACATAATTTTTAACGTATCCTTAGGTATCCTTTTGGGTATATTTGCTGTAATATTTCAACCGGACGATAACGTGAACGATAGGACAGGAAAATAAAGTGGTGCGCGTTCACAATCTCGCACGTGTCAAACCTTGTTTACAAAAGTGGTCGCCTGACAATTTCCTCTCCCTATCCGTTCTGGTCACTCCGAGAATTCCCAGTCTTTGACTGTTGACTGTTGACATCTAGTGGAAGCCATAGGTACTGCAGTCTCAGTCCTACATAAAGTTGTATGCAATAGGCACAATGGAGAAGATGCTCATTTACAAAAAAAACTGCAAATCCGGATGGATTTTCCTCGGGTTATACATACATTATTTTAACACTCTTAGAAACTTCAGAGTGTTTCCTTTCCAATAGTACTAATTATGTGTATATCCTATTTTCTGGGCCTGAGTAGCATGCATTTTACTTTGGGCATGCCAGACTCTCCAAAACCGTCACCTCGGGAGCCGCTCCCTAAGAAGTTAACAAGAAATGTGTGGAGTGGTTGAATAACTAGTTTTAATGACTCCAACCTAAGTGTATGTAAACTTCCGACTTCAACTGTATTTAGGCTTGTCATAACAAAGGGGTTGAATACTTGTTGACTTAAGACATTTCAGCTATACATTTTTTATTATTAATAAAAAATAAACATATTTCCACTTTTGACATAATGGGGTATTGTCTGTAGCCAGTGACAAAAAAAATCTAAATTTAATCAACTTTAAATTGATTAAATTTTGAAAAAGTCAAGAGGTGTGAATACTTTGTGAAAGCACTGTATACCAATTAGGAATCAGGGGGATGATTAGGTGGCCATGATTAAAAGGGGCTAGGTTGGGGGGTTAAGACCCCTACTCTTGCTGTAAGTGCCATGGGATTTTTAATGACAGCAGAGAGTCAGGACACCCGTTTAACGTTAATTCCGAAACACGGCACCCTGCGCATGGCAATGTCCCGTTCACTGGGGTTTTGGGATTTCCTTAGACCATAGGGAAGAATGGCCCCTATTTGTCCTTCAACACCACTTACCAGTTTGGTCACAGCTGACTCATTCGGTAGATGACCTTGTTCTGCCATCTAAAAAGCAATCAAGATTGGAAAACATATTTGTTCCTGTTGTTGTGCTGCAGGAATGAGGATTCAGGTGCTTAAAATTGCTCATAATATCTCGGAGTGTGCCAGCCGTGCACATGTGGGCTTGTTGCAGAGCTAATGGAGGACCAACTGTAATGGGGATAGATGAAGAGATTAGAGGAAAAGGTGTTCTAGGTTTGATGCACCAGCCGGTCAAACTCAGCTGAGACTCAAGGAATAGAAAAGAAAAGCTTGTTGTTGTTGGAGGAGCAATCAAAATGAAGAGTGAGGTCAGAAGAAGAAAAACATTCTGCTATGTTATCTCACAAACAATCACTCAATCACTCCATGAGGAATATTTTGGAGTGGTTTGATTTTGTGTTGACGTGGAGTCAGGTTTTCATTGGCAAAACTGTTGTTGTCAGATGATAGTTTTTTATCAGCATCTTCTTTACAAGGTGTTCTGTAATTGCACAGAGATGACAAACTACAAGGGAGCTAGCTGGAAGATCTTAGGGGGCTGGAATTATATTTAATGTCATCATTTCAAGTAGAGGTCAACACATTGTCTGTCACACTAAGCTGTTTGGAAAAGCTACAACAATATGTACTGGTTTCAAAAGGCTCACAAATGTCCTGAGTGTTAATTTCGATAAAATGATCAGATTGCAGTTTATTTGTGTAGAATTGCCACTCTTTTTGTCATTATTCCTAAGGCTATTATATGTGTTAAATATTTTTCAGAGTACAGCCTTCAGCTTGTCATTGTCCTCAGGAGGACCACAGGGAGAATTCAGGACAATGCCTCCTCTCTCTTCTCTCAGCGTTTTGTTTCAGAGGCGGCCTGGCCCTCTTCTCAAAATCACCACACCATCCTCCACCGTCCGTTTCATAAGTGGATTTATTAGAGGCGATATTATTGTTGATATCTTCAGGGAAAATCCATTCAGACACAATCAGTGCTAAGTGACTCTGAAATTACGTCTTTATGTTTCGCGGATGTGCAGAGTCTCACCCTCGGGGCCCGGCTCCCCGCGTCACATACTTCACAACCTTGCAGTCGTTGAAAGTCAACAATATTTATGTTTTTGACTGCTGGCTGCATCGCTGGTCCAGCGTTATCAGATTACATGGTGAATAGCATTAACATATCAAAATAACACACGTAGATACCTGTTAAATTGCATACATACAGGTACATGTGACAAGGGTTTCTGATGATTCTTGTCTGACCTTTCATCTTCTTCAAGAAGTTTATGTAATTGTGACCGACTGGGGCATGACAGGGGACTATCTTAGCCCACTGAGCTAAAGCCTTGGGAGTAGTCAGTGTCTCTGATCTCCACTGATTTTCTTCTGTAGGGGTTATGGAGTCAATAAGTTCAGAAATAGTGTACGCACATCCACTTACTATCAGGTGCAGGGGACTAAAAGTCCAGTCATGAATGAAAGATGGATAAGGAGTCAACTGGCCTGTTTTCAGGGTACAGGGTCAGGCCTGATTAGACCATGGGCTTCCTACTCTGCTGTACTATAAGCTTGAGCTTCAGCTGGTATCCATCCTATCCCACAATCCTGTGTGTGCGTTGAGAAGGTGATTACGGTCAGATTAAGACTCTACAGCTGAAAGTGTAACGCCAGTGTAGTGGCATAATTGAATAATTGCAGTTCACCCAAACGATCCCTCCCTTAGCGGACGGATGGTCTCGTCCTCATCAGATCAGCGTAATATTAACCATGACACGGGCCTAACCGCCACAGTAATTAATGCACTGAATCAATTATAAATTACTCAATTTGGAGAATTCCTACAGGAGTCCGCTCATTACCAACGCAATGATGGAGTCACATTCCCACGTGGAGGAGAAGAGCAAGAGAGCCACTCTACCTCTCCATTTATTTTTCCCTACCTTTACCTCTCCATCTCTCTCACCCTCTTTTTCTCTTCCATCTCTCTTACCCTCCCTTTCATCTCTCTCACTCTGTCCTTTGTCTGTTCTTCAACATTGACCACCTATTCAAATAGAATATCCCCTATTGAACTCAGTGTGCACTTAGTTGTCCGTTGATGTCAGTGTTATTGTAGTAGTCAGGCATCATATCCACTGGCTCCTGGTTTACACTAAGCCTTTTCAGAGCACCATTTGGTCTCCTTCTGTTGAGTTGCGTATAACCTGATACCACTAGACCAACTATTACCTATAACTCAAGGGATGCAGCAGCAGCAGAGTAATAGGAGAAATATGCCCGTGGTTCCCGTACAAATGCCTTTGATATCTTACGGTGAGTGCACAGCCATTTATTTCCTGTCTCCCTAGTAGAAGTCGGCTTTGATGACAGAGGGTTTTCAGCTCAATTTGGAGAGAGGGGGCATGGCTCAAGCAGTCGGTGTAAAACACTATAAGTAAGGTTGGCTTTAAACAGGGGCCTCTTTGTCTATCGTGTGTTACATTAAACCTTCTGGATTTGAACTGCATTGATGATAGACTGTCGCTGGGCTGTGTTAGAGGAGGAGAGGGAGACATGCACAAACTTCATCTGGCGGACAGAGACACTCAACAGCACAGCCGGTGTTTGTGTGTGTGTTCCTGCGTGCGTGTGTGCCTGTGTACTTGTGTGCTTGTTGTGTGTGTGTGTGTGTGTGTACCTGCCTGCATGTGTGTGTGCCTTTGTACTTGCATGCTTGCTTTGTGTGTGTGTGTGTGCGTGTTTGTGTGTGTTTGTGTGTGCGTGTGTGTGTGTGTGCGTGCATGCACATGTGCATTCCTGTGTGTGTGCCAGCCAGGGGATAACGACTGCCCCCTCTCATTGAAGCCACGGAGGTTCAAGGCCGACCACAGTACTGCAGGCATTGTTAGAAGAAAACAGGATCCCTCATTATAGTGAATGGAAAAATGGCAGTCTTTGTGGTCAATGGTACCAATAAGTGCTTCTAATAAACCTGATCCATGTCCTTGAACCGATTATTTTTAAATCACACACAGAGGAAGTTATAAGGATAATTTAGTTACTAATGGCAGCCTGCAGTTCCTCAGTCGGCCTTCAACTTGAGTTACTCAAAAATAAATGCCAGTGTCCGACAGGAGCCAGGGTGGCAAGCAAGTCTGGAGGAATGAGACCTTTACAGGACCGGGGAACGGGCAGCGTCCGGGACAAACATCCGGTTAGCCGGGCCTGGTACTCTATACCCCAGATGAGAGCAGCCGCAAGACACGATGTAGGGAGGATGGTCTCGCAGTCCGATGGTGTAGCAGCGGGGCTATAGTGGCGTGAAAGCGCATCTGGCTTAACATTCTTGGACCCCGGGCGGTAGGAGATGGTAAAGTTAAACCAAGTGAATAGCAGGGCCCATCGAGCTTGCCTGGAGTTGAGACGCTGGGCTGTGTGGAGATATTCCAGGTTCTTGTGATCAGTCCACACAATGAATGGATGTTCCGCCCCCTCTAACCAGTGCTTCCACTCCTCCAACGCCATCTTCACCGCGAGTAGTTCTCGATTTCCCATAATAATAATAATAATTCCTCTCAGTGGCTTTAAGACGATGGGAAAATAAGGCACAGGGATGCAACTTTTGGTCCTGAGCAGAAGGCTGGAACAGCACAGCCCCCACTCTAACGTCTGAGGCGTCAACCTCCACCGTGAACTGACGGGACAAATCCGAATGGATTAATATGGGAGCTGTAGTGATTTGATGCCCGGTCAGCAGTTGGAGATCACACGAACGGGACCTTGGGAGAGGTGAGTGCTGAAAGGGGGGAGGCCAGGATGCTGGAACCCGGATAAAACGGTGATAAAATTGGCAAACCCCAGGAAGCATTGCAGCTGCACTCTGGAAGTGGGTTGATGCCAATCCACCACTGCTCTCACCTTGCCAAGATGCATCTGCACATTAACTGCGCGGTGTATCCTAGGAAGGAGATGGTGGAGCGATGGAATAAAACATTTTCTGCTTTAACAAAAAGCTGGTTTTCCAGGAGATGGTGGAGAACTTGTTGGATGTAGAAAACATGTTCTTGAGCTGAGCGGGAAAAGACGAGGATGTCGTCAAGGTAGACAAACACAAACCAGTTCAACATGTCGCAGAGAACGTTGTTAACCAGGGCCTCGAACACAGTAGGAGCGTTGGTCAGTTCAAATGGAATCAACAGGTATAAGTAGTACTTGCTAGTCGTGTTGAAGACTGTCTACAACTCGTGTCCTTCCCGTATCCGCACCAGATGGTAGGCGTTCCCGAAGGTCAAACTTATTGAAAATGGTAGCCCCCTCGAGCGTCTCGAAAGCCGAGGTGATGAATGGTAGCAGGTAACGTTTTTTAACCGTGATTTCATTAAGGCCCCGGTAGTCGATACACGGATGCAGAGTTTTGTCCTTCTTCTCCACAAAGAAGAACCCCGCGCCGGCAAGGGAAGCAGAAGGACTGATACACCCTGTAGTCAGGGATTCCTCAATGTACGTTTCCATCTACTTGGTCTCCGGATCTGACAGAGAATACAGCCACCCCCGGGGTGGAGTAGTCCCGGGAGAAGGTCGATCCCCAGGCGTAGGGTCAATGCAGAGGAAGTGAAGTGGCATGGGCCTTACTATGTTCCCGTAGCCGCCGCCCATCGATCCAAATGGTCAAAGCGTTGAGTGAGTCGAGATCCGTGGGAAGCTCCTGGGCTGCGAGCTAATCTTTATCCTTTAATCTGTGAAGGAACGTGTCGAACAGGGATTCCTGGTTCCAGGCACTCTCAGCAGCCAACATGCGTAAATCAACTTCATAGTCTGCCACATTGCGGGAGTCTTGACAAAGAAGGAGTAGCTTCCGAGCAGCCTCTCTCCCGGACAACGGAGAAACAATTAACTATTTCACCTCCGCCACAAACTCCTCCAGACTGCAGCACACGGCAGATTGTTGTTCCCACACCGCAGTAGCCCAGGCGAGAGCACTCCCGAATATCAGCGTTATAAGGTGTGCTATCTTCGAGTGGTCCGAGGGAAAGGACAAGGACTGTAGCTCGAAGATGGGGGAGGACTGGGAGAGAAACGCCCGACAGGTTCTTGAATGTGCGCTGCTGACATCCAGGTTACTGAGGGCCTGGGCTGGAATGAGAATTCGCAGAATTTCTCCCAGCAATGTATTGAAGGCACGGTCATGGAAGAGGGGACGGCGTTGCGGTGCTGGTCCGAGTCTACTGGGTCAGTAATGGCCAGTTCGTACTATCAGGACTCAGGCTGGCCGGGATGCAGACATAGGAGGCGGATAGTACGAGTCTCACAGTTTATTATAGTACAAGGGGCAGGCAAAAGGTAAGTCAAGGCAGGCAAAAGGTCGTAATCCAAATCAGAGTCAGGCAGGGACAAGACAGCAGGCAATTGGTAGGTCAAGGCAGGCAAAGATTCTTAATCCAAATCAGAGTCAGGCAGGTACAGGACAGCAGGATCAGGGTCAGGACAGGCAGAAAGGTCAGAACTGGGAAGACTAAGAAAAGCAAAGACTAGAAGATGGGAAACACGGGAACACGCTAGTAGGACAAACAGAAAACGCAAGTATAAATGCACAGGGGGTAATGGGGGAAATGGGAGACACCTGGAGGGAGGTGGAGACAAGCACAAGACAGTTGAAACAGATCAGGGTGTGACAACAAGCCAACCTTTTTATAGGCCCTGGTCAAAAGTAGTGCCATTTAGGGTGTAGCCTCTATCTCTGCCCACCAGCCTAACAGTGTAGCAGAGAGGATGAAAGCCAAACGTCATGCAGAGCGACAACAATCTCTTCATTCTCCCTGTTACTTAAATCAAGCCGCTTACCCAGATTTAGAGGTGTGGGAATGCATGTGTGAGTCATAAGAAGTGTGTGTGTGGCAGGCGCAAACGTTTGAGGCACAGGTCTTTAACAGCCCCGCGTCCCCTTCTTTCTCTCCCCTCCTTTTATCTCCTCCCTCCTCATCCCTTACTCCGGCCCTGGGCCCTGTGGAGAGAGGGAGAGAAGAGGATGAAATGAGACAGCACCTGCTGGGACCACCTCCCTCATTCCAGCCTTCTAGTGTAGTCTCTCTCTCTACTGTCCCTAATAAGCACCACACACACACACACACACACACACACACACACACACACACACACACACACACACACACACACACACACACACACACACACACACACACACACACACACACACACACACACACACACACACACACACACTCACCCACCCCTGAGGAGTGCTACTCAGCATGGCTGGCAACACTTTCTCCTTTCCTTCTGCCCTGGGATCTATAGACCCAGATGAAACCCTATTCCCTATATAGTGCACTACTTTAACCAGGGCCCTATTTAGTGCACTAAAAAGGGAAAAGGGTCTCATTTGGGATCCATCTCTATAGACCCACAGCCATTGAGACCTGTGGAGAGCCTTGTTTCATTTCCCCATTTCCCCACACATTGTGTTTTGTGTAGATCGCATCTTATATGCCACCATGCAGACAATACTTCGTTTTTCTGAAGACTACTTTGAAGTGGAGATCTTTGTGTTTAGTTAATCAGTGTGTCCAGTGTTTCTCATGCTTATCCCTGCATAAGGGTATGCATACACACAAATGCATGCAAGCACACACACACACACACATGCATATGCACAGACATGTACACACACGTGCACAAATACACACTCAGAGATTCAGAAAGTGTGTTTCACAACATTAAGCGGACAGAGTCAAGATCATGTTAGTCTATGTGTTTTCAGAGAAGCCAGATGGTTATCAGATGTGGTTGCCTCCTAAACAAACACAAAGACTTCATTAAGAAACACTGACACACACACCACGCTCTGCAGCAGCATTTATGTCTGTCTGCCCCTGTACTGACAGAACCATCCTCAGTGAGAAATGTTGAGTTGAAAAATGTAATTGAGAGCAAATGCCTCAATGTTAGACAAGAGAAAAGCATTGAGGCACAGCTGATTTACTGTAATATCTTTTCATTTCTTATCTGACATCTGAAGACATGCGTTGGCTCTCTTATGTGGTCTCCTGTATACACAGACCTCTACCCCCCTGTGCTAATGTTAGTTGACCATCCAAAGCCTGACCTTTTGTATGAGACTATGCCCCAGTTGTTTTCTAAGAATTGTTTCATATTGAAATATGACCTTATGTTTGGTAGCCTGCAGGTAGATAGTACGTATAGTGGTTATGACATGCACCTGTCTTTGGGTGGATGAGAGAGTTCAGAGTGAAAACCAAGAAGAAAGAAACCAAGATAATACACACACAATCACTGTTCCATGCAACACTGAACCATGCATGAGAGCACCACTGTTCCGGTAGACTGTGTGATCTCGCCTTCCGTAGCCGGTGTGAGTAAGACCTTTACACAGGCTACAATCGCATAACATCACTAAGGAATTAACATGGTGTGGACACACACACACAGTTGTGAAGAGAGCCGACAACAGCTATTCCCCCTCAGGAGGCTGAAAATATTTGGGATTGGCCCTCATGTCCTTAAAAACTCCCTGCCATCCAGGACCTCTACACCAGGCGATTTCAGAGGAAGGCCCAAAGAATTGTCTAAGACTCCAGCCACCCAAGCCATAGACTCGACAAGCGGTACCAGTGCACCAAGTCTGGAACCAACAGGACCCTGAACAGCTTCTACCCGCAAGCCAATTGACTGCGAAATAAGACAGCTAAATGGCTAATTAAATGGCTACCCGGACTATCTGCATTTACCCATTTTGCACTAACTCTCTTGAACTGACGCTATGCACACACACTGCACCCTCTACCCACACATTCACACATACTTACACTGACACCCCAACACACGCATAAACACCCACACACTACATACACCCACACACACATAACATACACACATGCATACTTACGCCACACGCACACACACACACATACACTCACACACACTTTCACACTCACCACATATGCTGCTGCTACTGCTTCACATACTGTATGCTGCTCCAGCACAGTCTATTATCTATCCTGTTGCCTAGTCACTTTACCCTTACCTATATGTACATAACTACCTCAATTACCTCATACCCCTGCACATCGACTTGGTACTGGTACTCCCTGTATACAGCCATGATATTTTTACTCGTTATTATCTTTAATTCCTCGGGTCACTATTTCAAACTTTATCTTTAATTCTGTATTGTTGGAAAAGGACCCAGGACTAATAATTTCACTGTTAGTCTTCACCTGTTGTTTCGGGAAGCATGTAACAAATACAATTGGATTTGATTTCTAGATTTAGTGTATTCTTACACACATATGTATGGTATATGGTAACTTATTTCACATTTCAGTCCGTCTATCCTCTCTCATTCAGGTCTTCCACTCTGTTTCGAGTGTCATGGAGTTTTGTTGTGGTGATGGTGATGTACGTACCTTGCGGGGGTAGCTCATCATTGAGGCTGACAAGAGAGTGCCGCGCTGTCACAAACCATCACTGTCAAACACAACACAACACATCCAGACGTCTGCGTGACACTCACTATGAGCACCGTGACTTCACTGTGACTTCTCAAAGTCACCAAGCAGGACTTGTGTAGTACTGTATGGAGACAGAATCAACTGCTTTATACGCATAAGACTGATTCGGATACTCCTACTCCGACAAGGAAAACTCTCACCTACATTATGTATGGGACATTCTGGTTGCACTTTACATTAGAGCACAGAATAAAGTGGTAATAACATGGCATGATATGGAGATGTAAACTGTAATTCAACTTATATGAATGGGATGTCAAATCCCTGAAGACAGTCAGATACATGTTATCAGAGAGATCCTAGAAACAACCCAAATAGTGTACTGAGAATGAACTGAAGGGCACAGAAGAGGAATAAACACTTCAGATACCAATACATTGTTCCCTAAGTGTGTTAAACTAAACACCATTCAGTGATGTCACCTGAGAAACCATTTCCAGCTGCCCGTGGTGCTAAAGCTGAGAAAACAAAAACATAATAATCTTCTTGTTAAAGAGATAAATGAAGTATAGAAGAAACACACCCCAATCTGTAGATTAGATGAAAGGCAAGCAGCCGGCTACAGGGTGTTTGAACTGGCTCCCTCCCTCATTTGAAGTGAGCTCCAAAGACTCTAGGAAGTGGAGGGTGGGAATGGAGGGGTGGGAGCAGACACGCTAACACACGTCTTGGAGCAATGCACTGTGGGAATGCCATGTAATGTCATCACCCAGCCCATGGACCTTTTAAGGAGCCCCTATGGGAGTTGGACTTCCAATCAATGTACCACGTTTAAACTATAGCTAAAATATCTGTTGATACACACAACTGTTCTGAGACATGACATGCACAAAGTTACGTGAGGCAAGGTGATATGAGTATGTGTGGGATAACAGTTAGTGAGTCAGGTAACCCTGTATCTCTTTATTCATTTAGAAGTGTTTGTTTTATGGTAGGGTCAGCAAACACCCCCACAGTATCAACCACAAAGAGATGTCTCTATACAGGATCTCACCAGAGACCAAATCACTATGTTCACCCAATGTAGTCAGGGAACTCTGAGAGGGGGTGACATACAGAGCTGTAGTCCATACGGCTCATTATTTACATCAGGGATATGCAACTCTAATGGGGGTGGGGGCCACATAATATTTGAGCGGCAGCAGTGGCTCGTAGGTCAGTATACCCACATCCATACTAAGACATGTAGTCAGAGCCTGACCTTTTATTCTACCCATTTACCATGGGGTGGAGATACGATTTTGCAATTGTATAACTAATTTAATGAAAATCTGCTCATTTTGCCATAGGGGTGGTGAGAAATGTTTGCTGTTTTTAATATGATATCTGGGTGAGAGTGACTAACAGAATCAAAGAGGACCCCCCAATTGGTAATTCGACCATGATTACTGCAAGTTTAGGTTTCTGGCTAGACTAACTTAAGAATCTAAAATGATTTAGCTGACATGGCTAATTAAATCAAATCAAATCAAATTGTATTTGTCACATACACATGGTTAGCAGATGTTAATGACAAGCTTGGAGGGTACTATGGTGTTAAATCCTGAGCTGTAGTTGATGAACAGCATTCTTACATAGGTATTCCTCTTGTCCAGATGGGTTAGGGCAGTATGCAGTGTGATTGCGATTGCGTCGTCTGTGGACCTATTGGGACGGTAAGCAAATTGGAGTGGGTCCAGGGTGTCTGGCAGGATGGAGGTGATATGATCCTTAACTAGTCTTTCAAAGCACTTCATGATGACGGAAGTGAGTGCTACGGGGCGATAGTCATTTAGCTCAGTTACCTTAGCTTTCTTGGGAACAGGAACAATGGTGGCCCTCTTGAAGCATGTGGGAACAGCAGACTGGGATAGGGACTGATTGAATATGTCCGTAAACACATCAGACAGCTGGTCTGCGCATGCTGTGAGGACACGGCCAGTGATGCCATCTGGGCCAGCAGCCTTGCGAGGGTTAACACATTTAAATGTTTTACTCACGTTGGCCGCGGTGAAGGTGAGCACGCAGGTTTTGGTAGCGGGCCGTGTCGGTGGCACTGTATTGTCCTCAAAGCGAGCAAAGAAGTTGTTTAGTTTGTCTGGGAGCAGGACGTCGTGGTCCACGACGAGGCTGGTTTTCTTTTTGTAGTCCGTGATTGACTGTAGACCCTGCCACATTCCTCTCGTGTCTGAGCCGTTGAATTGTGACTCTACTTTGTCTCTATATTGACGCTTAGCTTGTTTGATTGCCTTGCGGAGGGAATAGCTGCACTGTTTGTATTCAATCATGTTTCCGGTAGCCTTACCCTGGTTAAAAGCAGTGGTTCGCGCTTTCAGTTTTGCGCGAATGCTGCCATCAATCCACGGTTTCTGGTTGGGGAAGGTTTTAATAGTTGCTATGGGTACAACATCACCAATGCACTTGCTAATAAACTCGCTCACCGAATCAGCGTATACATCAATGTTGTTGTCTGATGCTATCCGGAACATATCCCACTCCACGTGCTCGAAGCAATCTTGCAGCGTGGAATCAGATTGGTCAGACCAATGACTGATAGTGACTGACATAACAAGAGAAAAACTGCTGATGCAAAACCACATTTAGAAATGTCACCTGGTGTATTCTACTATTATAACTCTTAACAGTAAGTTGAAACCACAACTGAGTTTTTGGAAATGTCTTCCGCGGGTTTACTAATGGGGGGCCGGCTGCCATTTGCCCATCTCTGATTTACATTGATGAAAGACAACGACAGGGATAGCATGTCAAAATGTTGAACCTATTTCACAGATACCATATTTATAGGGGTGATATGTATGGTAAACATTATTTGGGCAATATCTTATAGGATTTTGAGTCACTTTGCACATTTATATTGGTCTCCATCTGGTTGTACAATATGATTTGTATATGTACACCAACACACACACATGGACACACACAAACACAAGCAGATCAATATGTATGAAGAGGTAATCATACTAACATGTGTTCAGTCTTCCCACCATTACAACCTTACTCTCTCTCTCTCTCTCTCTCTCTCTCTCTCTCTCTCTCTCTCTCTCTCTCTCTGAACAGGTGGAGTTTTAATTATGCATGAAAATATACAGGGACCCTTTCCGATCCACTTGACTGCTCTCCTCCTCCTGCTATGTACCCCGCCACGGCTGCTCTCCCTTTCTCTTCTTTTATCTCTTTCTCCTTCACTCCCTCTCCCTACCTTCCTACCTACCTCTCTCTCTCTCTCTCTCTCTCTCTCTCTCTCTCTCTCTCTCTCTCTCTCTCTCTCTCTCTCTCTTTGTGTTCTCCTTCACTCCCCTCTCTCTCCCTACCTACCTACCTACCTACCTACCTCTATCTCACTCACTCTCTCTCTTTGTGCTCTCCTTTACTCCCCCTCTCTCTCCCTACCTACCTACCTACCTCTCTCTCTATCTGTGTTCTCCTTCACTCCCCCTCTCTCTCCCTACCTACCTACCTACCTCTCTCTCTATCTGTGTTCTCCTTCACTCCCCCTCTCTCTCCTCTCTCTCCTTGTTCCCCTTCTCACTCCTCACCTCTTTTGAGGATTGAAGGACTCAATTTCAAAGCTGGGCACGTCTCAGACTCTGAAGTGAGGGTTTTGTTCAGCTGCCCGGCACACTTCCACTCACAAACGCCTAGGCAAGCGTTGGGAGGGAGGATTGAGGGAGGGAAGAAGAAATCCAACTTAATCTACTGAATCTGCCCTATTCTGTTCTCTTCTGTTCTGTTCTCTCTTCCAGTACTGCGACTTAGCTAGTAGTCCATGGATATTCAGGATATTCAGTTACTTCTACCTAAGCCTCCTTTAATAGCATTCGGTATGATACATGCATCTCTCTTTCGCTCTTTTTCTCTGTCTTTCTCTCGCTCTCTCGCTCTCTCTCTCCAGTACCACCTATATCACATAGATTAGCAGTTTAAATGTGTCAGTATCTGACTCCTTTTATCTAATCAATAACACTATAATATTATGAGTTGCATACTGATTACCTTTGTGTTAGTATGCCGGACCGTCCTATAACACTGATAAACACACTAACTCTTAGCCCTGCAGGGGGTGATGTTCTGTTCCCTCTCCTCTCCTCTCCTCTCCTCTCCTCTCCTCTCCGTGTGTGATGGTCTACACTACCTGTTGGTTTTGAATAATTCTAGCACCCTCAGGTTCTCTTCACCTCCTGTTGTGATAAATCTGCATTACAATACAATGTGTTCGTAACATCACATACTATAGTGCCAATCCACAGTTATAGTAGTATGGCACAGCCAAAATATATAGTATGACACAGCCCACAGATATAGTATGACACAACCCACAGATATAGTATGACACAGCTCACTGCTATAGTACAGTACAGCCCACAGCTATAGTACGGCACAGCCCACAGATACAGTACGGCACAGCCCACAGATACAGTATGACACAGCCCACAGATACAGTATGACACAGCCCACAGATATAGTACGACACAGCTCACAGCTATACTACGGCACAGCCCACAGCTATAGTACAGCACAGCACACTGCTATAGTATGGTACAGCCCACAGCTATTGTACGGTACAGCCCACAGCTATAGTATGGCACAGCCCACAGCTATAATATGGTACAACCCACTGCTACAGTACGGTACAGCCCACAGCTATAGTACAGCACAGCCCACAGATACAGTACGGCACAGCCCACAGATACAGTATGACACAGCCCACAGATACAGTATGACACAGCCCACAGATATAGTACAACACAGCTCACAGCTATACTACGGCACAGCCCACAGCTATAGTACAGCACAGCCCACTGCTATAGTATGGCACAGCCCACAGCTATATTACGGCATAGCCCACAGCTATAGTACGGTACAGCCCACAGCTATAGTACGGTACAGCCTACAGCTATAGTACGGTACAGCTCTCAGGTATAGTACGGTACAGCCCACAGCTACTGTAGGTGGCCATGGTCCTCTGTACCTCAGTTGGTAGACAATGGCTCTTGCGATGCAAGGATAGTGTGTTGGATTCCTGGGACCACTCATATGTAAAAAATATATATAAATGATGCCTTGGATTAAAGCGTCTGCTAAGTGGCATATATCATATAATGTTCCAAAACAGGACAAATATCATTCAGAATGTGATTCTATTTCACTGTAAAAAAAAATTAAGTGCTTTGTAACAGTAAAACTAGTGGCAACTGAGCTGCCACCACCTTAATTAAAGCAACCAAAACCTTAACTTTGCTGGAGTGTTGAAACACATGGTTGTGAGGAAACATTCATTCTGAGGTGTTCTGAAACATTCATCCTGAGGTGTTCTGAAACATTCGTCCTGAGGTGTACTGAAACATTCATCCTGATAGGTTCTGAAACATTTATCCTGAGGTGTTCTGAAACATTCATCCTGAGGGGTTCTGAAACATTCATCCTGAGGTGTACTGAAACATTCATCCTGATGTGTTCTGAAACATTCATCCTGAGAGGTTCTGAAACATTCATCCTGCGGGGTTCTAAAACATTCATCCTGAGGTTTTCTGAAACATTCTGTTCTCTTCTGTTCTGTTCTCTCTTCCAGTACTGCGACTTAGCTAGTAGTCCATGGATATTCAGGATATTCAGTTACTTCTACCTAAGCCTCCTTTAATAGCATTCGGTATGATACATGCATCTCTCTTTCGCTCTTTTTCTCTGTCTTTCTCTCGCTCTCTCGCTCTCTCTCTCCAGTACCACCTATATCACATAGATTAGCAGTTTAAATGTGTCAGTATCTGACTCCTTTTATCTAATCAATAACACTATAATATTATGAGTTGCATACTGATTACCTTTGTGTTAGTATGCCGGACCGTCCTATAACACTGATAAACACACTAACTCTTAGCCCTGCAGGGGGTGATGTTCTGTTCCCTCTCCTCTCCTCTCCTCTCCTCTCCGTGTGTGATGGTCTACACTACCTGTTGGTTTTGAATAATTCTAGCACCCTCAGGTTCTCTTCACCTCCTGTTGTGATAAATCTGCATTACGATACAATGTGTTCGTAACATCACATACTATAGTGCCAATCCACAGTTATAGTAGTATGGCACAGCCAAAATATATAGTATGACACAGCCCACAGATATAGTATGACACAACCCACAGATATAGTATGACACAGCTCACTGCTATAGTACAGTACAGCCCACAGCTATAGTACGGCACAGCCCACAGATACAGTACGGCACAGCCCACAGATACAGTATGACACAGCCCACAGATACAGTATGACACAGCCCACAGATATAGTACGACACAGCTCACAGCTATACTACGGCACAGCCCACAGCTATAGTACAGCACAGCACACTGCTATAGTATGGTACAGCCCACAGCTATTGTACGGTACAGCCCACAGCTATAGTATGGCACAGCCCACAGCTATAATATGGTACAACCCACTGCTACAGTACGGTACAGCCCACAGCTATAGTACAGCACAGCCCACAGATACAGTACGGCACAGCCCACAGATACAGTATGACACAGCCCACAGATACAGTATGACACAGCCCACAGATATAGTACGACACAGCTCACAGCTATACTACGGCACAGCCCACAGCTATAGTACAGCACAGCCCACTGCTATAGTATGGCACAGCCCACAGCTATAGTACGGCTGTAACGCCCAGTCCTGGGTTTTCAGGCTGGAGCGCTGGGTTCATTTTGGTTTAGGGGTTTTCACAGTTCTATGGTGTCTAGTTCTATGTTGGTTAATGGTCCCACCAGAGGCAGCTGAGTCTCGTTGTCTCTAATTGGGAACCATTTATATGTTTGGGAATTGCACCTTAGTTTTCTGTGGGTTATTGTATGTTCATGTCATGATTATGTTAGGTTCACTGTGTTCTTGTCTAGTTAGGTTTCTCCGCCTCGAGGTTTAGTTAGGTTCTTCCGCTGGGTTAGGTTTAGTTCTCTTTGTGTATAGTTTAATGCGTTAGGGCTCTCGCCTTGTTCTTCGCTTTCTGTTTTGTTCCTGGCCTCTGCCTTTGAATAAATCATGTATTCTGGCTACATCGCTGCCTTGGTCTGTCCCCTCAGAAGTGAATCGTGACAGAATAACCCACCAACAAAAGACCAAGCAGCGAGAGACCCGGGAGCTTAGCTCTTGGGAAAAGGAGCAGCGAGGTGTGCGAGGACTGAGCGTGGGAGCTATGAGGACTTATATGGCGATGGACCTCGAGAGAGAAAAGTTCATTGAACTCGCCTGGCACGGGAAGCCCGCAAGGCAGCCCCAAGAAACTTTTTGGGGGCACACGAGGGGTTGGCCGGTTCAGGAGGGACTCCTGAGCCAACTCGTGCTTTATGGAGAGAGCGAGAGAGAGCGCCGCAGCGAAGGGAGGCCGTATATGCAGTGTTGCGCGACGTTTCTATAGGATTCAGAGGCCGGGTGCGAGTGATTCCCGCCTCCACTCATCAGTCGGGGAAAATAAGGGTGCAGCCAGAAAGAGTGGTGCCATCGCTGCGCACTAAGTCCCCGGCACGCCTCCTGGGACCCGGATATCCTGCTCCAGTTCCGGGCGCGTGTCTCCGGCACGTGGTCCGCAGCCCAGTGCAGAGATCCCAGCGCCACTCATGGGTCGGGCCGAGGTCTGTGTGCTACCTGGGAGAGTGGTGCCAGCTCTGCGAGCCAGGCCTCCAGTGCGCCTTTTGGGACCAAGCTATCCTGTGGTCCTACGGGCAGAATCTCCGGCACGCATCCACAGCCCAGTCCGAGAGATTCTCGCCCACTCACCCGTAAGCGCCAGGGTTAGTGAGCTAGCTGGAGGTATGTCGGCTCTCCGTGATCAGGTCCCAGGTCCGGTGGAGGTTTCTACACGCCCAGTCCGGTTCCACGCTCCAAGATCCCTGTTCCACGCCCAAGATCCCTGTTCCACGCCCAAGATCCCTGTTCCACGCTCCAAGATCCCTGTTCCACGCTCCAAGATTCCAGTTCCGTGTTCCAAGATCCCAGTCCGTAGTGGTTTCTACACGCCCAGTCCCTGCCCGCCGCACCCAGCCCTGCGGCGCCAGAGAGTCCAGCACGTCCTGCCCGCCCGCCGCACTCCAGCTCCTGCGGCGCCAGAGAGTCCAGCACGCCCTGTCCCGGCCCGCGCACTGTTCCCCTGCTCTCCGAGAGTCCAGCACGCCCTGTTCCGCCCGCAGACCAAGTTCCTGTGCGCCAGAGAGTCCAGCACGCCTGTTCCTGCCCGCGCACCAAGCTCCCCGTGCGGCGCTCAGAGAGCCCAGTTCGCCTGTTCCCGCCTCCTCGCACACTCAGAGTGCGCGGCCCCGAGCCCAGTTCGCCTGTTCCCGCTCCTCAAGACTCAGAGTGCG
Organism: Brachymystax lenok tsinlingensis; assembly: GCA_030435695.1. NCBI lineage: Eukaryota > Metazoa > Chordata > Actinopteri > Salmoniformes > Salmonidae > Brachymystax > Brachymystax lenok. Next base: position 18,244,744 of record CM059785.1, read on the forward strand.
CGGCCCCGAGCCCAGTTCGGCCTGTTCCCGCCTCGCACCAGAGTGCGCTGTCCCGAGCCCAGTTCGCCTGTTCCCGCCCCCGCACCAGAGTGCGCCACCCGAGCCCAGTTCGGCCTGTTCGCCCTCGCACAGAGTGCGCGCCCCGAGCCCAGTTCGGCCTGTTCCGCCCACGCGCCAGAGTGCGCCCCGAGCCCAGTTCGGCCTGTTCCCGCCTCCACGACCAGAGTGCGCTGCCCCGAGCCCAGTTCGGCCTGTTCCCGCTCCACGCACCAGAGTTCCAGTGAGCATCACGAGTCCAGTACTGCCAGTTCCTGCTCCACGCACCAGAGTTCCAGTGAGCATCACAAGTCCAGCACTGCCAGTTCCCGCCCACGCACCAGAGTTCCAGTGAGCATCACGAGTCCGTACGACCAGTTCCTGCTCCACGCACCAGAGTTCCAGTGAGTATCACGAGTCCGCACGACCAGTTCCTGCTCCACGCACCAGAGTCCCAGTGAGCATCACGAGTCCGTACTGCCAGTTCCTGCTCCACGCACCAGAGTCCCAGTGAGCATCACGAGTCCGGGTACTGCCAGTTCCTGCTCCACGCACTGGGAGTCCCAGTGAGCATCACGAGTCCGGTACGACCAGTTCATGCCCACGCACTCAGAGTTCCAAGAAAGGGTCCAGGGCCTCCGGTGCGTGACATCAGACCAGCACGCTAGCACCGGAGCCCCCCCACCTGGGACAAAAAAAGGAACCTGACCCAGATCCCCCACAGACTTTTTGGCGCCAGTCCTGAGTCCGCGCTTTGGGAAGACTGTAACGCCCAGTCCTGGTTTTCAGGCTGAGCGCTTTGGGTTCATTTTGGTTTAGGGTTTTCACAGTTCTATGGTGTCTAGTTCTATGTTGTTAATGGCTCCCACCAGAGGCAGCTGAGTCTCGCTTGTCTCTAATTGGGAACCATTTATATGTTTGGGAATTGCACCTTAGTTTCGTGGGTTATTGTATGTTCATGTCATGATTATGTTAGGTTCATCAGGTTCTTGTCTAGTTAGGTTTCTCCGCTCGAGGTTTAGTTAGGGTTCTTCCGCCGTGGTTAGGTTTAGTTCTCTTTGTGTATAGTTTAGCTTAGGGCTCGCCTCGCCTTGTTCTTCGCTTTTCTTGTTTTGTTCCGCCTCGCCTTTGAATAAATCATGTATTCTGGCTACATCGCAAGGCCTTGGTCTGTCCCCTCAGAAGTGAATCGTGACAACGGCATAGCCCACAGCTATAGTACGGTACAGCCCACAGCTATAGTACGGTACAGCCTACAGCTATAGTACGGTACAGCTCTCAGGTATAGTACGGTACAGCCCACAGCTACTGTAGGTGGCCATGGTCCTCTGTACCTCAGTTGGTAGACAATGGCTCTTGCGATGCAAGGATAGTGTGTTGGATTCCTGGGACCACTCATATGTAAAAATATATATAAATGATGCCTTGGATTAAAGCGTCTGCTAAGTGGCATATATCATATAATGTTCCAAAACAGGACAAATATCATTCAGAATGTGATTCTATTTCACTGTAAAAAAAAATTAAGTGCTTTGTAACAGTAAAACTAGTGGCAACTGAGCTGCCACCACCTTAATTAAAGCAACCAAAACCTTAACTTTGCTGGAGTGTTGAAACACATGGTTGTGAGGAAACATTCATTCTGAGGTGTTCTGAAACATTCATCCTGAGGTGTTCTGAAACATTCGTCCTGAGGTGTACTGAAACATTCATCCTGATAGGTTCTGAAACACTTATCCTGAGGTGTTCTGAAACATTCATCCTGAGGGGTTCTGAAACATTCATCCTGAGGTGTACTGAAACATTCATCCTGATGTGTTCTGAAACATTCATCCTGAGAGGTTCTGAAACATTCATCCTGCGGGGTTCTAAAACATTCATCCTGAGGTTTTCTGAAACATTCATCCTGAGGGGTTCTGAAACATTCATCCTGCCTTGGATTAAAGCGTCTGCTAAGTGGCATATATCATATAATGTTCCAAAACATGACAAATATAATTCAGAATGTGATTCTATTTCACTGTAAAAAAATTCAAGTTCTTTGTAACAGTAAATCTAGTGGCAACTGAGCTGCCACCACCTTAATTAAAGCAACCAAAACCTTAACTTTGCTGGAGTGTTGAAACACATGGTTGTGAGGAAACATTCATTCTGAGGTGTTCTGAAACATTCATCCTGAGGTGTTCTGAAACATTCGTCCTGAGGTGTACTGAAACATTCATCCTGATAGGTTCTGAAACATTTATCCTGAGGTGTTCTGAAACATTCATCCTGAGGGGTTCTGAAACATTCATCCTGCCTTGGATTAAAGCGTCTGCTAAGTGGCATATATCATATAATGTTCCAAAACATGACAAATATAATTCAGAATGTGATTCTATTTCACTGTAAAAAAATTAAGTTCTTTGTAACAGTAAATCTAGTGGCAACTGAGCTGCCACCACCTTAATTAAAGCAACCAAAACCTTAACTTTGCTGGAGTGTTGAAACACATGGTTGTGAGGAAACATTCATTCTGAGGTGTTCTGAAACATTCATCCTGAGGTGTTCTGAAACATTCGTCCTGAGGTGTACTGAAACATTCATCCTGATAGGTTCTGAAACATTTATCCTGAGGTGTTCTGAAACATTCATCCTGAGGGGTTCTGAAACATTCATCCTGAGGTGTACTGAAACATTCATCCTGAGGTGTTCTGAAACATTCATCCTGAGGGGTTCTGAAACATTCATCCTGAGGTGTTCTGAAACATTCATCCTGAGAGGTTCTGAAACATTCATCCTGAGTGGTTCTGAAACATTCATCCTGAGGGGTTCTGAAACATTCATCCTGAGTGGTTCTGAAACATGAAATGATGTGTTGTAACACCACATCATCAAGAGTTGTGCAACACCTTGCCAGACCCGGAAAAGATTGAAAACACTATGATGGTGTTTCCAGAATTCAATCCTTTCTCTTTTTCCTCTCTCGAAAGCTCCTGAACACTATCATGGTGTTTCAAATCCTGTCTAGTACAGAAATAGAACCCTTTTTCTGGAGTTTCTAAATATTGTAAATGGGAGTCTCTCCTCTTGTTGTATTTCCCTGCTCTTGTATGGTGTATTTATAAACTCCTCAAATGTACAGTATCATGCTCAAAGGACATGAGAAAAGTTTTGTGAAAATACTAATTAATATGTTTGAGTACAAAATTACTTTTTCAAGACATCATTGATCTTTAAATGCTTTATCTTTTAGTAAATTATCAAATGAGAAAACATTAAAAGGTCTTAAGACAGTTCAAAGATCTTTAAGGTATTTCTCATATTCTTCAAAATCATCAGATGTGGTAATATATTTCATATTCATGGACACAAATACAGGCAATGACTGCTAATGTTAGCAGTAGCACTCAGCTACTCACTCAAAACTTCAGCCCAGGCCTCAATGCGATCCACTAGTAATCCATTATGCTAATGTCCTGACCTGAGTCTTTATATCCGAATATCCTGACCTGAGGGTTGCCAGTTAGAATCCTAGGTCTGATGGGACACATCTGGCAGGAAGTGAGCTGGAAACTGGAGGATTGCTGTAATCTGTTCATAGATGCCATTGCATCCAAGACATTTAACCTCCACACAACAACTGCTCCAGGGCCGCCCAGCGTGGCAGCCCCCCTGCTTAAGCCCCCCTGCTTCAGCCTCCCTGCTGTGTGGTCTTCTGGAGGGGCTGTCGTATATAGCGGAAGTCATATTTTGGTTGGAACTTGTACAATTGATGAATAAAGTGATTTTAGACAAAGCAAACCTCTTGGCATGCTGTGGTATTGTTGTAATATCGGTTAACCCAGAACTAAAAGCTTGTGTAATCTGGTCAGCTGAGTGATTTATTTCGGGGTCCATATGTGTTATAAATTGGGAGTTCCGGTTTGCGAAGTCTCCACACTCGCATAAGGAAACTTTCAGCCAAAGGTTGCTAGGTAACTGGTACAGGAAGTTATATTTGTTCCTGGTTGTTGCGTGGTCTGGCAGTGAGTACAGACTGTGAGGACACACATGCACACACACACACACATACACACACACACACACACACACACGCACTGACTGACAGGCAGGGAAGGAGGGAGGGGAGTCTGAGGGAGCCACTGTGCCCAAAGCAGGGTCACTGTTCTCAGACCCGAGATGGTCCCCAAATAGTCTCAGCTTGAGCCCCAGAGTCATTAGAAGACGAGGAGGGTGACCTCCAAGACCACAGCGTGGTGCTGTGTGTCTGTGTCTGATTGGTTGAGCACAGGATCCAGGCTTATGGAGTTGACTGTCAATGGCTACACACACAGACACACAGCAGGATGTTATACCAGTGTATTAGCTAGCTGAACCTACACACCCACAACTCAAGTCCTTAAGCAGACGGTCTGTCTCTGCTCCTGCAGCTCTTTTCCTGGAATATAATGAATACAAGAATGTGCAGAAAAAGTTTTTGCCCCAAATAGAACCCTATTCTCTTTATAGTGTCTTATGGGACCTTGGTCAAATGTAGTGTACTAAATAGAGAATTGAGTCCCATTGGAATGCCACCTGATGTTCCTGACTAGATGACCTGATGTTCCTGACTAGATGACCTGATGTTCCTGACTAGATGACCTGATGTTCCTGACTAGATGGAGTAGTTTGTTAGCTACTAAACAGATGACTAACGAGGACTCTAACTGTGTTCCAAATGTCATCCTATCCCCTATATAGTGCACTACTTTTGACCAGGGCCCTATGGGTGTATTTTGGGACACAGATGATGTGTCTCTCTGAGCACTGGGTGGAAAAGACTTAAATAGCTGCCATCCATGCCCATTATGTGACTGTGGTTGATCTAGACAGCACCATGACTGCTCCTGCAACTTCTGGGCCTGGCTTGGACTGACGACTATAGGGCCTGACAGCTGTCAGTGGGGGTCTGAACCTGAGCAGTGGTGGCAGCAGCAACAGTGGTGGTTGCAGACTCCTTAGGACGCAGTTTAGTGTGCTTGCGTGTGTGCATGCCTGTGTGCTTGTGTGTGTGTGTGTGCGAGTGTGCATGTGTGTGTGGCTGTGTGCGTGGCGGAGGCCTGTTGCTGTGATTATTGTCACTGTTGGCATTAGCGTTGTGAGAGGCCTGCCCTGTCCTTTTCCCGCTGTCTCTGTCTACCTCCAAAATGGCACAATATTCCTTAAATAGTCCACTATAGTGCACCATACTGACTAGGGCCTATAGGGCACTGGTCTAAAGTAGTGCACTTTATAGAGAATAAGGTGCCATTTGGGACTCATCCTCACTTTGTCTGTCACCTCTAATGACAGCTACCATGACAGGAGGGGGGATGAGGGGAGGGCGGTCATGTCACTTTGATTCATACCAGCTCTGGCTGGGTGGGTTCGTAAAGTCTCCGCGGTCGTTATCCTTTCTAAATGACATTTAAGTGTGAAGCAATGGTGATGCTGATGTCCTCCTGCTTCACCCTGGTACCTAGTGGAGTGGACACAAACTTGGAGCAGCAAGTTTTAGCAAAGTTTTCCTTGACCCCTGTGGGGTTTCCCCCTCACATGGGTTCATTGTGACTGAGTGGATAGGTGGAAATGACCTTATGATGAATCAGTTTTCAAAGCTGCTCTGTGTCTGCTTTAGCCTGATCTCAGATCTGTAGTCGTTGTCATTCATGAAAACCATAGGAGTTGGGAAAACAGCACAAACAGATCAGGACAAAACATATCTGGGACCAAGCTGTCTACAGTTGAAGTTGGACGTTTAAATACAGCTTAGCCAAATACATTAAAACTCTGTTTTCCACAATTCCTGACATTTAATCCTAGTAAAAATTCCCTGTCTTAGGTCAGTTAGGATCATCACTTTATTTTAAGAATGTGAAATGTCAGAATAAAAGTAGAGAGAATGATTTATTTCAGATTTTATTTCTTTCATCACATTCCCAGTGGGTCAGAAGTTTACATACACTCAATTAGTATTTGGTAGCATTTCCTTTAAATTGTTTAACTTGGGTCAAACGTTTCGTGTAGCCTTCCACAAGCTTCCCACAATAAGTTGGGTGAATTTTGGCCCATTCCTCCTGACAGAGCTGGTGTAACTGAGTCAGGTTTGTAGGCCTCTTTGCTCGCACCCGCTTTTTCAGTTCTGCCCACACATTTTCTATAGGATTAAGGTCAGGGCTTTGTGATGGCCACTCCAATACCTTGACTTTGTTGTCCTTAAGCCATTTTGCCACAACTTTTGAAGTATGCTTGGGGTCATTGTCCATTTGGAAGACCCATTTGCGAACAAGCTTTAACTTCCTGACTGATGTCTTGTTTTAACTAGTTTTAATGACTCCAACCTAAGTGTATGTAAACTTCCGACTTCTACTGTGTCTGATTGTCTCTGTGGCTCTTGTTTCGTGTTGCTGTGTCTGATGTTCTCTCTGTCACCTCTCTCCTCTTCCAGTCTATCCGTGAGGTGACGGGCTATGTGCTGGTGGCTCTGAACCAGTTTGACTACCTGCCCCTGGAGAACCTGAGGATCATCAGAGGAACTAAGATGTATGAAGATCGCTACGCTCTGGCAATCTTCCTCAACTACCGCAGAGATGGGAACTTTGGCCTGCGCCAGCTGGGACTGAAGAACCTCACAGGTATGTGTCTAAGATGGCTATCCTGTCTCTGTGTCTCCTCTGTCTGAAGCTCTGAAATCTCTCTCTCCATCCCCTCTTGATGGATTTTTCTTTAATTTCCTCTTTTCAGAGACATACCGTCCTGCTACTAACTTTTAAGTCAGTAAGTTTTTCTGCTAGAAAAATACTGCAATGAAAGCAATAAACCAAGGTCTGTAAAGAGGGAACCTAATGTTAGGGTCAATTTAATGAGAATAAAATGAAGTGATCTGATCTTTTCAGAGCTTGTGTCTGTCTAGATGTTAGGTGGTTGGGGATTTACTGTACTGACAGATTTTAATTACATCTCTTTACACTCTTAGCGAGAGGAAGAAGCGGTTGACCTAACTCATAGCTACTGCTCTCAGCTACCCCTTTAGTAGGTTTTGTCCAGACTTTCATTGGCGGAAATGCAATAAAACCTTGAGTTGATCTTTCTAATTGGGAATTGACACCTGACCTGGCCTTGGGAAGATGTATGTGTTATATTTTGTATGCTTCGTTTTAGCAGCAATATCCACAGAGATCTAACCAGGCTCCCCAAGCTTCGCCTGATCCCAGATCTGTTTGGTCGACCATATGAGTTGGCAAGACAGCACACACAGATCTGGAACCAGGCTTGCCAATTCCCCAGCAGAACCTGATAATGTTTACCAGATGTGACACTCATAGGAAGGGGTGTTGGTGATGCATGTACAGCACATGCTGTGAAATACAAAGTGTCAAAGCAAGCATTACATTTATCATTAGCAAGTAGCCTTTTACTTCAACATGGTCTGAAACTAGCCTCTTCTTGCCCTGGAAGCTTCCTCTGTATACGGACACACTATTATAACATTGTTCCATTACCTGCAATTACTCTGGAGTACCCTGCAGTCATACATACCCTGTCCATTTCCCTGTTTGTTTTTACGTGAAGTCATGATATGTTTTCTGTACCTACAGTTGAAGTCGGAAGCTTACATACACCTTAGCCAAATACATTTAAACTCAGTTTTTAACAATTCTTGACATTTAATCCTAGTAAAAATTCCCTGTTTTAGGTCAGTTAGGATCACCACTTTATTTTAAGAATGTGAAATGTCAGAATAATAGTAGAGAGAATGATTTATTTCAGCTTTTATTTCTTTCATCACATTCCCAGTGGGTCAGAAGTTTACATACACTCAATTAGTATTTGGTAGCATTGCTTTTAAATTGTTTTTCTTGGGTCAAACGTTTCGGGTAGCCTTCCACAAGCTTCCCACAATAAGTTGGGTGCATTTTGGCCAATTCCTCCAGACAGAGCTGGTGTAACTGAGTCAGGTTTGTAGGCCTCCTTGCTCGCACATGCTTTTTCAGTTCTGCCCACAAATTCTCTATGGGATTTAGGTCTTTGTGATGGCCACTCCAATACCTTGACTTTGGTGTCCTTAAGCCATTTTGCCACAACTTTGGAAGTATGCTTGTGGTCATTGTCCATTTGGAAGATCCATTTGCAACCAAGCTTTAACTTCCTGACTGATGTCCTGACTGATGTTGCTTCAATATTTCCACATCATTTTCCCTCCTCATGATGTCATCTATTTTGTGAAGTGCACCAGTCTCTCCTGCAGCAAAGCACCCCCACAACATGATGCTGCCACCCCCATGCTTCACGGTTGGGATGGTGTTCTTCGGTAAGCAAGCCTCCCCCTTTTTCCTCCAAACATAATGATGGTCATTATGGCCAAACATTTCTATTTTTGTTTCATCAGACCAGAGGACATTTTTCCAAGTACGATCTTTGTCCCCATGTGCAGTTGCAAAGCGTAGTCTGGCTTTTTTATGGTGGTTTTGGAGCAGTGGCTTCTTCCTTGCTGAGCGGCCTTTCAGGTTATGTCGATATAGGACTTTTTTACTGTGGATATACATACTTTTGTACCTGTTTCCTCCAGCATCTTCACAAGGTCCTTTACTGTTGTTCTTTGATTGATTTGCACTTTTCGCACCAAAGTACGTTCATCTCTAGGAGACAGAACGCGTCTCTTTTCTGAGCGGTATGACGGCTGTGTGGTCCCATGGTGTTTATACTTGCGTACTATTGTTTTTACAGATTAACGTGGTACCTACCTGGAAATTGCTCCCAAGGATGAACCAGACTTGTGGAGGTCTACAATTTTTTTCTGAGGTCTTGGATGATTTATTTTGATTTTCCCATGATGTCAAGCAAAGAGGTACTGAGTTTGAAGGTAGTCCTTGAAATACATACACAGGTACACATCCAATTGACTCAAATTATGTCAATTAGCCTATCAGAAGCTTCTAAATCCATTACATCATTTTTTGGAATTTTCCAAGCTGTTTAAAGGCATCATTTTTTTCACCTTTATTTAACCCTATTACACCCTATTCCCAGCTAGCTCACCTATTCCCTATGGGCCCTGGTCAAAAGTAGTGCACTAAGTAGGAAAAAGGCTTCCATTTGGGATGCATGGTAGATAAACAGAGAACAAGAACAGTAACTGTCTGATCCCTCTCAGAGATACCTAGGTAAGCCAGGTTACTTAGGATCAGGAAAGAGTTCTCTTCCCTTGAAATCAATCAAGTAGATTATTATTACTGTTGTTTAGCATTCTCATAGGCGCTAAATGCACTTGTGAAAATAGGAAGTGTAGTTATTCTCTCTCTCTCTCTCTCTCTCTCTCTCTCCCTTGGATTTACACAAGCATAGTTGACCTTGAAGAATAAGCAGCTGATGCTATTAAAAGGTGGGACTGAGATGTGTTGCTAAGGTCATATGTACATTTCCCACAGGGATCACAAACACTTACGGCTCTATTCAATCTGTATTACGGATTTGTGCAATATACATTTTTATGATATGGATTGACATATGCAGCATTTACCATGAATGCAGTCTCTGCTAATGTGGTAACATTGCCTTTTAATTTCAATCTAGCTGTAGCATTTGAACTTCCACGTTAGGGATTGAATACAGCCCTTACTAAGAATGTATGCAGTCAAGTAAAAGACTCTGATTAAGTGACATAACTTATGTTGTCTTACTACCTCCCAGGTGGAATTGTCCATATATGTAAACTGCTTGAGGGAAGTTATGGTATGCAGTAATAACATATTCTATGTTGTAGCTATGTTGTAGCATTTACATTTTATTCATTTAAAATACACTCTTATCCAGAGTGACTTACAGGACCAACTAGGTTTAAGTGCCTTTCTCAAGGGCACAGACAGATTTTTCACCTATTTGGCTCTGGGATTCGAAACTGCGACCTTTCAGTTACTGGCCCAACGGTCTTTAACCGCTAGGCTACCTGCCGCCAGACATCAGGTCTGCGTCTAATTTGGCACCATATTCCATATAAAGTGCACTACCCCTTCAAAAGTAGTACAATATATAGGGAATAGGGTGCCATTTGGGACACATCCCAGTTCTGTCAGGAGCCCATTAGGTGTTCTGATACAATATTGTGTGACAGGGTCAGTAATGGACAGTTAACCTATAGACCCATATAACTCACTGTCCTGAGAGGCAGAGGATAGAGGTCACTGTTGGGTCTGGTGTCTGTCTGGTCAGTCAGAGAGAGAGAGAAAACTAGCGATGGAGAGAGAGAGAGAGAGAGAGAGAGAGAGAGAGAGAGAGAGAGAGAGAGAGAGAGAGAGAGAGAGAGAGACAGATGGACAGAGAAGAGGGGGAGTAATAGAGAGAAATAGATGGAGAGAGAGGGGGGGAGTAAGAGAGAAGACAATGGTCTCTGGTGTGTCTTCACTGAGAGCGAGAGAGAGAGAGAGATATGAGAGACAGAGAAAGTAAATTAAATATAGAGATCGAGAGAGAGGATATTCAAAAGACAATGTCCAGAGACCACACCATAGGAGCACAGTTTACTGTAAGTTTTCTGTTATGTAACACCACTCCCATTGTAGGACTAACATTCATTCACAAGGTTTTTATACAGCTCGAATAGAGCAGTGAGTTTCTGTCTCTCTCCCGGCTCAATCTGAGACAGTGAATATATTAAACTACTACTCATTGTTCTATTTGGTCTACAAACGCACACACGCTCACACACACACACGCAGGCACACATACACACACACATCCACTATACAATTCTGCATTGTCATCTGGCATAATCGGTAGAACATTCATGTACTGTATATATCACCATGTATTTTATTGGGTAGTACTATACTTATCTTTGAGAAGTATTGAAAATGATATACATAAAAGGCATGGACATGTTCACATGTTCATTAACAAGACATGTTTCCTTTGGGGCAGTTTTCAAAATCAATGAAACAAATAAAAAAAGCTTTCTGTTGTGCCAGAAGAGTCCTATCGAAGAGTCCTATCGAAGAGTCCTATCGCGTCACTGTGACACTAGGTTGAGCGCAGATACCACTGAGTGTCCAGAGGCCGACACAGTGAAAAGAGGCAGAGTGATGTTTGAAATGCCATCGTCCTATCCATGTCCCTGGGCCAGGAGTGTGGAGAGGAGGAAGATGGACTGCATATGCTCTTTTTCTATTTGTCTCTCTCTGTCTCTTTGTATCTATTTTGACGCTCTCCTCCACTACTTGTGTCATGCTCCTGCTATATCAAGCCTTGGGAGCTGGTCTCTGGGTCTCAGGCTGTGACACACACACACACACACACACACACACACACTCCATCTGAAGATCCTCCCCTCTCTCCGTCACTGTATCCCTCTACAGAATACTTCAACAGGCAACGAGCGGCAGAGACGCCTATAATGGCTCCCCTTTCATCTCCCTGTCATATTATTCTGTCGTTCCTTTCATACCCTGCTCTCTGTAAAACGATCGATATGATCTATAAGCGACATATACGAGGATAAAGGTTATTAACTACACTCAGGGCTAATCTGGAGACGGATAAAACGGACCCCTTGGTATTGAAACCGACCTGAATCCCTAGGAGGTAGAAATTGCCCTGGATAAAATCAATTTGTAGCTGGTATATTTTGATATGGCTGTATTGATTTTTCAGTAGGGTTTGTGTAGGAGACTTTGTAGAACGAAGGAACACTCATGGGTTTGCTGGGACTGTGTTGTGTGCACCTCAGTCCCTCTGTGGCATCTTTCAATCAGGCTTCAGTTATCCTTAGTCATCCTTAGGCATATGAAACAGGAAACACACTCAAGTACACATTAAAACACACTAAGATGAAGCAGTAAGACTTACTAAATCATTCAGTCTTTTTCTGTATATCTTTTCTGTCTCTGTCGCTCTCTCTCTCTCTCTCCATCCACTAGTATCTGTCTTCATATAATCCACCCCTCTCCCCCCAACCATTTATTGTCCCTAACTGTACCTACCTGTCCCTATCTGTCTCTCCAGAAGCAGATGATTGGAGTGAATTATATGTCTCCCCCAACACAGTGACAAGAGTTAAACACTGCCACTTTGTTTGACATTTCCAAAGTGCAGCTACGGTATGCTTTCCATTTCAGACGAATTAGAGCTATTTTCATGCTTAAGCAAACATGTTTTCTTCTGCTTCTCTTCTTTTTTTATTTTGAGTCACCATGAACACAACAGTTACTGTAGATAGCAGCTGAGGCGAGTTGAGCTGGGCTCAGTCCATTCACATGGTAATGGCTGCCTGTTGAGTTTTCACAACAATAATCTCCTCAATAAGAGAAATAACACAGATGAACATGTCAGTTTACACATTTTCTATATTTTTTTTTTAAGTATCCCGGCCTGTTTTCCTATAGTTTGTTTCAGTCAGTGTTGCTCATCCATTTATTTTTACTGCCATTACTCTCTGTCCAAAATAAAAGCATCAAATCTCTTCTCCCATCTGCCAGACATCCTTCTCTCTCTCTCGCCCTACACGGTTAGCTGACACACATACACACGCTGCTCGCACACAACGCCAAGACTGGATCCACTACTCACTCACAGTCCATCTGTTATTTCTCTCTTTTTCACGTTTTCACAATTTCACTCGTTCTCATTCTCTCTCACTCTCGTCTCTTTTATTGATTTCTCTTTGTCTCTTTCTCTCTATATATCTAATCAATGCTAGTTAAACTAGCACATGCACCGTACACGAAGCCTACATGTGTATTATTGAATGTGTATTAAATACACGCACACACGCACGCACGCACGCACGCACGCACGCACACACACACACACACACACACACACACACACACACACACACACACACACACACACACACACACACACTCACAACATTCAGCACATTGTGTTCTATCTGCTCTTCATCGCCCTGCATTTTATCAAGGGGAAAATCTTAATGTTCATACATTAACTTCAACGAGCTCTGCTCAGTGTTTCGTGAAAGCACCATGGATCATGAAATGGTGATCAGGAGGGATGGAGGGATAGAGGTATAGATGGATGGACGGATAGGACAAGATGAAAATATAGGATGAGAGAAATCCGTGACAGTCTCTCCTTGAAGGACTAAGAAGGAGAATCAGTGTATTTGGACAGCAGATCCCTGCCTTGCCCCTGTCTCTCTGAGAAACACCCACAGGAGAGATCAAGGGATGGATGGACGGAGGGATGGATTGAAAGACAGGACAAGGTGAAAATAAAGGACAAGTGGAATCAGTCTTGTCCTAAAGAGTCTTTGGACAGCCTCTCCCCAGACTGGCCTCTGTCTTTATGAGAAACCCCCACACGAAGAGAGCTGAGATTAGTTTGTGTATATCCCAAATGGCACCATTTACAGTGAGGGAAAAAAGTATTTGATCCCCTGCTGATTTTGTACATTTGCCCACTGACAAAGAAATTATTAGTCTATAATTTTAATGGTAGGTTTATTTGAACAGTGAGAGACAGAATAACAACAACAAAAATCCAGAAAAACACATGTGAAAAATGTTATAAATTGATTTGCATTTTAATGAGGGAAATAAGTATTTGACCCCCTCTCAATCAGAAAGATTTCTGGCTCCCAGGTGTCTTTTATACAGGTAACGAGCTGAGATTAGGAGCACACTCTTAAAGGGAGTGCTCCTAATCTCAGTTTGTTACCTGTATACAAGACACCTGTCCACAGAAGCAATCAATCAATCAGATTCCAAACGCTCCACCATGGCCAAGACCAAAGAGCTCTCCAAGGATGTCAGGGACAAGCTTGTAGACCTACACAAGGCTGGAATGGGCTACAAGACCATCGCCAAGCAGCTTGGTGAGAAGGTGACAACAGTTGGTGCGATTATTCGCAAATGGAAGAAACACAAAATAACTGTCAATCTCCCTCGGCCTGGGGCTCCATGCAAGATCTCACCTCGTGGAGTAACAATGATCATGAGAACGGTGAGGAATCAGCCCAGAACTACACGGGAGGATCTTGTCAATGATCTCAAGGCAGCTGGGACCATAGTCACCAAGAAAACTATTAGTAACACACTGCGCCGTGAAGGACTGAAATCCTGCAGCGCCCGCAAGGTCCCCCTGCTCAAGAAAGCACATATACATGCCGTCTGAAGTTTGCCAATGAACATCTGAATGGTTCAGAGGACAACTGGGTGAAAGTGTTGTGGTCAGATGAGACCAAAAGGGAGCTCTTTGGCATCAACTCAACTCGCCGTGTTTGGAGGGGGAGGAATGCTGCCTATGACCCCAAGAACACCATCCCCACCGTCAAACATGGAGGTGGAAACATTATGCTTTGGGGGTGTTTTTCTGCTAAAGGGACAGGACAACTTCACCGCATCAAAGGGACGATGGATGGGGCCATGTACCATCAAATATTGGGTGAGAACCTCCTTCCCTCAGCCAGGGCGTTGAAAATGGGTCGTGGATGGGTATTCCAGCATGACAATGACCCAAAACACACGGCCAAGGCAACAAAGGAGTGGCTCAAGAAGAAGCACATTAAGGTCCTGGAGTGGCCTAGCCAGTCTCCAGACCTTAATCCCATAGAAAATCTGTGGAGGGAGCTGAAGGTTTGAGTTGCCAAATGGCAGCCTCGAAACCTTAATGACTCTGAGAATATCTGCAAAGAGGAGTGGGACAAAATCCCTCCTGAGATGTGTGCAAACCTGGTGGCCAACTACAAGAAACGTCTGACCTCTGTGATTGCCAACAAGGGTTCTGCCACCAAGTACTAAGTCATGTTTTGCAGATGGGTCAAATACTTATTTTCCTCATTAAATTGCAAATCAATTTCTAAAATTTTTCACATGCGTTTTTCTGGATTTTTTTGTTGTTATTCTGTCTCTCACTGTTCAAATAAACCTACCATTAAAATTATAGACTGATAATTTCTTTGTCAGTGGGCAAACGTACAAAATCAGCAGGGGATCAAATACTTTTTTCTCTCACTGTATAGTGCACTGCTTTTAACTAGAACACTGTGTCTCTGGCATTCTGTTCCACTCTCCACCTCTCCCCTATCTCTACCTCTCTCCTCTCTATACCTCTCCCCTCTCTCTACCTCTATTTCTCTCTACTCTCCACCTCTCTCCGCTCTCCACCTCTCTCCTCTCTCTACCTCACATCTCTCAACCTCTCTTTCTCTCTGCTCTCCACCTCCCCACCTCTCATCTCTCTACATCTCTCTACTCTCCATCTCTCTCCTCTCTCCTCCTCTCCTCTCTCCACCTCTCCTCTCGCTACATCTCTCCTCTCCACCTCTCCTCTCTCTACCCTCCACCTCTATCTATTTATATTCTCCACCTCTCTCTCTCTCTCTCTCTCTCTCTCTCTCTCTCTCTCTCTCTCTCTCTCTCCACCTCTTTCCTCTCTCCACCTCTCTCTCTCCAATCTCCACCTCTCTCTCTCCAATCTCCACCTCTCTCCTCTCCTCTCGCCTGGCAGCTTCCAGACCTCAGGTCGCTTCCAATTGTGTGTCTAATTGATTACTTCCCATGCAATTACTCTTGTGTCATACTCAATATTTCATTGCTTGGAGGAGGGCAAAAGGGAGTTTTTTTGTAAGACGACATTCATATTGTCACATTTGCGAGCTCTCTAATGCAGTTTAGGGCCGGCGTCCGAACGAATCAGTTGGACGGGCATTTGATAGCGCGTGCACAGTTTTTAAAAATGGGTTTCATAATAAAGACATGTAATATAACTGTAAAAATGTATTACCTTTTAATAAACACAACTAGTCATGCTGTTTTCATCTGATTGTCAAACAAATCACTAAAAAAGTAGGAGACCTTCGCAGATTAGTCCAAAATAATTCCAGCATCCGAACAGTGCACTCTGCACCCGCCGATATTCTTCAATTTGCAAGTGCCTGAAACTATCTCACCTGAGAAAGCATCAGAGCGAGCAAAACAGCACCCCTCTGTCTTACCAAACAGATGTAGGATCTTAATTTGATCACTCTTTTGTTGCTGAGAATTTTCCTGCACTGCATGAAATATAAACTTGTAGGGTATTTGAGGTTTCAAAAGGCTTTTAAAGTTTGTAATTTCCACTTTACAATGTCAGACTTGATTAGCCCTAATAGAAAATGTATCAACCCCTACAAAAATGTTACATTAAAGATGTGCTCTGGTACTTTAGCAACTAAGAAAGTATTATTTAAACCTCCAACTTTGGGCTGGATATGTCAATGTGTAGTTCATACAACTTTGGGCTGGATATGTCAATGTGTAGTTCATACAACTTTGGGCTGGATATGTCAACGTGTAGTTCATACAACTTGGGGCTAGATATGTCAATGTGTAGTTCATACAACTTTGGGCTGGATATGTCAATGTGTAGTTCATACAACTTTGGGCTGGATATGTCAATGTTTGAAAGTGACTGTTTTCTTGAAGCTGTGCTGCGCCATTTTCCCTACATTTTCCCCCCATGTGGGCCAGCCACCTAGCGATTTGAGTTCTAGCCAATGAGCTTCAGCCCCTTGCATTTGAATGAATGACAGCTAGAGTCCTGCCCAGCGTTATCCAATAAGGTCGCAGGACGGGCCCAACGGCTCAGTGGACACAGCAGAGAGAGAGAGAGAGTGAGAGAGTGCGGGAGAGAGAGAGAGAGAGAGAGAGAGAGAGAGAGAGAGAGAGAGAGAGAGAGAGAGAGAGAGAGAGAGAGAGAGAGAGAGAGAGAGATAAAAGTTACATGTGTCTGATCCTGTATGGCCACATATAGTATGACAAATAAATATTATTTTTGTCCAGACAGCATCAGATACTTGGGCTACACATAGTGAGACAGAGGGGCACTGCTTCGCTTGCTCGGATGCTTTATTTGAGATTGATGTGTCTTTCTGTCTGCGCATGTGTCTCGCTCAATTACATGATCAGTATTTAAATGTTTTCTTTGGATGGGCAAGGAGGTACGGTAGTGTGAGCAGGGCTCCCTAAGGCCCACCCACAACGCTGGACTTCTCCAGTCTACACAAATGTGGAGTGGTTTCACCCCTAGGTCTTTGGCAAGGAGCAAAGAGCCATTGTCTATAAGGTGACAATACTCAATGACAGTAGGTTTTTCTTTCTTGTGGTGGGCATGAAATTAATAGCATGGCTGTGGTTGATATGATTAGCCATTGGGGCATACAGTACATTGACAGTTAGGAGGTTCTTGAGTTCTTCAATTTAAAGTAATAATAAATTGGCTGTGTCCCAATCTCTCCTTTTCTTCCGAAGTGTGCACTTGTTCACTTCCCCTCATGAATTTGAAAGAAAATTATTGGTGTATCAATGCTTTTGAATTCGTGGGGAGTAGTGAACAAGTGGACACTTCTGTAGGAAGGAAAGATTTGGACGTAACCATTGTTTGGAAGAACATGGATTTTTCTCCAAGACAGTAGACTGAAAGAGTATGCATTGACACTGACACGTTTCTCACAACTGAACATCTTGTAGACTAATAACCCATCTGACAATAAGGGCTATTTAGTAACAACATGTGCTGCTGGGCTCCAACAACACTTTATGCTTTAGTTTCTCCTGCTGTATTTTGCTGACTGGATCCACTTCTCTCATTAATGATCCTATGTGGGAATTGCATAAGCAGGAAATTGGAGAGTTTTATGAAATATTAATGTCCGACAACATAAAGTCTGCATTCTAAATGGAACCCTTCTGCTTGTAGGGCACTTAGTTTGACCGGATCCATCTGGGTCCTAGTCAAAGGTAGTGCACTATATAGGGGATAGCCATTTGGGACACAAATAATGTTAAATCTTCAGCTTCAGAGGGAGCTGACCCTCCAGCCCTCAACAGAAAAAAGTAAAATTGAAAATAATGAAATGTGAGTTTAGTAAAAACAAATCTGTTTCCATCTTGATGTAAATGGCATAGTTAATTCTAAGTAAATTGGCCATTTAGGTAAAGTTTCTGCTTGAAACTCCCAGGTGGGGAAGCGGTCTTGCTCCTACTGCAACTAGTTCTAATAAAATAAAACTGATATCTGAAACTACAGTACTATAACGGATCCTGTGTGTAGCTGTGTATAGGAGTCAAGCGCAGGACAGCAGATATGAGTAAAAAAACATATTTACTCAAATAATCACAGAGTACTCAAATAATATGAGCCCACAAATAACAGACCGTATATACATACAAACAATCACTCACAACAAACATGGGGGGAACAGAGGGTTAAATAATGAACAAGTAATTGTGGGATTGAAACCAGGTGTGTAAAACAAGACAAAAACAATGGAAAAATGAAAAGTGGATTCGACGATGGCTAGAAAACCGGTGACGTCGACCGCCGAACGCCGCCCGAGCAAGGAGAGGGACCGACTTCGGTGGAAGTCGTGACAAGCACACTACATAGAAACACCACCTCTCTTCTGTAGCATTTCTCTTCAAGTTTCTCTTCACTATCTGAAAGAGTCTGAAACTTTCTCAACTACCCTGAACATAACAATAAGTACAAAAGGAAGCATAATAATAAAATCCATGAAATCCTATCTTCTAAGAGAACAAACAAGACACAAAAGAACAAAATGAAAAAATGAATAAAACGTTTCCAGGTCCTTCTTTATTTAACATAAAACCTTTGATAGCATGTTAGGGTACATCTGTGGGTTATTACACTGAGATCAAATGGAGAGCGCTATAATTAATGCTAATACTGTATAGCGTTAGTTAGCTCGCTAGCCCCAGCCCAGCACTGCCTGGGCTCCATGGTGGAACCAGACCCATTAATAATGGATGGGGTGTCATCATTAAGAAACTGAATGATTAAAACTTATCTCCCAGCTTCAAGCGGCACTGTCCTTACTTAAAAAAGCCCTATTATATAGGCTAGTACAGTCCCTCTTGTTACAACTACGCTATATATTTAGATATAGAACTGTGCTTTTGCGACTACATCATAGATTTGGAGGGGTTGTATATCAAATCACCACAAACATGCTATGGCATTAGTAGAGAGGGCTCCATGCTCCACCTTTTACTGCAGTGGGCTAAATCAGGGTCACACAGAGTGCTTCTTGGTAGTCTTAAACAAATCTACTTCGTAACAAAAGTATACATCTTACACACATGGTTTTGGGCTTACAAAAAAGAAGACACCTGTACCATGTCAGATATATGAAATGTATTTAATTTTGAGTTTGCATCCCAATACTATACTTTATATACATCACAGAAGACTGTAATATAACAAACTGTTTGACATAGAAACACAGAATGTTTTGTCCCCTCAAAAATAATAATGTTATTAATGATGAACAAACTCAATATACTTTAAAATGACTAAAACCAAATGGAAACTGTGTAGAGATTACAATGGACCTACATTCATACAGTTTCTTGACTGTCCAGCTCACTAATAATCACCCAAATGAAAGCTAAGTCAGGGAGCATAGAAAATTGCCAAAACGATGGATAAACAACTTTTTTTTAGCAAATGTTGACAGCTAGGATCATAACCAATTTTCAGTGCGGCCCTCTGGACCTCTTTGAAGACCGAATGCAGCCCCCAGGGCAAAATAATTTTGACACTCCTGCCCTGCATTCCTATCTGGCTCTATTTGTCAGTTGCTGATAATGAAGTCATGCGAGAGGACTGCAGGGCACCATCATCACTACCTCTGACTGATCTGGGACCTGTTAGGACCTGTTAAGACCTGTTAAGACCTGTTAGGACCTGTTAGGACCTGTTAGGAGGAGGGCAGATGAGAAGATGAAAGAGTGGGGCTCCTCTGACTTTTCCACCCATAACCCATAAGTAAGCCTTGTGTGTGCATACGTACATGTGTACATGCGTAGGGTATGTGAATTGAGAATTAAATGAAAGAGTGCAGGCTAGTAAACTAGAGCGCTGTGCTGCGCTGTTCTGTGTTGTGCTGTTTTGTGCTGTGCTGTGTTGTGCTGTGCTGTGTTGTGCTGTGCTGTGTTGTGCTGTGTTGTGCTGTGCTGTGTTGTGCTGTGCTGTGTTGTGCTGTGCTCTTCACACACCAGGGTCTGAATACCGACATAAACAAAAAACTGACCTGACAACAAGAGACCTATGTTGCAGGACCATCAGGATTGTCTGCCCATACAAATGTAGTATCCTAATTTTGCAGAACTGTTGCAGAAGAACTGTAGAGTGTATTTGAGATTTAAAAAGGCTTCTGAAATTTGTAATTTCCACTTGGAAATTTCAGACATGATTTTCCGATACTACAAAAAATATCAACCCCGACAAAAGTGTAAATTAATTATAATCCACATAACAATTCACATTTCCTGTTGCTGCAGGATTGTTTTTCTGCTGTAGCAAACTGGCTCAAATTAAGATCCTACATCTGTACCATTCCCCTAAAGCTTCTGTTTGCAGACGACACTACAGTGGTAGGCTTGATTACCAACAACGCCGAGACGGCCTACAGGGAGGAGGTGAGGGCCCTCGGAGTGTGGTGTCAGGAAAATAACCTCTCACTCAATGTCAACAAAACAAAGGAGATGTTCGTGGACTTCAGGAAACAGCAGAGGGAGCACCCCCCTATCCACATCGACGGGACAGTAGTGGAGAAGATGGAAAGTTTTAAGTTCCTCGGCGTACACATCACAGAACAAACTGAAATGGTCCACCCACACAGACAGCGTGGTGAAGAAGGCGCAACAGCGCCTCTTCAACCTCAGGAGGCTGAAGAAATTCGGCTTGTCACCAAAAACACTCACAAACTTCTACAGATGCACAATCGAGAGCATCCCGTCGGGCTGTATCATTGCCTGGTACGGCAACTGCTCCGCCCACAACCGTAAGGCTCTCCAGAGGGTAGTGAGGACTGCACAACGCATCACCGGGGGTAAACTACCCGCCCTCCAGGACACCTACACCACCCGATGTCACAGGAAGGTCAAAAAGATAATCAAGGACAACAACCACCCGAGCCACTGCCTGTTCACCCCGCTATCATCCAGAAGGCGAGGTCAGTACAGGTGCATCAAAGCTGGGACCGAGAGACTGAAAAACAGCTTCTATCTCAAGGCCATCAGACTGTTAAACAGCTATCACTAACATTGTGTGGCTGCTGCCAACATACTGACTCAATTCTCTAGCCACTTTAATAATAAGAAATTGGATGTAATAAATGTATCACTAGCCGATGCCACTTTATATAATGTTTACATATCCTACATTACTCATCTCATACGTATATACTGTACTCTATACCATTTACTGCATCTTGCCTACGCCGTTCGGCCATCGTTCAACCATATATTTATATGTACATACTCGTATTAATTCCTTTACACTTGTGTATAAGGTAGTTGTTGTGAAATTGTTAGATTACTTGTTAGATATCACAGCACGGTCGGAACTAGAAGCACAAGCATTTCGCTACACTCGTATTAACATCTGCTAACCATGTGTATGTGACCAATAAAAATGTGATTTGATTTCTACCTGCTTTCTAAAACAGTGTGGAGATTATAATTGAAGGCCTCCTCCTTTCTCGTCCTTGTCGTCCTCCTCCTCCTCACCCTCCTCCTCCTCCCTCATTCTCCCTCTTTCTCACCGTACCCACAATGTTATATATCTCTAATGGGAACAAACCTCTCTCTCCCCAGACCCTGGAAGATGTTAGCTAGCCCTAATGGGAACACATTTCATCATCGGAGCACATGGAAATGTTAATTAAACACTTTAGGGTTAAGCCAATTATTTCCGTTCCTGCCAATCACAGGCCTCTCATTTTTGAAATGTCAGTGGTGCCGGCGAGCAGGGGGGGAAGGGAGAGGGCAAGTGAGTAGGAGCAAAAGTAGGAGTGGGGATATGATGAAATAATTAGGTTTTCTTGGTCAGGGAAGAAAGAGATGGAGAGAGGAGATAAGAAATTGAAGAGATGGAGGGATGTGAGAGTGAGGAGAGAGAAGAGAGGGATGAGAGGAAAGAGAGTGTTTGTGTGCATGGCAGTGTGTTTGTGATGAGAGAAGAGGATAGACACAAAGGGTTCATGGTCCAACAGGGAAAGGTACTCAATGGGATGAGGAGCTTACATATGACCCCTGTATCAAAGGCCTTTTGTGGTATATCAGTGATTCCATGAGAGACGTGTATTTGTGTGAAATGTGCATGTATGAATGTGTCACTAAAGTGGATGTTTATGTGTGAGTGTTTGTGTACACTACCGGTCAAAAGTTTTAGAACACCTATTTTATTTTTTACTATTTTCTACATTGTAGAATCATAGTGAAGGCATCAGAACAATGAAATAATGCATATGGAGTATGTAGTAACCAAAAAAGGGCTAAACAAATCAAAATACATTTTATATTTGAGATTCTTCAAATAGCTACCCTTGGCCTTGATGACAGCTTTGCACACTCTTGGCATTCTCTCAACCAGCTTCACCTGGAATGTGTTTCCAACAGTCTTGAAGGAGTTCCCACATATGCTATGCACTTGTTGGCTGCTTTTCTTTCACTCTGTGGTCTGACTCATCATCAAGGCAAAGGGTGGCTATTTGAAGAATCTCAAATACAAAATATTTTTTACTTTGTTTAACACTTTTTTGGTTACTACATGTGCCCATATGCGTAATTTCATAGTTTTAGTCTCCAGACTGTTGACATCTAAAGGAAGCGATGGGTACTGCATTCATATGCCCTTATATGGTCATTTTCATGAGGGAGGGGTGCCCAAATGAGCAATGTGTCAAAAATCACTTTTTCCAGGACAGAAATTCCTCGGGGTTTCGTCTGCTATATGCGTTCTGTTTCACTCACAGACAAATGGTTAACAGTTTTGCAAAATTCAGAGTGTTTCCTATCCAATGGTACCGAATATGTGCATATCCTATTTTCTGGGCCTGAATGGGAGGCATTTTACTTTGGGCACGCCAGGCTCTCCAAAACGACCCCTCAGCTGCCACTCCCTAACAAGATAACAGAACTGATATAGCAGGCGAAAACCGGAGGAAAATCCATTCGGCTTTGCAGTTTTTTTTGTACATTACCTTTTTCTCCAGGCTGCCTATTGATTTCTATGTTAACTAGGACTGAGACTGCAGTACCTATGGCTTCCACTAGATGTCAACAGTCTTCATTGGACACTTGGGAAGCCCTCAGCAGAAGTTCTTCGAAAGATAAGTGATATTTTTTAGCTCTTATATGGGTTTTGTGTGACCCGCGCTGGATATGAATTTATGTTAATTTGGAAAATATATGAGGTGCTATCCTCAAACAATAAAATGTTGTGCTTTCGCCGTAAAGCCTTTTTGAAATCTGACAATGCTGTGATATTGCCAAAAAGCAGAGCTTTTGATGACTATGCAACACTTGTATATTGATGAATGTTTAATAATTCAACTTTTGGATTTTGAATTTGGCGCCTTACATTTCACCGGGAAGTGTCGGGAGCGGCCTGCTAGCGCGCCGCTACTCCCTAAGTGGTTAACCTCTCTGGGATTGCTGGGGCGCTTGCGCCCCAATCCCGACACTACCAGGTGAAATGCAAGGTGCCAAATTCAAAATCCAAAAGTTGAATTATTAAACATCCACCAATATACAAGTGTTCCATACTCATCAAAAGCTCTGTTTCTGATTTGTTTTTGCTGTGAAATGTGTTATGTGTGTGCCATGATAGCTAATGGATTCATGGCTATGGAAAAAATATGTGAGGTGCTACCCTCAAACAATCAAATCACAGCGTTGTCAGATTTCAAAAAGGCTTTACGTCGAAAGCAGCACATTTGATTGTTTGAGGGTAGCACCTCACATATTTTTCCCATAGCCATGAATCCATTAGCCATCATGGCACACACATAACACATTTCACAGCGAAAACAAATCAATTACCTGTTGAAGAACTTCTGCTGAGGTCATCCTAAGTGTCCAACGAAGACAATCCATGGTTCTTTTGTTAGAAAAAGTAATGTATTTTATCCATAAATCTCCATTTGGTTCGCGCGTTATAATCAGAAACGACAGCCTCCACTCCTCCATTGAAACGTGACGAGAACTCGTTCATCTTATACCTATAAACTTGTCCAAGAACAATCAAACATAGTTTTAAATGTATCCTTAGGAACACTTTTACGTATATTTACTATTATAAATCAACCGGAATATAAACTGATCGATAAAGACGGTAAAAAAGACACAGCGCGCCTTGTCGGGAGCGCACGCTGGGTACTGTTTACATAAAAAGGATACTTCCTGGCTTGCTCTTTTTCTCTGGTCTAAAGCATCCAAAATGAAAATTTACACTGTCTCGAGACTGTTGACATCTAAAGGAAGCGATGGGTACTGCATTCATATGCCCTTATATGGTCATTTTCATGAGGGAGGGGTTCCAAATGAGCAATGTGTCAAAATCACTTTTTCCAGGACAGAAATTCCTCGGGGTTTCGCCTGCCATATGCGTTCTGTTTTACTCACAGACAAATGGTTAACACTTTTGGAAAATTCAGAGTGTTTCCTATCCAATGGTACTAAATATGTGCATATCCTATTTTCTGGGCCTGAATGGGAGGCATTTTACTTTGGGCATGCCAGGCTCTCCAAAACGGCCACCTCATGAGCCGATCCCTAAGAAGATAAAGCATCCGAGCGAGCAAAACATCGCCCCCTCTGTCTCAGTATGAGTAGACTATGTATCGGATGCTGTCTGGACCAAAAGAGTGTGGCATGTCATACTATTTCTGTCTAGACAGCATCAGATACATGGGCTACATTTAGAGGGGCGTTGCTTCACTCGCTCGGATGCTTTCTCTGATGATATAAACTATACAGTATAAATACAGCACACAGCCATGCAATTTCCATAGACAAACACTGACAGTAGAATGGCCTTCCTGAAGAGCTCAGTGACTTTCAACGTGGCACCGTCATAGTTTGGTGCTGGAGGAATAATGTTTTGGGGCTGTTTTTCATGGTTCGGGCTAGGCCCCTTAGTTCCAGTGAAAGGAAATCGTACAGCTACAGCCTACAATTACATTCTAGACAATTCTGTGTGTCCAACTTTGTGGCAACAGTTTGGGCAAGGCCCTTTCCTGTTTCAGCATGACAATGCCCTCGTGCACAAAGTGAGGTTCATACAAAAATGGTTTCTCGAGATTGGTGTGGAAGAATGTGACTGGCCTGCACAGAGCCCTGACCTCAACCCCATTGAACACCTTTGCCTGACCTCACTAATGTGCGTGGCTGAATGGAAGCAAGTCGCTGCAGCAAGGTTCCAACATCTAGTGGAAAGCCTTCCCAGAAGAGTGGAGGCTGTCATAGTAACAAAGGGGGGACCAACTCCGTATTAATTCCCATGATTTTGGAATGAGATTTTCAACGAGCAGGTGTCCAAATATGTTTGGTCATGTAGTGTAGTTTCAGCAGAGAGTAAGAGACGAAGCGAGAGGGCTCACTCACCAAAATCTGTCCAGAATAAGCCCAATGCGTTTCTATGGGAACAATATGCAGACCTAAGCTTGTCGCCTGCCTTCCCGCTTTTGGGACAGAGACTCCCATTGTTAGGGCGGAGACATGAGCATCTCATCATTATATACAGTTCTGGTTTCAGCCTCTTGCAAATTGGAAAGGAAAGTTTGCAGGTGGACAGTGCACTGTTAGGATGCTGGATTTTCCTAAAGTAAATTGATGTTTTGCCAAAATTAAATAATTACTCCAGTCTAAATAAAATAATTCAAAATCCTTCACTACGGAGCAAGATTTAGTCACAGTGGATCGATCATTAGCTGTGAATTGTTTCAAATCACAGGTGTGTTGGGAAGCCCACAATTTGGGTAGTGCGCGTGGCAATAGGTCTAGCTGACTGAGTTGTGGCTGTCAGAGAAAAGCATTTAAAGTATGTGTGAAGATGATGTGTCTTGAGTATCATTTAAAACATTGCATAAAGGATAAGGGGAGTGGGTGTGGTGAAGATATTATGTGTCTCTAGAGTGCATGCATATGTAGGAAAGTGCCCATTTGGCAATATTTTTTTCTGATTGTCTTAACTCAGCACACAAATATTGATCAATGCAGCAGTAGGCTGCATTGACCTATTGGCTATCTCTGAGTTCTATGCTCTCATTTCTTTAGCTGTCAATAGATCACAGTGTATCAATGTGTCCACATAGCAGAGGCTGTTGAATTTAAACTTTTAAATGTTTAGCATTTTTCTTCCGATTTTTATGATTAACCACATGATAATGGTTTTGTGAAATAAAAACGTTATTATTGAAATTAAACTGTTCAACAAAACTTTGCATATATAAATATTTATAACTGGCACGCAGATCGGTAAAAAAGGTAGGATAAATTGTAAACTTCCACCAAACATAGAACTGATTAGCTGCCTATTGTCTTTACTATTACAAGCATGTGCACACATAGGAGGTCCCGTGAAAAAACAGGCCCACCTATGGAAATCAAACAAGTCTGGCTCTGTGTGACCTGTTGTTGGCACGCACAAATTCCTGAGCTAAATATACAGAGCATGGCCTCACCACACACACACAAACACAAACACATAGCCACCATATACTGTAGCTCTGTAGCGCCAGTCTTCTCTGTGGTTAGGCTGAGCCAGGGTCATTGGTATGCAGGTGCACTGTGCTCTCGTTTAGCTGGGGCTTATTTCTCTGTGTCTGTTTGAGAGAGAGAGAGTGCCTCGTTCCAATGCTACTGGGAGCTGATCAGACATCAACGTTGATAAGCAAAGTGGCCCTCAGCAACAACAGTAATCCCCCTCTGTCTCTGTTTCTCTCTCTGGTTTTACTCTCTATGTAACATTCTTTCCTGCTCTCTCATCTTCCTCTCTCTGTTTATGTTTTCTCACTCTCTCTTTACCCTCTCTGCCTCTACTCTCTTTCTCTCTCCCCTTTCTCTCTTTGTTTTCTACCTTTAATTCCCTCCCTGGTTTTTCACATTTGCATCTCTGATTCTTTATACTTGTGTATGAATATGTTACTGTATGTTGTCTTCTACTATGAATAGTTATGCACAACCACCTGTACTGCTCACATTCACCTGGGAGCAAAGTGTGTTCTTGGTTACACTACCTTTCCAACTCCCTCTAGCTATATAATGTATATCAATATATTCCATTTAAACTCAGCAAAAAAAGAAACATCCCTTTTTCAGGACCCTGTCTTTCAAAGATAATTCATAAAACTCCAAATAACTTCACAGATCTTCATTGTAAATAGTTTAAACACTGTTTCCCATGCTTGTTCAATGAACCATGAACAATTAATGAACATGCACCTGTGGAACAGTCGTTAAGACACTAACAGCTTACAGACGGTAGGCAATTAAGGTCACAGTTATGAAAACGTAGGACACTAAAGAGGCCTTTTTTCTACTGACTCTGAAAAACACCAAAAGAAAGATGCCCAGGGTCCCTGCTCATCTGCGTGAACGTGCCTTAGGCATCCCCTCCCTCCCTCCCTTCCCTTTTTCCCTTTAGTTTTTTTCCCCCTCCCTCCCTTCCCTTTGCTTCCTTTTAATTTAAGCAGATGCTCCCTGCTCAGGATAATTCCATAATCCTTTAATCTCTGCCATTTTTCATAAAAATTAATTGGAAACAATAGCATGATGGATGGGCAAAATGTAATCAGACTGCTTTAAACGACATTGCTACCTGCCATGGAGGAGAGGAGGAGAGACTGTTCCGGGCAAGGTGGCAGGCGGTTGCAGGAGAGAGAAGGTTTGTGGCCGAATGACGCCCCTATGCTGTCTGCACTTCCAACGGCCTACACTGTGTGTGTGTGTGTGTGTTACACAACACAATATTACTGGCTGGCTACTGCAGACGCCAAGGGAAATCAGGTCTGAGGAAGGGACACAAGGAAGGTACACACAAACACAAACAGACAAACACACCAGGGTTGGGGTCAATTCAAATTGAAGGCAGTCAATTCAGGAAGTTATTTGAATAAAAAATGTAATAAACGTTTTGAAATAAATGTCATTGCAAATATATGCTATTTTATCAATTATTGAATTGGAATCCCATTGTACTTCCTGAATTGACTGACTTCAATTCGAATTGACCCATCCCAACAACAACCAGGCCTGGTATACCACCGCTATGCTACGAATTTACCACGACTTCATCATCATTCCTTCTCCACTACCACTACAATTTATCATCACTACACCCAGAATGGCCAGCATTCCACCCAGACAGACCATCACCTCACCCAGAGAGACCAGCACTCCGCGCAGATTGGCGCGTGGGGGGATGCTGACAGGACAGCATCCCCCCACACCACTACCCCCCATGCCGACAGGGCAGCACACCCCTGCACCATTGAGACCAACAGTCCAGCAATACAGCTATGCAGAAGTGGCACAAAGAATAGAGCATCCTGCTACAGCCGAGCTAAACCAGATAAGGCATCTCTGATGAACATAATCTGCAAAGAAAATCCATTAATTCCTTCTTTGTTATCATCAGAAATACACAACATGGTCAAAGATATGTGGACACCTGCTCGTCGAAAATCTCTTTCCAAAATCATGGGCATTAATATGGAGTTGGTCCCCCTTTTGCTGCTATAACAGCCTCCCCTCTTCTGGGAAGGTTTTCCACTAGATGTTGGAATGTTGCTGTGGGCACTTGCTTCCATTCAGCCACAAGCACATTAGTGAGGACGGACACTGATGTTTGGCGATTAGGCCTTGCTTGCGGCCGTTGTTCCAATTCATCCCAAAGGTGTTCGATGGGGTTGAGGTCAGGGTTCTGTGTAGGCCAGTCAAGTTCTTCCACACTGTTCTCAACAAACCATTTCTGTATGTACCTCACTTTGTGCATGGTTGCATTGTCATGCTGAAACAGGAAAGGGCCTTCCCCAAAATGTTGCCACAAAGTTGGAAGCACAGAATCATCTAGAGTGACGTTGTTTGCTGTAGAGTTAAAATTTCAATTCACTGGAACTAAGAGGTATGGGCCTAGCCCGAACCATGAAAAACTAAGATTACGTATGTAACCACGGTCATGTGAGATACAGTATATCACAAAAGTGAGTACACCCCTCACATTTTGTAAATATTTGAGTATATCTTTTCATGTGACAACACTGAAGAAATGACACTTTGCTATAATGTAAAGTAGTGAGTGTACAGCTTGTATAACAGTGTAAATTTGCTGTCCCCTGAAAATAACTCAACACACAGCCATTAATGTCTAAACCGCTGGCAACAAAAGTGAGTACACCCCTAAGTGGAAATGTCCAAATTGGGCTGTATATGGATCACTCCAATATATTGGTATCACTCGTCGGCGGAGGGATACATCTGAGGTGAGGATTTACAGATTTACTCCCGTGTACACCTGTGTCACGGCCGGGCTCAGCCCTATATATTGACCCCATGGCAGCGACACACGTTCTCTACATCATTTTTGAGGCGCCTCTAGCACCATAGAGGATTGGAGTGATCCATATACATACGTAACCTTCGCTATGTTTCACTATATTGGGTCACTCCAATATATTGGTATACCCGTACCAGATTTTATCGGCGCTAGAGGGATCTGGCCAGCCAGCGGCGAAGTCCCAGCGTGTGCCTGCACAGTCCCGGCACAGTCCCCGGAAGGGGAGGCGACCCAGATTGGCCAGCAACCCCTGTCTCCATTGTCCCCCACTCAATACCCCATCCCACTACCCCTCATGCTGTCAGGACAGCACCCCCCAACCCCATTTACCTCCCAAGCTGACAGATCTGGCCAGCCGGCGGCAAAGTCCCAGCGCGGGATCGAGACGCAGGGGCCGTCAATGTGGAAGGGGGTTCCCGGCACAGTCCCCGGAAGGGGAGGCGGCGCCCAGGACCGCTGAACCAACCGTGGGGGAGGTGCCACATTTACCCGATAGTACCTAGCAAAGGTGCAAGAGGAGTCCCAGCTGGCCGCAGCAGCGTTTTTTGTGCCATCACAGATCCCAACACTGCCCTGCCAGCCAGGAGGTATGCTGTCGTAATCGAGTCCACGATCCAGTGAGAGAGACTCTGCTTTCCCAGGACTCTCTCAACATAGCAGATGAAGAGCTGGTCTGTTGTTCTCCTCTCCACATAGGCAGCCAGTGCCCGCACAGGGTACAGCATGCCGGAGGGAGGCTCAGACTCCCGACACTGCAGGGTGGTCGTAAGCAGACAGGATAAAAGGGATGTTCACATGCCTGTCTGACAGAAACTTCGGGAGGAATGAAGGGTTGGGGCGGAGAGATATATACTCCTCCCACTGGGGTCCATCCGGTAGCACTCAGAACTTACCGAAAGATCATGGAGCTCAACCACTCTCTTCATGGAAGTAATCGCTCCAAGAAAGCCACTTTCATGAACGCAGACTTCAACGGTTCGAAGGATGGCTTTGCCAAAGCTGCCAAGACCACATCCAGATCATAGCTGGACGCAGGCAACGAACCACCTTCATAAACCAGGAGACCAAGGGATGGCGCCCCACAGGCCTGTCCATCCACCTCACATGGCAGGCAGATATAGCGGCCAAAGACCCTCTCAGTTTAGAGGCTGCCAAGCCCTCATCCAAGCGAGACAGCAGGTATTGGAGGACATACTGCACCCCGCATGACTCGGGCACAACCTCAATACCAGTGCACCAAGAGCAGAACAACCCCCAGCACAACTGGTATTCTGGGGTTGTAGCCGGTGCTCTTGTGCTCTGCATGGTGTTCATTACGCCCTCCTGTAGTCCTAATGTGGACCGTTGGTGATGTTCAGCGGCCAAGCCCACAGACTGAGGCGGTGCGGTCTCGGATGCCACAGAGTTCCCCCGGCCTGAGACAGCAGGTTGGGTCCCAGGGGCAGTTGCCAAGGTGTCCCAAACAACAGGGACAGGAGAAGGCTGAACCAGGGTCCTCTGGGCCAGTATGGGGCGGTACTGCCAATGAGCTGGTTGAACAGGAACATTGAAATGCACATCCCTCAGATCCAGGGTCACAAACCACTGGTCCCTGGACACGGCCTGCAACACGCGGGCTGGGGACAGCATGTGGAACCTCAGTACCTTCAAGTACCCATTGAGGTTTCGGGGGCCAGAATTGGTCAAAACCCTCAGTCTCTTTCTGCGACCAGAAAGAACCCACCTAGCCATTCTGATGTCTCGATCCTGCTGATGGCACCCTTGTCCAGGAATGAGGAGATCTTCTTCTTCAGGGGGTTGGCAACTGTGGTGACACAAATGCCCCTATATAGGGTCCGGCACTGGAAGGGGTCCGGCACTGGAATTGGAGTCGGTACCCCTCAAGCATTGTGGACAACACCCAGGG
This sequence comes from Brachymystax lenok tsinlingensis, assembly GCA_030435695.1. Taxonomy (NCBI): domain Eukaryota; kingdom Metazoa; phylum Chordata; class Actinopteri; order Salmoniformes; family Salmonidae; genus Brachymystax; species Brachymystax lenok. The sequence continues at coordinate 18,276,047 of CM059785.1, forward strand.
GGACTCCACACCCTCCTCCCACTTTGCCCTTTGAGACCAGGAGAAGCGGCCGAGGCCAGGGAAGGGTGTGTCAGGGGTCCTGCCGGGGCCCGCCTCTCCTCTGGCGCCCTGAGCGCCTGGGTCTCCCAGGCACGTCCCTGTGACGGTCGACAGGTTGTTGCTCCACCGCACGCTGTGCACCTCCCCGCTGTCGTCCCTCAGCACGAGGCGATGGGGCAGGAGAGGGACCCAACCGTTGTTCGGGTGCAGGTGGGTGGTGACGGGCAGACCCGGGCTCTGAGGAGGCAGCATGAACCGTCTCAGGGTCTCCCGGTGTTATGAGAATTTTGCTATCTCAATTGTTGACATAAACTATCACTCAAGTTTTGAATAATTCCCAGAGGTTGTAAGGCTCTGGTCAATAAAGAATTTAGACAAAACCCCACATCTGCAATTGGTCCAGAAGTGTTTATTCATGAGAATTCTGATCTTAAAAGGTGTACACAGTCTTTTATATGGTACAATGTTGAAATACAAAAAAATACAAAGGCCCCACCATTTTCCCCACCCTTTCCAGGAAATAGTGTTTTCCCACAATACTCATTCAGCGGCATATCACAATCTTACAACCCTAAGTCAAACTTAGGCGGCTCTTTAACAATCCCTCCTGTCTTCAAGGACAGGGGCCTCTCGCATGTATCCGGTAGAATCAAATAATTCTTTGTTCTCCCAGATACTCCCTAGATGAAGTGGTACCAGCCTGTTCCACTCTTCCACAATATTAATTTCTAGACACACACATTAATTGGACTACCATTTTGTCATTTTCAGAATGGAATATTCTTAGATGTACAAACATTTAGTCATAAACATAAAATCTATAACACCCGGTCACAAATCGGTCTGCTCCAGAATGTCATCAACCCCTGGGCTAAACTTCAGCCCTGGGGTGATGGGGAGAGTGAAAAAAGGGAAAGCAGGCAAGACACCTCCATCGCTTCCCGGGGGAGCTTCTCTGTGCCCTCCTGCAGCCGGGGCCGCATTGGTAAGGCAGCAAAGTGGGGGCAGAGGGACCCATATGTAGCTTTCAAGTCTGCATCAAAGACTCTGGGGGGGTCCCAGCTTCAGTCATGGGTTCCTCCCTATAATCTCCCAGTCCGGGAGGACCATGGCAGCTATCATGGTGTCCATGGTCAGGTACTCTCGGAGGCTGAGTGACTCTGCTCCTGCAACATAACTCCATGGTCCAGTCTCTGCTGTGTGTCGGGAAATGCCCCCTGACAGAGGCCCAGCTCTCCTGCAAGGCCACGCGGAACAGCAGAGATGGGTACAGATGGAGGGTCATCACTGTCCACCAGTTTGATGTCCAGTGCAGCGGCTACCTGAATTATAGCCTCTTGGAAGCCCCGCTTCCGGCTTCTGATGGCCTGTCAGCCTAGTAGCCCCGCTCACAGTGGTGAACAGTGCCAGCATCGTCCCCCAGGAACAGCCTATCACTGGCCAACAGGGAACAGCTATCGTTGCCATCAAAGCTATCAACCTCCTGATGCAGGGCATGCGACCCTTCGATCAAGGTGGTCCTAGAGGTCTGACTCCTGCCCGCGTCCAGGACTGGCAGCAGATGGCCTCTGCCTGCGGTGGCTCTGGCGACACTTCCTGGGAGGACTACTAGGCCCAGGAGAGGGACTGACAGCTTGCTGGCGCACCACTCCTGAGGGAGGGAGCTCATCCCCAGCCTGAGCCTGGCCGACCCACTCGGGCATGGCCTCCAATCGCGCCAGGCGCAGGCATTCTGAGAACACCACACAAAACAGGCATCCACCCTCTCTGCGTGGATCAAACCCAGGCAGTGCATACACAAGGTATATGCACTGCACTGCCATCCCCCTGGATCCCCAGGGGGATGCCACCATCGCACCTGTCACAAAGGGAAGCCATAAGTTCAGCCAAGCCAGCAGGGGTCCCACGCCCTGGGAGAGCTTATGTCGTGACCCGCTTGGAGGAATAGGAACCGGTGAGGGATAAATTACCCAGTACCGCTGCAAAAAACTGAGTTGTAGTGTAACGCTAACAAAACACAAGTACGACAAACAACACGCGGAAGATACAGATCAACCACACGCAGCAAGTGGAGCACTCAAGAGGAGGGGCTCGCCATGTGGTCGGCTGCTCCAGGCTGCAAACAGCCAGTGAGTATACTTCCACGCAAAATATTACACCTACCAGTGATTACCAAGCGAACTTAAGAAAGTTTGTACCTCAAACCATATGGACAACCGCCGAGAAAATGAATGAGAAAGTGTGTCACAGCCATGCGGTCTATATATAGGGGTGGACCTCAGCCTTGACACAGTTGTACACAAGAGTAAATCTGTAAATCCTGACCTCAGATTTATCCCTCCGCTGCGGAGTGATACCAATATATTGGAGTGATCCATATAGTGAAACATAACAGCCCCAGACTATTATTCCTCCTCCACCAGGAGGAGGCATCCGTCAAACCCAGATTTGTCCGTCATACTGCCAGATAGTGAAGCGTGATTCATCACTCCAGAGAACGCATTTCTGCTGCTCCAGAGTCCAATGGCATCGAGCTTTACACCACTCCAACCAACACTTGGCATTGTGCATGGTGATCTTAGGCTTGTGTGCGGCTGCTCGGCCATGGAAACCCTTTTCATTAAGATCCTGACGAGCAGTTGTTGTGTTGTGCTGACGTTGCATCCAGAGGCAGTTTGGAACTCGTAATGAGTGTTACAACCGAGGACAGACGGTTTTTAATTGTTACGAGCTTCAGTACTCGACTGTCCCTTTCTGTGAGTTTGTGTGGCCTACCACTTCTTGGCTGAGCCCTTGTTGCTCCTAGATATTTCCACTTCACAATAACAGAACTTACAGTTGACCGGGGAAGCTCTAGCAGGGCAGAAATCTGACGAACTGACTTGTTGGAAAGCTGGCATCCTATGACGATACCACGTTGAAAGTCACTGAGCTCTTCAGTAAGGGCATTCTACTGCCAATGTTTGTCTATGGAGATTGCATGGCTGTGTGCTCGATTTGATACACCTGTCAGCAACGGGTGTGGCTGAAATAGCCAAATCCACTAAAAGTCCATATACTTTTGCCATGTAGTTGAGTTGTAGATACAGTGAGGGAAAAAAGTATTTGATCCCCTGCTGATTTTGAACGTTTGCCCACTGACAAAGAAATGATCAGTCTATAATTGTAATGGTAGGTTCATTTGAACAGTGAGAGACAGAATAACATAAAACAAATCCAGAAAAACGCATGTGAAAAAAATGTTATAAATTGATTTGCATTTTAATGAGGGAAATAAGTATTTGACCCCCTCTCAATCAGAAAGATTTCTGGCTCCCAGGTGTCTTTTATACAGGTAACGAGCTGAGATTAGGAGCACACTCTTAACTACTTACGGAGTGGTGGGACGCTAGTGGTGGGCGCATTCCCGACACTACCCGGTGAAATGCAAGGCGCCATATTCAAAATCCAAAAATTGAATTATTAAAGGGAGTGCTCCTAATCTCAGCTTGTTACCTATATAAAAGACACCTGTCCACAGAAGCAATCAATCAATCAGATTCCAAACTCTCCACCATGGCCAAGACCAAAGAGCTCTCCAAGGATGTCAGGGACAAGATTGTACACCTACACAAGGCTGAAATGGGCTACAAGACCATTGCCAAGCAGCTTGGTGAGAAGGTAACAACAGTTGGTGCGATTATTCGCAATTGGAAGAAACACAAAAGAACTGTCAATCTCCCTCGGCCTGGGGCTCCATGCAAGATCTCACCTCGTGGAGTTGCAATGATCATGAGAATGGTGAGGAATCAGCCCAGAACTACATGGGAGGAACTTGTCAATGATCTCAAGGCAGCTGGGACCATAGTCACCAAGAAAACAATTGGTAACACACGACGCCGTGAAGGACTGAAATCCTGCAGCGCCCGCAAGGTCCCCCTGCTCAAGAAAGCACATATACATGCCCGTCTGAAGTTTGCCAATGAGCATCTGAATGATTCAGAGGACAACTGGGTGAAAGTGTTGTGGTCAGATGAGACCAAAATGTAGCTCTTTGGCATCAACTCAACTCGCCGTGTTTGGAGGAGGAGGAATGCTGCCTATGACCCCAAGAACATCATCCCCACCGTCAAACATGGAGGTGGAAACATTATGCTTTGGGGGTGTTTTTCTGCTAAGGGGACAGGACAACTTCACCACATCAAAGGGACGATGTACGGGGCCATGTACCGTCAAATCTTTGGTGAGAACCTCCTTCCCTCAACCAGGGCATTGAAAATGGGTCGTGGATGGGTATTCCAGCATGACAATGACCCAAAACACATGGCCAAGGCAACAAAAGAGTGGCTCAAGAAGAAGCACATTAAGGTCCTGGAGTGGCCTAGCCAGTCTCCAGACCTTAATCCCAGACCTTAATCTGTGGAGGGAGCTGAAGGTTCGAGTTGCCAAACGTCAGCCTCAAAACCTTAATGACTTGGAGAAGATCTGCAAAGAGGAGTGGGACAAAATCCCTCCTGAGATGTGTGCAAACCTGGTGGCCAACTACAAGAAATGTCTGACCCCTTGCCAACAAGGTTTTTGCCACCAAGTACTAAGTCATGTTTTGCAGAGGGGGTCAAATACTTATTTCCCTCATTAAAATGCAAATCAATTCATAACATTTTTCACATGCGTTTTTCTGGATTTTTTTGTTGTTATTCTGTCTCTCACTGTTCAAATAAACCTACCATTACAATTATAGACTGATCATTTCTTTGTCAGTGGGCAAACGTACAAAATCAGCAGGGGATCAAATACTTTTTTTCCCTCACTGTATACTACCCAGAAAAGGGTTAAAGTTAGCTCAGAAACAACATTAATGAGAATAGTAATTTGCTAATCTTAGATAATATTATTATAACAGCCATTTCTCAGACTCACATAGACAGCACCGTTGATGAAACAACAGTAGGAATACAAGAATATAACATGTATATACACTGCTCAAAAAAATAAAGGGAACACTTAAACAACACAATATAACTCCAAGTCAATCACACTTCTGTGAAATCAAACTGTCCACTTAGGAAGCAACACTGATTGACAATAAATTTCACATGCTGTTGTGCAAATGGAATAGACAACAGGTGGAAATTATAGGCAATTAGCAAGACACCCCCAATAAAGGAGTGGTTCTGAAGGTGGTGACCACAGACCACTTCTCAGTTCCTATGCTTCCTGGCTGATGTTTTGGTCACTTTTGAATGCTGGCGGTGCTTTCACTCTAGTGGTAGCATGAGACGGAGTCTACAACCCACACAAGTGGCTCAGGTAGTGCAGCTCATCCAGGATGGCACATCAATGCGAGCTGTGGCAAGAAGGTTTGCTGTGTCTGTCAGCGTAGTGTCCAGAGCATGGAGGCGCTACCAGGAGACAGGCCAGTACATCAGGAGACGTGGAGGAGGCAACAACCCAGCAGCAGGACCACTACCTCCGCCTTTGTGCAAGGAGGAGCACTGCCAGAGCCCTGCAAAATTACTTCCAGCAGGCCACAAATGTGCATGTGTCTGCTCTGGTGGTATGAGGGCCCAACGTCCACAGGTGGGGGTTGTGCTTACAGCCCAACACCGTGCAGGACGTTTGGCATTTGCCAGAGAACACCAAGATTGGCAGTCTGTTGCACCACAGACTGTCCAGGAGTTGGCGGATGCTTTAGTCCAGGTCTGGGAGGAGATCCCTCAGGAGACCATCCGCCACCTCATCAGGAGCATGCCCAGGCGTTGTAGGGAGGTCATTCAGGCACGTGGAGGCCACACACACTACTGAGCCTCATTTTGACTTGTTTTAAGGACATTACATCAAAGTTGGATCAGGCTGTAGTGTGGTTTTCCACTTAAATTTTGAGTGTGACTCCAAATCCAGACCTCCATGGGTTGATAAATTTGATTTCCATTGATAATTTTTGTGTGATTTTGTTGTCAGCACATTCAACTATGTAAAGAAAAAAGTATTTAATAAGATTATTTCATTCATTCAGATTTATGATGTGTTATTTTAGTGTTCCCTTTATTTTTTTGAGCAGTGTAAAAGACAGGAATGTCTACTGGGTAGGTGTGGCCGTATATATTCAGAGACATATTCCTGTAAAGCTCAGAGAGGATCTCATGACAAATAAGGTAGAAGTGCTGTGGTTGCAGGTTCATCTTCTTCATCTGAAACCTCTTCTTTCAGGGTGCTGCTATAGGCCACCAAGTGCAAACTGTAAGTATCTGGAGAATATGTGTGTGATGTTAGATAAGGTCTCTGATGCTAATGGCTATTTTTTCTTTCTTGGTGACCTGAACATTAACTGGTTATCATCTAGTTTTCCTCTCAAGAGGAAGCTCCTCACTGTGACTAATGCCTGTAACATAACCCTGGTAATCGCTCAACCAACTAGAGTGTATGCTAATAGTGTTGGATCTATGACATCCACTTATATTGATCATATCTTCACTAATGCCGTAGAGCTTTGTTCCAAAGCAAAATTGGTTCCAATTGGCTGTAGTCGCCATTACATTGTGGCAATAACAAGGAAAGTCAAAGTACCAAAGGAGAGATTATAAGAGCTCATAGAAAATGTTTTCTCAGGACTCTTTTTTTGAAGATGTAAAAACTGCATGTTGTTCTGATTTGAATTAGGAGGAGAATCCAGATGCAGCACTTAGAGTATTTGTAAAATGATTCTTGCCAATTGTTGACAAACATGCACCTGTTAAGAAACTAACTGTGAGAACTGTTTGTGTCCCCTGGATCGATGATGAGTTGAAAAATGGTATGGTTCAAAGAAATTATGCAAAAACGTGGCAAACAAGTCAGGCTACTCAGCTAAATACTGTCGATTTAGAAATGTTGTGACTAAACTTCACAAAAAACATATTATATTACCAAATCAAGATAAATGACATAAAAACTATGGGAAAATACTTTGGAGCACCTTCAATTATATTATGGGAAGAAAACCCAATTAATATCCATTGTTCATTGAAGTTGATGGGTCATTTATAACAAAACCTTTTGATATAGCCAAACATTTCAATGACTATTTCACTGGTAAAGTGGACAAAGTGAGAAGTGAAATGATAGCATTGAACAGTGAACCATCATAGTTGTGTATTGAAGTTCTAATATTGAAAGAGAAGTATTGTTGTTTTGAATTTGGTCAAGTTTGTGTGGAAGATGTGAAAAAAACGATTGCTATCCATCAATAATGATAAGCTACCAGGTATAGACAACCTAGATTGGAAACTATTGAAAATGGTAGCAAACTATTGCCACTCCTATTGTTCATGTCTTTAACCGAAGCCTAAAGGAGTGTGTGTGTCCACAGGCGTTGAAGGAAGCTAAAGTAATTCCACTGCCTAAAAATAGTAAAGCACCCTTTGCTGGCTCTAACAGTCAACCAATCAGTTTGCTGCCTGTTCTTAGTAAACTGATGGAGAGAATTGTGTTTGAACAAGTTAAGTACTGACTTTCAGAATGCGTATAGAGAAGGCCACTTAACTTGTACTGCACTGATTCAGATGACTGATGATTGGCTAAAATAGATAATAATAAGATCATAGTTGGAGCTGTATTGTTAGATTTCATGTTATTGATCATAATTTCTTATTGAAAAAAAAACACTTGTTCTGGCTTTACATCACCTGCCATCACATGGTTGGAGAGTTACTTACCCAATAGAACCCAGAAAGTCTTCTTCAATGGAAGCTTCTCTGACATCAGATATGTACAGTGCGGTATCCCTCAGGGCAGGTGCCTTGGGCCGTTACTCTTTCCTATTTTACAAATGATTTGCCACTTGTCTTACAAGAAGCTAAAATGACTATGTATGCTGATGATTGCACACTCTACACATCAGCACCTACTGCCAGTGAGCTCACTGAGACTCTTAGCAAGGAGTTACAGTCAGTGTCAGAATCAGTAATTAAAAATAAACTGGTCTTAAATACATCTAAACCAAAAGCATTGTATTTGGTTATTAAAAGCATTATCTTAGACCTAAACCTCAACTGGAGTTTTGTATAAAGGGTTTGACCATTGAACAAGTTGAAGAAGCTGGACTCCTTGTAGTAACATTGGATGGTCAATTATCATGGTCAAGTCATATTGACAAAGTGAAGATGGGGAGAGGTATGTCGGTTAGAAAAATATGTTCTGTGTTTTTGACACAAAGATCAACTGTACTTGTTGTTCAGGTTCTGATCTTGTCCCATCTTTATTATTGGTCAGGTGCAGAAAAGAAATACCTAGAAAAGGTGTATCACAGTGCCTCTCCTCTTTCTAAATACCTAATTTAACTGTACTGTATATTAGAATATGAAAATGTGTATATGAATAGTGTGTGTCTTTCCAATATGTATATATGAATTGTGTGTGTCTTTCAAATATGTATATATGAATTGTGTGTTTCTCTATTTTTATCCAATGTAAAAAACACAATTTTATATTTCACTACATAGGACCGTATCCAGGTGGTGGGTCACATTTGTTGATACCTTTTTTTATCAACGTCAACCTTGCGGGAGGATCTAAAGGAGATTTATTTCTGTGCGGCTGCAGTCTTTTATTTATTGCCAATGTCATTTGTTTTCAAGTGCTGTTATGGGGTCGAGCTTTTGTTTTTCCAACCAGACTGTCCCTTTTCTCCAGGACACAAATGACTCATTGTGAACCAGGGAACCGACCTTGATCCGTTTAAATGGAATGAAATACGAATGGTGCCTTATCTGTTAGCTTTCAGGTGCAGCTGCATTTTAAAGGCCACCCTATTCCCTATATAATGCACTTCTTAGGACCAGAGCCTATGGTGCTCAGGATAATCCCTGGTCAATAGTAGTGCACTATATAGGGAAGGTGCCATTTGGGATGCAGATAGGGTTTTCTAAGGCTTGAGATTGTAGTCCACCATCCATCCTCATAATGAAATGAAATACAATTTTATTATGATGATCACGTGATGGTCATGTGACATTCTATCCCGCTGTGGTGTCTCAGGCGTGAATGTCAGTAGCAGTGTGGTGTTATAAAGTTGCGTTTCCACATCGTTTCGCCTCTGCTCACGGTGACCCCCATGCGCAGTAACACACCAGAGCCTGAGCACGGCTGCACATCCAGAAAAACACCTTTCTTTCTCTCCTGTTTTCTCTCCCCCACTCCTCCTCTTTTTAGATTTTTTTTTTTATTTATTTCACCTTTATTTAACCAGGTAGGCTAGTTGAGAACACATTCTCATTTACAACTGCGACCTGGCCAAGATAAAGCAGAGCAGTGCGACACAAACAACAACACAGAGTTTCACATGGAATAAATAAGCGTACAGTCAATAACACAATAGAGAAAAAAAAAGTCTATATACAGTGTGTGCAAATGGCGTGGGGAGGTAGGCAATAAATAGGCTATAGTAGCGAGGTAAATTACAATTTAGCAGATGATGATGTGCAAGTAGAGATACTGGTGTGCAGTATCTCTCTCTCTTTCTCAATTCAATTCAAAGGGCTTTTCTATCTCTCTCCTCCCCCTATCTCTCTCATCTCTCTCTCCCTCCCTCTCCCTCTCTCTGACACTCTCTGACCCCTCATCCCCCTGTCTCTCTCCACTCCCTCTCTCGCTCTCTCTCCTCCTCTCTTCTACTTTTCTTCAGTGAACCTCTCGTTAAGTGTTTTATGTAGTAGAGTTAATGCAGTTGTTATTTTCAGGTCGCTAGTTAAATACATAAAAGTGTAGTTACATGTGAATGGTTCCCTGGCTATATTTCACTCTGTCCCAGTGTTAACAGCATTAGCACCCCCATTCCTATAGGAGATTTATGTGGGGTCCTCATCCCCCTGACCTTGTGTTAAGATATGGTATAAATGGGGTAAATTAACTACCTAGTTACCAAGTCTCAATCAGAACTCAAGATAAGACCCAGATGCAGACAGTTAGAGTCACAGATGTTTATTGACCCAAACAGCGGGCAGGCAAAAGACAGGTCAAAGGCAGGCAGAGGTCCGTAGTCCAGGGCAGAGTCAATAAGGTACAGAACAGCAGGCAGGCTCGGGGTCAGGACAGGCAGAGGTTCGTAAATGGGTCAGAGTCAGGCAGGTACAGAACGACAGGCATGCTCAGGGTCAGGGCAGGCAGAATGGCCAGAACTGGGGAAACTAGGGAACCGAACTTGAGAAAGCAGGGAGATGGGAAACACGCTGGTAAGACCTGACATGACAAGACAAACTGGCAACATACAGAGAACACAGGTATAAATACACTGGGGATAATGAGGAAGATGGATGACACCTAGAGGGGGGTGGAGACAAGCACAAAGACAGGTGAAACAAATCAGGGTGTGACAGTCTCAGTCTAATCTGTCTCCTTTTTTAGGTGATGAGTGTTTATTACTCTGATTTATAACATTTTGTTAATCTAATATAACGCTGTGTCTTGTTGGGATTTTGTAGCATGTTTTATAATATAGAATTCATATGGATATTTGTATACATTTGCTAAGGACAGATTTATGTACTGTAGTGTTTTTTCTAAGGAACATAAACATGTTGTCCTTTGAAAACATGCTCAGTTCATTAATTACTTAGGGAGAAGCGGCGCGCTCCCGACACTACCCGGTGAAATGTAAGGCGCCAAATTCAAAATCCAAAAGTTGAATTATTAAACATTCATCAATATACAAGTGTTGCATAGTCATCAAAAGCTCTGATTCTTGGCAATATCACAGCGTTGTCAGATTTCAAAAAGGCTTTACGGCGAAAGCACAACATTTTATTGTTTGAGGATAGCACCTCCAATATTTATGCATTAGCATAAATTAATATCCAGCTCGGGTCACACAAAACCCATATAAGAGCTCAAATAAATCACTTCTCTTTCGAAGAACTTCTGCTGAGGGCTTCCCAAGTGTCCAACAAAGACATCCAATGGTTCTTTTGTTAGAAAAAGTCATTTATTATATCCATAAATCTCTGTTTGGTTTGTGCGTTATGATCAGAAAATCCACCGTCGAGTCGCCTGTTGAACCGTGAAGAGAACACGTTCAAATTATACCTATAAACTTTCTCCAAACAAGTCAAACATAATTTTTAATGTATCCTTAGGTATCCTTTTATGTATATTTACTGTAATATTGAAACCGGACGATAACGTGAACGATAGGAAAGGAAAATAAAGTGGGGTGCGCTCACAATCTCGCGCCTGTGAAACGTTGTTGACAAATGTGGTCCCTTCACTATTTCCTCTTCCTATCTGTTCTGTTTAGTGCTAAAGCCTCCAAACACTGTATAAAGACTGTTGACATCTAGTGGAAGCCATAGGTACTGCAGTCTAGGAGCTGGATCCCATGTAATTCAATAGGAAGACTATCAAACAGAGGAAAAGTCACACCCCAAAAAGTTCTGGACAGAAATTCCTCGGGTTTTCGCCTGCTATATCAGTTCTGTTATACTCACATACATTATTTTAACACTTTTAGAAACTTCAGAGTGTTTCCTATCCAATAGTACTAATTATGTGCATATCCTATTTTCTGGGCCTGAGTGGCAGGTATTTTACTTTGGGCACGCCAGACTCTCCAAAACCGTCACCTCTGCTGCCGCTCCCTAAGAAGTTAATATAAGGTCATATGGTCAAAGGTTAGTGATGTCACAACCCTCATCCGCAGAGTGCACAGGCATAGGGTGAAGTTGCCCCTAGATAATGATCTTGGATCAGTTTTGCATTTCCCCATTAGTGGTTGGGGAGGGGAAGCTGATCCTAGATCTGTACCTAGGGAAAACTTCACCCTGGATCCAGTATAGCTCACTACCTCAAAGAAGGAGAGGATGCCATTGAAGCCCTGACCCTGTCTGGACACGCTGAGTGAGACATAGAAATACAATCACACAATATTTACTTGAATGAAAATTGTGCATTCTAGTAATTATATTTCTACAGAGTAAAGTTCAGCTGTAGTAGCATGCATATTAGATAAGGTATGGAAGCTATAGCCGGGCTGGCCGAGTGGGTCGTAAAGTTTAACTGTAGTGGCATGCATACAAGGTGACACACACACGCCTGTGCTGTGCAGTGGGCACCATGCCTGTGATTCATGGGTAGCCAGCTGTCTGCAGTGGGCACAGTGTACCATACCACCTCTACTGAGTGCCACAGAGACTCACCATAGCTGGCAGCTGTCTAGCGTCGGCATCGGGCTATGGGCACCACCTCCATAGCACACCACAGAGGCTCTCCCTGCAGCATGTCAGGGGGTACTGGGCACCACCTCCTCTACTGTGTGCCACAAAGACACACCCTGGCCTGGCCTGTAGCAGCTGTCTGCCTCTGGGTGGGTTAGTAGATAGTTACTTGAATTGTTACTGAGTCTGTATATAATCTTTAGAGCATCTGCAAATGGAATATCCAAGTGTTACAGGAAATCCTACATGAGCTCTTACAAGAAAAACACCATTAGAACAGCAAGAATGTTCAGAACAAGTGGGATTGTTGCAAGTGGGATATACTGTAGAAAGGATATCTTGTAAATAAATAAGAATACTACTGTAAATCCTTTGCTGAAATACTGGGTAAAGTTAAATCCAGATGACGCATTTATATGTCTCTTCTTTAGCCACTACATCCTCACTTGGAATATAGCATTAGTATGTGGTCTCATCAGTGGAGGCTGCGTCGGGGCGGACAGCTCATAGTAATGGCTGGAACAGAGCAAATGGAATGGCATCTAACACATGGAAATCATGTGTTTGATGAATTTGATTCCATTCCAGCAATTCCACTCCAGCCATTACCACGAGCCTGTTTTCCCCAATTACGGTGCCATCAACCTCCTTTGGGTAACGTCTAGTTTTAGTGGTTGAATTAGAATGAGGCCACATCTAGTGGTCACATCGGTGGTTGTATTAGTGTTCTTGGCACAGTTCTGTAAGCACTGTGGTTTTGTTTCTCTCATTGCTTGTTCAAGTTTACTCAGCCTCGATTTGTCACAGAGATATCCTTGGTAACGAGACGGACTGTATTGCATGTACGGGCATGTGTGTGTGCCGACGCGAGCGTGAACGTGTGTGTGCATGTGTGAGAGTATAATGGATGAGAGAGGAGATCACCTGTTTGTACAGAAGAGACAGGGACTGCCCCCCCTTCCCTCTCTCACTGAGTTCTCTCTCTCTCTCTCTCTCTCTCTCTCTCTCTCTCTCTCTCTCTCTCTCTCTCTCTCTCTCTCTCTCTCTCTATGTGGGTACAGGGGCACTCAAAGAGCAACCAGTGCCAGCCAAGACACTAACATTGACTGACATGGTCGTTCCAGCATTGCTGCTCCTGTAGGCAACACTGTGTGTGACTCAAATGGCACCCTAGTCCCCATATAGGTCACAACTTTTGACAAGAGACCGATGCCTTACTTATTACTTATCACTTAGAGAAGTACAGTAGATTGTGTGTATTGTAGCGCTGCAGCATTGTGAACAGTATGCTTCTTTAGTTATGTTCAGTCTTGTATAGACTAATTAATATTTTTCAAGGTGCAACCTTCTGGGGGTCCATGTTAGTATATTGCTGATTGGTAATTGGCTCTCTAGATGATCTCAGGAAGATAAATGTGATTTGATTTACTACACTATGCTCATTGTTCCCTACTCTTATTAAAAATAAAGGTGCAAGTTAGAACCAAATAAGGTTATTGAGAGCGATGCCATAGGGGAACCATTTTAGGGTTCTTTAAAGAACCATACAAAAATCCCAAACCAGAAATGTTTCGTCCCTCCAGGACCGGAATTGAACAGCCCTGCTGTAGAGTGCCTTTCGAGTGAATTATAGCGTTACCAGTACCACCCATGACTATGTTTGCTAGTGACAGAGACATGTCTGTTGCATTCATTCATGTGAGATCCAAGTGAATATGTTATCACTGAAATTAAATTATTTAATACAATACATATTTCATAAAGCCTTCTTTTGAGGGCCTAGTTTTACCCTAAAACAGTGGCCTGAAACGCATAGTTTACAGGCCAGATCAGGCCTGTAAATCACATTATGCTAGCTTGCAAAGTAATGTGTAGTTCCTATTGTAATCCAGCAAGAGTGCGGAGGGATATCCAACATTATTCACCTGTAACCTCCATTCAGAATGACAGCTAGAGTTGGGAAGAATAAGATATGAGACTACCTTTAACATCTAAACTGGTGCAACCATTTCAGTAACGGGTGCAGTAAGTCAAAGTAACAGACTGGAAAAATGTATGTGATTTATATTTGAGTAGCATAAGATTACTTTATCAATCAATGTACGTGCAAAAACAAAGGTATTGAAACAAACAATTATAAAAAATCTTCCTGCAATAGACTATGCTCGGAAATATGGTAATCATGGGTGTTGTTTTGGTTCAACTCTCGTTATTAATGCCAACAATTGGGTTATTTTACACCACTGAGTGTTGATTTGACTCTTTACAGTGTTAATTTAACTGTTGAATCAACACTAGAAATCTTACACAAAAAAATCAACACTAGTTAACATTGGCCAATTTCCTGTGTGCTATGAAAGGGACACATCTGCAGGCTTCCATACATTACAAGAACCTTTTAAGATTCTGAAGAATCGTAGATGCCACATCAAGAACCCCACACTTAACTCAAAGGTTCTTTATTGGCCACAAATTCTCCAAGGAACCTTAAGAGCTGAGGAATCACTTTTTCTTCAGTGTAGGCCGTGTGTGTGTGTGTGAGGGTGTATCACATTTTATTCATCCCAAGCATCATAATCAACAGGTGTAGACTAACAGTGAAATGCTTACTTATTGGACGTTCCCAGCAATGCAGAGAGAAAGAAAATAGAGAAATAATAGAAAAAGTAAAACACGTAATAATAAAAGTAATAATAAATACACAATGAATAACAAAAAGCTATATACAAGGGATACCAGTACAGAGGGGATACGAGGCAATTGAGGTAGATATGTACATACTGTTTAACTAGGAATGAAGTGACAGATAATAAACAGTAGCAGCAGCATATGTGATGAGTAAAAAATGGTCAATGCAGATAGTAAAGGTAGCTGTTTGGTGAACTATTTAACTAACTATTTAGCAGTCTTATGGCTTGGGGGTAGAAGCTGTTCAGGGTCCTGTTGGTTCCACATTTAGCTCAGTTTGGATGTTGCCTGTAATCCATGGCTTCTGGTTGGGATATGTGCGTACCGTCACTGTGGGGACAACATCGTCAATGCACTGCTTAATGAAGCCAGTGACTGAACCCGGAACATATTACATTCTATGCTAGCGAAACAGTGGCTTAGCATTCACTTAATCTGACCACTTTCATATTGATACTGGTACTTCCTATTTGAGTTTTTGCTTTTAAGTGGGAATCAGGAGGATTAAGATATGGCGTGTGTGTGTATGTGTGTTAGTGGTGCGTGGGTAAGCTGTTTGTTCACCAGCACTCGCCAGCAATTGCTAATAACCCATCCGCAATGGCCCGAAAGTAAAAATCCACTCTACTCTCCTGTTCCTGTTTAAACATTTTGCCTACATTTGGTGTATCAGTTTACTGTAAGAAATGCTTAATTCTGCAGGGGTTAATATTAAGGCTACATGTGAGAGGTTATAGACCTACAGTCAGTGTCCAGATTTCAGTTTCCATTTAACCCATCTGGGCCCGGGTTCCCGAAAGCGTCTTAAGGCTAAGTTCATCTTAGAATCCTATTATGATTAAATTTGCCTTAAGATGATTTTGAGAGTCTCTGCCCTAAACAGTAGGCTATAGTTTCCTTGACGTGCCATAGGCTTATTTGAAGTCCCCTTCTTGTGACTGTCAAATTTGTATAGCGCCTCACAATCATCACACATAACACTGCTATCATCCTGTTTTACCACTTCACCAAATCTTTCACAAACATTACCTTTCTGGTCCTTTTCTCTCCATTTCACAGCATTTCTCTTATTGAATTAAACTTGGATTGACGCTAACTTTTTCTAGCCATTCCTTAAAGCAATTGGTGATTGGCGTGTAGGCTATTTGGCACGCGTACAGTTAGGCCCTAAAGCTTAGGCTTAGATGCTAATGCCAGATAGCCTAAAATAATGAGAAAAAAAATGATCAGTGTAGCCTATAGAATAAATTGCACAAGAATGATACATTTATGGAATTCAGTCCCATTCAAAATCTTATTTTCCATAACCCCTAACCCTAACCCTAAACCTAACCCTAACCCATACTCTTACCCTAACCCTAACCTTAACCCTAACCTTAACCCAAAAACCTAACCTTAACCCTAACCCTAAACCTAACCCTAGCTCCTAACCCTAAACCTAAAACGAACCTTAGCTCCTAACCCTAACTCTTAATGTAATTCTAACAATAATTCTAACCTTAACCCTAAACCCCATATAAAAAAGCATTTCACCTTGTGGGGACTTCTGGTCCACACACACACACCCACACACGTGCACACACACATACACACTAGAAAGAATGACCTCACATTAAACATACATGTAGAGCATCTGCACTGACTGATCTTCGCCTTATCATTTTATTAGATAGCACAATAACAACAAGACAATGATTTGCATCCTTTCTAAAGAGGCGATTAATGCCTTTTCCAATTCCAACTACTTGATCCGTTTGAGCCAAGTTTGATATCTGCCTCCCAGAGTTAATAAAATTCATCGCCACTCTGCAATTAAAAAACAGAAGGAGCATTTACCCCTTGGAATAATTGGCTGCATATATTTGTTCTGCTTTCTTACATTTCTTATTATTTTCCTCCGATGGTCTGTTTTGGATGGGGAGAAGTGGGAGGAAGTGAGGGAGGCTGAAGAGATGTTTTGCCATACCATTGTAGTGTAAAGATGTGTGTGTGTGTGATTGGCTCAGGGGAACAGGGATAGCTGGGAACACAGGCTCAGTGAATTGGCTAATTAATTTAGAGTCCGTTCTCAACCCACTAAACAATCAACAGAGGCCTCCGCTACCAGCCACACACACATACACATATACACATGCACACGCACACGCACACGCACACACACACACATCAACTTCCAGCAACAGCTACCAGCACCGTGTGTAGCAGGCCATGGTAGGTACTGTAATCAAGAGCACACAGTATACTGTGTAGGAGAGTTACCACTGTTTTCTTTTACAGTACTTTTGTTGGTATGTTTTGTCTTTAGATTTGATTCTATTAGATTGAGTTTATTTGTCCCATGTAACGGGACACAGATGTAATTGCAGGTTACAGTGAAAGTCAATGAGACAAACTATGGATAGTAACAATAAAATAATAGTAATAATAATAATATACACATTTACAACTGTAGCAATGATAAATTACCATTGGGTGGTGGCGGCACGGGAAGAGTCCGTTGGGGAATGTACGTGGGGAGAGCAGCAGGGGGGAAGTGAGGAGTGAATGGAAGAGTAATATATACATATTTACTCTATAACAATGATAATTGTCCATTGCTGGGTGGGTGGGGGAACGGTAATTGTTTTATGGGGGGTAAAATATACATAAGGGGAACAGCAAGGAGGGAGGGGGAGCAGCAAGGAGGGAGGGGGATGCCCTGATGCTCCTGTACTGAGTGAAGGAAGCAGGGAGAACAGGCAATGGCTCGGGTGGCTTGGGTCCTTGATTATCTTTTTGGCCCTCCTGCGACACCTGGTGTTGTATGTGTCCTGGAAGGCAGGCAGTGTGCACCCAATGGTGCGCTCGTCTAAGCGCACCACCCTCTGTAGCGCCTTGTGGTCCGCAGCGGTGGAGTTGTTATGCAGCCTGACAGTGTTGTTCCTGTAGAAAGAACACTGTGAGGGCCATCTGGGACAGGCCACATTTCTTCAGCATCCTGAGGTTGAAGAGTTGCTGACATGCCTTCTTCACCACGGTGTTCGTGTGGTTTGACCATTTCAGCTTCTCGGCGATGAGGAACTTGCCGTTTTTGACCGTCTCCAAGGCGGCCTCGTTGATGATGATGGGGGTGTGCCCAGCCTGGTTTCTCCTGAAGTCCACAACCAGTGCCTTTGTTTTGCTGTTGAGGGAGAAGTTGTTTACCTGGCACCATGCCATCAGAGTGCCTACCTCCTCCCTGTAGGCCATCTCGTGGTTGTTGGTAATCAGGCCTACTACTGTGGTGTCTCAGCGAACTTGATAATGGAGTTGGAACTGTGTGAGGACACAGTCATGGGTATACAGGGAGTACAGGAGGGGACAGAGGACGCACCCTTGTGAGGCCCCAGTGTTGAGAATCAGTGTAGAGGAGGTAACTTTGCCTACCTTCACCACCTGGGGGCGGCCCGTCAGGAAGTTCAGGACCCAATTTCAGAGGGAGGAGTTCAGTCTCAGGGCCGTGAGCTTTGTGGTGAGCTTATGGTATTTAAGGCCGAGCTGTAGTCAATGAGCTGCATCCTCACATATGCATTCCTTTTGTCCAGGTGCGTGAGGGCAGTGTGTTGTGCAATGGCAATTGCGTCGCTTGTGGATCTGTCAGGGTGGTAGGCGAATTGGAGAGGGTTGAGTGTGTCAGGGAGGGAGGAGGTGATGTGGTTTTTGACTAGCCTCTTGAAGCACTTCATGATGACGGAGGTGATTGCTAGTCAATCAGTTCAGTTACTTTCCCTTTCCTGGGCACGGGGAAAGTAGTGGACATCTTGAAGCAGGTTGGAGTAGTGACCTGAGCTAGAAATAGATGTTTGATAACACAACAGCCAGCTGGTCTGCACATACTCTGAAGCCTGGGTGGGGATGGGGATTCTGTCGGTGCCGTCAGCCTTGTGAAGGGTTAACACGTTACATACGTCCTCCATGGAGACCGTAAGTACATAGCCCTCTTCGTTGTGCTCGAAGCGTGAGAAAAAGGTGTTTAGCTCATCCGGTAGGATGGCGTTGATGTCTGCGATGTGGCTGGCTTTCTTTTTGTAATCCGTGATCGTTAGGTGCCCCTGCCATATGTACACCTTGTGCCCCTGCCATATGTACACCTTGCTCCTCCATTTTGTCCCTTTACATCTTGATCGATCTGGGTAGGTCGTAATTGTACTGTTTAACCATACTATTGTCCCGAGTAACGTTGACGTGTTCAAAAGCAGCATTTCCCTACAAGGCTGTCATAAATCGACAGTTTTTGATTCGGGAAATCTTTGAAAGTCACTATTGGTATCACATCATCTATGCATTTTTTTACGAAACCGGTAACTGAATCAGTGTATTCATTGATTTATCCACAGATTCGACCAGGAAAATATTCCAGTCCACGTGATCAAAACAGTCTTTGCGCGTGGATTCGGATTGGTTGGACCAACATTGTACCAACTTGACCACCGGAACTTCCCTGTTGAGTCTTTGTTTTTAGGCGGGGGATAAACAAAATGGCATCATGGTCAGATTTACCGAAAGGAGGATGGGAGACAGCCTTATACCTGTGTCTAAAAGGCATTTAGAAGTGGTCAAGTGCTGAATTTCCACGAGTTGGACAGTCAATGTGTTATGCAGTCTCCAGGTATGCAGTCTCCAGTTTGTTCAGGGTCCAATGAAGATCTTTGAGAGCATTTTTGGTGTACGCTTGGGGCAGGATGTACACAGCCATGCCGATAACCCTTGAGAACTCTCTTGGAAGGTAAAAAGGGTGACATTTGATGATAACCAAGTATTCCAAGCAGGAGAGCAGTAGCTCGCAAGTTCCTGAATGTTTCCCCCGTCACAATGTTGTTGGTCATAAAACAGAGGCCACCACTTTTGATCTTGCCAGAGACAGCCCGCTTCCTGTCCGCTCAAAAGACGGTAAAACCCTCTGGTTGTATATAAACCATTTGGATGATGGGGGAGAGCCAAGTCTCAGAAAAATAGAGTAGGTTGCAGAATCTGATTTCCCTCTGGAAGGAGATCCTCACTCTGAGTTCGTAAAGTTTATTAATTGGACATTGGCGAGTAGTATGCTCGGTAATGGAGGACGGATCATCCATCGCCTTAATCTCACTAAGACCCCGCCACGTCTGCCTCTTCGTCGGTGTCTCTGCTTCCTACTCTCTGGTAGGACTCCCAGGAAGCCCGAAGTCTCACCGAAAAGGCTAGCCCATTGTTACGTCGTCTCCAGGATTTCGGGAAGGTCGGGTGGACGGTGAGCAAGTTATTAATTTTCCAATAGTTCTGGGTGTATGAAGTAATGCTGAAACAAACTGAGTAAGAAAATTAGAGAACAAAACTACGAAAAACACACAATGTTTTAAACTGCAATATTTTGTAGGGGCCATCCGTCGGCACCACCTTGCCATTGTTTTTCTAGTGTTTGTGCGTGTGTGCGTGTATGCGTGTGTGTGTTTGTGTGTTTGTGTACATGCAGGTGCGTGGGTGCATGTGCGTACGCTTGCATGTTTGGCTTATGTAACTAAGTTACAATGAATTATGAATTCTCTCCATGAATGATTAGTTCGAAAATACCCTGGTATCTATTCTATCTGGTCTGTGGCTGCTCTGGTTTCTATTCCTCGTCCCCTGGGGGTTACCAGTATTTTTCTTAATGTTATAGTTGACTGCCTGTTTGGAGGATACAGGGTGAATAGATCCGTATCGCCTCCCAAAACCTGCTCAGCAGCCTCCAGACCTCTTTAATAACCTCTTAAGCACCATTAAGGAACGCTGGCGCGCTAGCGCCCTGTTCCCGACACTACCCAGTGAAATGTAAGGCGCCAAATTCAAAATCCAAAAGTTGAATTATTAAACATTCATCAATATACAAATGTTGCATAGTCATCAAAAGCTCTGATTCTTGGCAATATCACAGCGTTGTCAGATTTCAAAAAGGCTTTATGGCGAAAGCACAACATTTGATTGTTTGAGGATAGCACCTCACATATTTTCCACATTAGCATAAATTCATATCCAGCACGGGTCACACAAAACCCATATAAGAGCTAAAATAAATCACTTACCTTTCGAAGAACTTCTGCTGAGGGCATCCCAAGTGTCCAACGAAGACATCCAATGGTTCTTTTGTTAGAAAAAGTCAATTATTATATCCATAAATCTCAGTTTGGTTGGCGCGCTATGTTCAGAAAATCCACTGTCGAGTCGCCTATTGAACCGTGAAGAGTATGCGTTCAAACTATACCTATCAACTTTGTCCGAACAAATCTAACATCATTTATAATGTATCCTTAACGCGCATGTCACTCTATTGAACGCGCATGTCATTCTATTGACTTCCTGGGTCCACTTCTAAATTCTTCTTCTATTCGCTTCTAATTCAACCTAACGTCATGAAACCCTGTCTAAAGACTGTTGACATCCAGTGGAAGCTATAGGTACTGCAGTCTGAGTCCTAGATAACAGCAAATCCCATAGGCAGCCAGGAGAAAAGGTCATCTAAAAAAGAACTGCAAATCCGGATGGATTTTCCTTGGGTTTTCGCCAGTTCTGTTATACTCACAGACATTATTTTAACAGTTTTAGAAACTTCAGAGTGTTTCCTATCCAATACTACTAATTATGTGCATTTCCTAGTTTCTGGGCCTGAGTGGCAGGTATTTTACTTTGGGCACGCCAGACTCTCCAAAACCGACACCTCGGTTGCCGCTCCATAAGAGGTTAATCAATGCCGATACGCTAGCTGCTATTACAGTCTGTTCAATGTAACAATTTCAAGGTAGAAATTTCTCAGCAAGGGTTATTGTGTGTGCTGCCGCGTTGTTGCTACAAGCAATTCTAGCTGTATTTTATATTGCGCTGCCAAAGCTAGCTAGCAGATATACCTTTTAACTTACTGGCAGATATACCTTTTAACTTACTTTTGAACTTACTTATCTTTTTGAAAAGAGCGTCTAACCCTTCTATCTCCTAGAGTGGGCTAAACACTGATTCGGGAATTTTGCAGATTGACTCAGAAAATGGTCGTGAATCTTTTGCATTTCGGCAATACACAGAAAAATAAGTAATTGATGCCTTACAAAGAAATTCACAGGGGCTGACCAATTGGAGCTGGGTCTGCTCAAGTGTGCTACCCTCCTCATTGATGGCTCAGTAACCCATATCTCTAATATTGTTATCAGGAAATATTCCAAAAGTATGGAAAACCACTTATGTGCTGCCACGCCATAAGGGCGGGGATAGTATTGATCTTGTTAATTATCATCCCAACTCCAGGTTTCCATGTCTAGCCAAGATTCTCAAATATTTGGTAAATAAACAACTTCTGAGCAGGGTATGTTGAATATAAATCAATCTAGGTTCAGGCCAGTGCACAGCTTCTTTCACAGCTACCACATTAGTTGTTAATGATATTGTCAATGCTTCAGACACTAAAATGTATTGTGCTGCCTTGTTTGTGGACCTGTCAAAAGCATTTGATATTGTTAATCATACTATTTTATTGAACAAGATGTCCTCGATTGGCCTGGGCTCTGATGCCTGCTCTTGGTTTCATGATTATCTTAACGACAGAACTCAGGCCATCGTGATTGATGTGGTTAAGTCTGCATTTCTTGAAGTGCATAAAAAGGTGTTACACAGGGGTTGATACTAGCACCAGTTATTTTCACTAATTATATAAATGCTATTATATATTATATATAAATGCTATTATTATTTAAATGCTATCAATCTGTTAAAATGTTTAAATTTCATCGATATGCGGATGATACTATTGTCTATGCAATTGCCCCGACAGCTGACCTGGCTGTGACAAGGCTACATTCTGATGTTGCAGTTGTGCAGGAAACCTTTACTGATTTAAAACTCGTGCTTAATACGGGCAAAACTAAATACATGTTGTTTTCAATCTCTCGTAAGATTGTCTCAGATGGATTAAATCTTCTCGCATTGGATGGTACTAAAATCAGCAAAAAAAGAAACGTCCTTTTTTCAGGACCCTGTCTTTCGAAGATAATTCCAAAAATCCAAATAACTTCACAGATCTTCATTGTAAATGGTTTAAACACTGTTTCCCATGCTTGTTCAATGAACCATAAACAATTCATGAACATGCACCTGTGGAACGGTCGTTAAGACAATAACAGCTTACAGACGGTAGGCAATTAAGGCACAGTTATGAAAACCTAGGACACTAAAGAGGCCTTTCTACTGACTCTGAAAAACACCAAAATAATGATGCCCAGGGTCCCTGCTCATCTGCGTGAACGTGCCTTAGGCGAGCTGCATGGAGGCATGAGGACTGCAGATGTGGCCAGAGCAATAAATTGCAATGTCCGTACTGTGAGATGCCTAAGACAACGATACAGGGAGACAGGACGGACAGCTGATCGTCCTTGCAGTGGCAGACCACGTGTAACAACACCTGCACAGGATCGGTACATCCGAACATCACACCTGCAGGACAGGTACAGGATGGCAACAACAACTGCCCGAGTTACACCAGGAATGCACAATCCCTCCATCAGTGCTCAGACTGTCCGTAATAGGCTGAGAGAGGCTGGACTGAGGACT
This sequence comes from Brachymystax lenok tsinlingensis, assembly GCA_030435695.1. Lineage (NCBI taxonomy): Eukaryota > Metazoa > Chordata > Actinopteri > Salmoniformes > Salmonidae > Brachymystax > Brachymystax lenok. Next base: position 18,299,503 of record CM059785.1, read on the forward strand.
TGAAGGCCTGTGGTAGGTAAGGCAGGTCCTCACCAGACATCACCAGCAACAACGTCGCCTATGGGCACAAACCCACCGTCGCTGGACCAGACAGGACTGGCAAAAAGTGCTCTTCACTAACGAGTCACGGTTTTGTCTCATCAGTGGTGATGGTCGGATTTGCGTTTATCATCGAAGGAATAAGCGTTACACCGAGGCCTGTTCTCTGTAGCAGGATCGATTTGAAGGTGGAGGGTCCGTCATGGTCTGGGGCGGTGTGTCACTGCATCATCGGACAGCTTGTTGTCATTGCAGGCATTCTAAACGCTGTGCGTTACAGGGAAGACATCCTCCTCCCTCATGTGGTACCCTTCCTGCCGGCTCATCCTGACATGACCCTCCAGCATGACAATGCCACCAGCCATACTGCTCGTTCTGTGTGTGATTTCCTGCAAGACAGGAATGTCAGTGTTCTGCCATGGCCAGAGCCCGGATCTCAATCCCATTGAGCACGTCTGGGACCTGTTGGATCGGAGGGTGAGGGCTAGGGCCATTCCCCACAGAAATGTCCGGGAACTTGCAGGTGCCTTGGTGGAAGAGTGGGGTAACATCTCACAGCAAGAACTGGCAAATCTGGTGCGGTCCATGAGGAGGAGATGCACTGCAGTACTTAATGCAGCTGGTGGCCACACCAGATACTGACTGTTACTTTTGATTTTGACCCCCTTTGTTCAGGGACACATTATTCAATTTCTGATTTAAAGTGTACTTCTTTTTACAGAAACAGATATTGTCTCTCTCTCTAGTCCGCAGGAAGCAGATTGTGCAGTCAACCTTTTTGCCTGTTCTTGATTATGGTGATACTATTTATCAAAGTGCAGCTGCCTCTACTCCTAAACCCCTGGATGCCCTTACTCATTACTGTATTCTTTACCAAAACGTTGGCTGGACCTTTTTGAAGTCACATGGATCACATCATTAAGCTTGTTTTGTTTACAAGGCCCTGCTCCACATGCTTCAGACTCTTAACTTCACTGTTAAGATTTCAAATGAAAAGTTATCAAACCCGTTCACAGAGTTGGTAAACTCTGGAGACTCTTTTGGTGTCTATAGAGTTAGATAAGTCATGCTTGGTCCATATGTTTGAAATGATCTCCAAAATACATTTTGAATAGATGCGTTGGGGTCCCTAGGGCAGTTCAGGCAGTGGACAGAGGAATTTTTATATGAAGAGTATGTTTGTTTTGGTTGACTATGTTTTGTGTATATTGTGTATATTTGTTTTTGTATGTGCAATATGCGCACTCTCAAATGTTTTTTTTTACCATAATTGTAAGCCTGCCACACACACGATACAATACATTTATTAAACATAAGATTGAGTTTTGGGAAGTGATAAAGAGCTCTTATAGGACCAGGGCACAAAATAATAACATAATAATAATTTTGCTCTTTATTTATCCATCTTACATGTAAAACCTTATTTGTTCATCAAAAATTGTGAATAACTCACTACAGGTTATTGAGAAGGGTGTGTTTAAAAGGATGCACATAACTCTGCATTGTTGGGTTGTAGGTAGCCTAGTGGTTAGAGCGTTGGACTTGTAACCGGAGGGCTGCAAGTTCAAATCCCCGAGCTGACAAGGTAAAAATCTGTCGTTCTGCCCCTGAACAAGGCAGTTAACCCACTGTTCCCAGGCGCCAAGGCGTGGATGTCGATTAAAGGCAGCCCCCGCACCTCTCTGATTCAGAGGGGTTGGGTTAAATGCGGAAGACACATTTCGGTTGAAGGCATTCGGTTGTACAACTGACTAATAATGGTGACTTTGACTTTGACTTTGTATTGGAGAGAGTTTCAGTCTTAAATAATTTTCCACACACAGTCTGTGCCTGTATGTAGATTTCATGCTAGTGAGGGCTGAGAATCCGCTCTCACATAGGTATGTGGTTGCAAAGTGCATCAGTGTCTTAACAGCGCGATTTGCCAAGTCAAGAAACTCTGAGCGCAGCCCAATCCAGAAATCTAGAAATTACATTTTCACAGAACCACTTGTCGCAATTTCGATGAGGCTCTCTTGTTCAGATATAGGCAAGTGGACTGGAGGCAGGGCATGAAAGGGATAACGAATCCAGTTGTTTGTGTCGTCCGTTTCAGGAAAGTACGTGCGTAATTGCGCACCCAGCTCACTCAGGTGCTTCACTATATCACATTTAACATTGTCTGTAAGCTTGAGTTCATTTGCACACAAAAAATCACACAATGATGGAAAGACCTGTGTTTTGTCCTTGTTAATGCAGACAGAAAAGAGCTCTAACTTCTTAATCATAGCCTCAATTTTGTCCCGCACATTGAATATAGTTGCGGAGAGTCCTTGTAATCCTAGATTCAGATCATTCAGGCGAGACAAAACATCACCCAGATAGGCCAGTCGTGTGAGAAACTCGTCATCATGCAAGCGGTCAGAGAAGTGAAAATTATGATAATTAAAGAAAACTTTAAGCTCGTCTCTCAATTTAAAAGAACGTGTCAATACTTTACCCCTTGATATCCAGCACACTTATGTACGTTGAAAAAGCGTTATATTGTCACTGCCCATATCATTGCATAATGCAGAAAATACACGAAAGTTCAGGGGCCTTGCTTTACCAAAGTTAACCATTTTCACTGTGGTGTCTAAAATGTATTTTAAGCTGTCAGGCATTCCCTTGGCAGCAAGAGCCTCTCGGTGGATGCTGCAGTGTCCTTAAGTGGCGTTGGGAGCAACTGTTCCACGCATGTTACCACTCCACTATGTCTCGCTGTCATGGCTTTTGCGCAATCAGTACATATACCAACATGACCAGCAGCTATGTTTGAATACATATGGACCATTAGTGGAATTCCCTCGAGAGAGTAATGTTTAATGTGATTGGATGTTAATTATTTGACTAGGCTACCTGTATTTAACATTGTGTTGTTATTTCGCTGAACACTACATGGTTTAACTTCTTCTTGGGTATGATGCTACAAGCTTGGCACACCTGTATTTGGGGAGTTTCTCCCAATCTTCTCTGCAGATCCTGTCAAGCTCTGTCAGTTTGGATGGGGAACATTGCTGCACAGCTATTTTCAAATCTCTCCAGAGATGTTTGATCGGGTTCATGTCCGGGCTCTGGCTGAGACACTCAAGGACATTCAGAGACTCTGCCACTCCTGTGTTATCTTGGCTGTGTGCTTAGGGTCGTTGTCCTGTTGGAAGGTGAACCTGTCCTGAGTTCTCTGGACTAGGTTTTCATCAAGGATCTCTCTGTACTTTGCTCCGTTCATCTTTGCCTCGACCCTGACTAGTCTCCCAGTCCCTGCCGCTGAAAAACATCCCCACAGCAAGATGCTGCCACCACGATGCATCACTGTAGGGATGGTGCCAGGTTTCCTCCAGACGTGACGCTTAGCATTCAGGCCAAAGAGTTCAGTCTTGGTTTCATCAGACTAGAGAATCTTGTTTCTTTAGGTGCCTTTTACTGAGGAGTGGCTTCCGTCTGGCCACTCTACCACAAAGGCCTGATGGTGGAGTGCTGCAAAGATGGTTGTCCTTCTGGAAGGTTCTCCCATCTCCACAGAGGAACTCTGGAGCTCTGTCACACACACACCTCCCTGACCAAGGCCCTTCCACCCCAATTTCTCCATTTGACCGGGTGGTCTAGGAAGAGCCTTGGGGGTTCCAAACTTCTTCCCTTTAAGAATGATGGAGGCCACTGTGTTCTTGGGGACCTTTTTGGTACCCTTCCCCAAATCTGTGCCTCGACAGAATCCTGTCTCTGAGCTCTACGAATGATTCCTTCTACCTCATGGCTTGTTTTTGCTCTGACATGCAACTGTCAACTATGGGACCTTATATAGACAGGTGTGTGCCTTTATGAATCTATTCCAATCAATTGAATTTACCACAGGTGGATTCCAGTCAAGTTGTAGAAACATCTCAATGATGATCAATGGGAACAGGATGCACCTGAGCTCACTTTTTTGTCTCATAGCAAAGGGTCTGAATACTTATGTAAATAAAGTATTTCTGTTTTTCATTTGCTAAAATTTCTAAAAAACATTTTTCGCTTTGTCATTATGGGGTTTTGTGTGTAGATTGCTGAGGATATTTTTTTTTATTTAATACATTTTAGAAATTAGGCTGTAACGTAACAAAATGTGGAAAAAGTCAAGGGGTCTGAATACTTTCCGAAGGCAATGATGCATTAGCAGTATTTTTAAATATTTTTTATAATCAGGGAGTCACCATTGAGACCAATGTCTCTTTTACGAGGGAGCCCTGCATATACAACTTCACAAAATATACAAGTCTAGACTTTCTGTTTGTTGTCATTTGGGGACAATTGAACTGTGGAAATGTATTACTTTGGTTTCATCAGACTAGAGAATTCAGGGAATCTGAATCACTGAGCAGAGGCTGAACACGCAGAGAGGGTCATCCATGCTCAAAGAGACAAGTCAACCATGTGCTAACACACAAACGCACAGACACACACACACACCACATTGCCTCTCCTCTTGTCCATAAAAACACATTGGGGGTCAGGAAAGTCGTACTGAGGTTTTGTGCTGTGTTTGTTTGGTAGTGTTTATTTGTCCCCTGCACGGCCCAGTTTGCCTATGAGCAGCGGTTGCTCCTTCCTGCCACACGTACCCTAGCGTACCCATCCAACACACACACACACACACACACACACACACACACACACACACACACACACACACACACACACACACACACACACACACACCCTAGCGGAACCATCCAACACACACACACACACAAACAGACACACACGTACCCTAGCGGAACGTCCCTCCCTCCCATCCCTCCCATAGCGTGGCTGAGAATTAATTTCCGTGATGAGCGCCAGGTTCCTTCCCTCCCGTAGAGAGAAGCAGAAAACATATTAACACCACCTCCAATCATCTGTGGAGTACGCTTTAATCAGGCCGCTACGGGTACAGCTAACACACACACACACACGCACACTCTGTTACCGGGCTTCTGCTACCTGTTACCGGGCCCCAGCCATAGGGGTTATGAATAATGCTCATCTGTTTCAACCGTACGTCGCTGATCTGCTTGTGGGGAGATAGAGATAGACTCCCCCATCACACACACTATTGTTGAGAGAGAGAAAGCCAGCTCTGTAAATAATGCTAATCTTCTAGCAACAAACTGGGGTTTTATGTTGTTTTTTATTCTGAGTCTGGATTAGTTAGGTCTGACAAGGACTTTCTTTGAGAATAGTCTAGAATAGGTTTGATAAGGACTCTGTCTGAGGATCCCAGGATGAGAATAATTGGGGATGCCCTCTGTGAACCAATCAGAGAACACAATATTGCACTGTGAGAGGAAGGGAAGTTCGTGAGGGTGAAAAGAGGGGACCAGTTGGATTGCCTCCAGGCCCAGTAAACTCTCTGTTCCGAGGTGGACAGTATGATCAATATTAGAAGACGGGCTGAATCTCAAATTGCACCCTATTCCCTTTATTGCACTTCTTTTGTCCAGGGCCCATAATGAATAGGTTCCATTTGGGACTCAGCCAGGATATAATCTCATGCTCTCCTCCCTCCCCTGATGAAATATAAAATTACAAACTTTTTACTGTTGTTGTCTCTCTCTCGCTCTCTAGCTGGCTGGGGGTTAAAATCCAGGCTGGATGGATTTGGTATCATGGGGGGGTAACATAGTTATTTCCTATGTCTATGTCTGCTGCGTCGTGTTTGTGTGTGTGCAAGTGTGTGTGTGTGTGTGTATCTGCGTGGCATGTCTGCGTGTGTGTGTATCTGCTGGTATGAGGAAGAGGAGAGAGGAAAAACAACAACAAAACTAGATTATGGTTAATAATAACAGCAATAAGACAAGGATTTGTCTGTCTGACCTTCTAAAAACCTCATCCATCAAATTTATCTGGTGGAGGATGGAGGAGTCAGAGCTGAGGTCTCCGTTAGCTGTTTCTCTCATATCTAACTGTGTACACTACACCTGTGTGTGGGTGTGTGTGTGGGTGGGTGTGTGTATGTGTGTGTCTGTCTTTGTGTGTGTGTGTCTGTCTGTGTGTATGTGTGTGTGTGTGTGCATGCCTCCATGCGTGTGTCCGTGTGTGTGTGTGCATCTTTTTGTTCGTGGGTCAGTACTTTGTCCTGATGTGTTTTCTGTGTTTTCTCCTATCCCACAGAGATCCTACAAGGCGGTGTGTATGTCGACCAGAATAAGTTCCTGTGCCATGCAGACACCATCCACTGGCAAGACATCGTCAAGAACGCCCGCGTCAGCCCTCTGGTGGTGCCCACCAATAGCAGTGTTACATGTGAGTAGCTCATCAATGAAAGAGAAGGGAACATCTACTAACTTAAATAAGTTATGTTGCCTTTATACTGGATGGTTTTCACAAGAACATGTAGAGATATAAAGGGGATGTACAGGGGGATACACAGCGGAGGACATACATTGGGATATACGGGGGTACAAGGGCGGAATATATGAGGGAGATGTACAAGTGGGATATATACAGGAGGGGACATAAAGGGGGAATATATATGGGGAGATATACAGTATATGGGGAGGACATATGGGGGTGATGTACAGGGGTGGGGGAGATACAGAGGGGGACATATACAGTCTGGGGATAAAAATGATGGGATATATGGGAGGATAAACAGGGGGGATCTACAGAGGGGGGATATAGAGGAGGGGGGTATACTGGAGGGGCTATACAGAATGAGTATGCAGTGAGGGAAAAAAGTATTTGATCCCCTGCTGATTTTGTACGTTTGCCCACTGACAAAGAAATGATCAGTCTATAATTTTAATGGTAGGTTTATTTGAACAGTGAGAGACAGAATAACAACAAAAAAATCCAGAAAAACGCATTTTAATGAGGGAAATAAGTATTTGACCCCTCTGCAAAACATGACTTAGTACTTGGTGGCAAAACCCTTGTTAGCAATCACAGAGGTCAGACGTTTCTTGTAGTTGGCCACCAGGTTTGCACACATCTCAGGAGGGATTTTGTCCCACTCCTCTTTGCAGATCTTATCCAAGTCATTAAGGTTTTGAGGCTGACGTTTGGCAACTCGAACCTTCAGCTCCCTCCACAGATTTTCTATGGGATTAAGGTCTGGAGACTGGCTAAGCCACTCCAGGACCTTAATGTGCTTCTTCTTGAGCCACTCCTTTGTTGCCTTGGCTGTGTGTTTTGGGTCATTGTCATGCTGGAATACCCATCCACGACCCATTTTCAATGCCATGGCTGAGGGAAGGAGGTTCTCACCCAAGATTTGACGGTACATGGCCCCATCCATCGTCCCTTTGATGCGGTGAAGTTGTCCTGTCCCTTTAGCAGAAAAACACTACCAAAGCATAATGTTTCCACCTCCATGTTTGACGGTGGGGATGGTGTTCTTGGGGTCATAGGCAGCATTCCTCCTCCTCCAAACACGGTGAGTTGAGTTGATGCCAAAGAGCTCCATTTTGGTCTCATCTGACCACAACACTTTCACCCAGTTGTCCTCTGAATCATTCAGATGTTCATTGGCAAACTTCAGATGGGCATGTATATGTGCTTTCTTGAGCAGGGGGACCTTGCGGGCGCTGCAGGATTTCAGTCCTTCACGGCGTATTGTGTTACTAATTGTTTTAGTAACACAATACGGACTATGGTCCCAGCTGCTTTGAGATCATTGACAAGATCCTCCCGTGTAGTTCTGGGCTGATTCCTCACCGTTCTCATGGTCATTGCAAATCCACGAGGTGAGATCTTGCATGGAGCCCCAGGCCGAGGGAGATTGACAGTTCTTTTGTGTTTCTTCCATTTGCGAATAATCGCACCAACTGTTGTCACCTTCTCACCAAGCTGCTTGGCGATGGTCTTGTAGCCCATTCCAGTCTTGTGTAGGTCTACAATCTTGTCCCTGACATCCTTGGAGAGCTCTTTGGTCTTGGCCATGGTGGAGAGTTTGGAATCAGGTTGATTGATTGCTTCCGTGGACAGGTGTCTTTTATAGAGGTAACAAGCTGAGATTAAGAGCACTCCCTTTAAGAGTGTGCTCCTAATCTCAGCTTGTTACCTGTATAAAAGACACCTGAGAGCCAGAAATCTTTCTGATTGAGAGGGGGTCAAATACTTATTTCCCTCATTAAAATGCAAATCCATTTCTAACATTTTTCACATGCGTTTTTCTGGATTTTTTTTGTTATTCTGTCTCTCACTGTTCAAATAAAACTACCAATAAAATTATAGACTGATAATTTCTTTGTCAGTGGGCAAACGTACAAAATCAGCAGGGGATCAAATACTTTTTTCCCTCACTGTATATGGGGGATAAATGGGAAGGGTTATATGGGAGGGGATGTATGGGGGGATATGCGTGGGGTATACAGGGGGTATACTGGAGGGTGATACAGGAGGGATTTTTCAGGGGGATATACAGCGGAGGATATACAGGGGGATATACAGGGAGGGTACAAAGGGCGGGATATACAGGGGGATATACAAGAGGGAGATATCTGGGGGGGATACAGGAGGAAGGGACATACAGGGGGATATCTGAGGGGATATCTGAGGGAATATACAGAGTGGCTATGTGGGGGATATACAGGGGAGATATACAAGTGGGATATATACATATACGGGGTATACAGAGGTGATATATGGGGATACATATGAAGGGATATATAGGAGGAAATACAAAAGGGAGATATACAGGGGATAAACAGAAGGGGGATATACAGGGGATATATGCAGGGGTATGTATGGGGGCATATACAGGGGGTTATACTGGAGGGTGGGATATACATGAGGGATATAATGGGGATATCTGAGAGGGATTTACAGGGTGGCTATGTGGGGGGATATACGGGAGGAGTTATACAAGAGGGATATATACATATACAGGGGGTGTACAGGGTGATATACTGGGGGATACATATGATGGGATATACAGGAGGGGGAATACAAAAGGGAGATATACAGGGGGATATACAGGAGGGGGAATATACGGGGGGATATATGGGGGGATATATGGAGAGATATACGGGGGTGATTTATAGGGAGGGGGGATATATGGGGGCGGGGGGGTTGCTATACAGGAGGGGCATATAAAGGAAGGATATTTCCAGGACTGGGATATACAGGAAGTGGGGTATACAGGCGGAATATACAGGAAAAATGACTTGAATGTAAAATATTTAAGTGCCTTTGAACGGAGTATGGTAGTGGGTGCACAGGTATGTTGAGTCTGATAAATATCTATACAAAACAGAAACAGTTAATCTGATAGTACTTGTGGAATATAAAAAGACTTGCTTGATATATGTTTTCCAGTTTCTTGAAATACTTTGCAAATGCAAACTATGTCAAAAATGAAATTGTCATACTGTTCCCCCATGGGAATCAAACCTACAACCCTAACATTGCAATCGCCATACTCATCACATCACATCATCCCAAAACACTTGATGTATCGATGTACTCAATTACTGTATTGTGCATTGTTTTTACAGGTACAAACCTAGATGACCAGCCTATATACAACACAGTAATGTACAGTACATTTACATGAAGTGGTTTGTAAGGATTTTAAATTAATACTGCACAAAAAGTGGTTGTTTTCCATGTTATTTGATCAATAAATGTAATTTGATGTAGATGTTTTGTGTCTTAGCCCATAACTTTGCATCGTTTGATGTAAATGTTTGAGAACAGGGTTTTGTTCTTTCTGCATCCCATTAGAATGACAATCACAGAGAAAGGGTCAGGGCAACAACTGTTACAATTCCAACTATTAAATTCTGTAAGATACTGTTCTTAATTATACAACTACCTTTCTTGCCAAAGCGGAGATGCTGAAAAAAATGTTTTGCCCGCGCTACAGATGTCTATATCGGTCCGTAAATACTAGTAAAAAACATATTTTTTTCAACAAATAATACATATTTATATTAATGTATTTGTTTTTATTCCGATGTTTCACCTTATAGAATCCATGCCCTGACGAGTTGAGGCTGTTCTGAGCCCCCCCGGTGCATCTCAATATTAGGAAGGTGTTCTTAATTTTTGGTTACTTCAGTATATTATGTTGCTTTTCCTTCATTCAGTATGTATTACATGTGTTTTAGTTTTAATTCATGACTAGCTGTACTAATACAACCTCTGAATCATACTTCAATTTACAGCATTGATGATGTATCAGTTTCTATTGCACACACACCATGCCAAAGATCAAGGAGGTCTGGAAACGTATAATCCATTTTAAGACTATAGTCTCCATATTCTTGGAGCAGTTTTTGTTTTGTTTTGTTTCTGTTTTCATTGGCTCTTCAAAACAAGAAAGGATTTTCAAATCCACCCCCGATCAATCCACATATATTTCCCTCTACCTCTCATAGCCAAACCCATAGTCATTTTGTTTTGACATTTTAACCTTCAGCTTTCGCTTTTTTTAAGAATGGGTGAAACACTATGATGTGGAGAGAAAGAGTGTGATAGTTTTACTCAAGGCCAGGGGGAATTAGAATGTAGATAGTAAGACATTGGACACTAAAACCTGGTTATGACTCTTTCGCCTGCTTTTCATGGTTCAGCTAGAGACCAAAGAAAACTCTGTGTGGGCTCAGGTATACATATGTTATCATTGTCCCCATCTCCCAAGCTTACCCAATTATCATATAGGTAGGGAGCGAGGGAGCAAGAAAGTGAGGGAGGGAGGGAAGGGTAACAAAGGGCAGTAGATGGAGAGTCAGAGAGTGTCAGGGATAGATGGAGAGAGGGAGGGATGAGAGAGGGAGAAGGGAAGGGAAGGGAAGGGAGAGGATGTAGATAGAAATGTCAGAGAGAAAGTGTCAGCCTTCAATGTAATTGCTCTTAACTGAACTGGAACACCCCACTCCAGCACTCATCCTGCCTCACACTGCAATTACCAGGCAGTCAATTAAGCCCTCCAAAACACAGCTAACACTAATATAACAGCAGAGTATAGCTAGTTGCTACTGCTGCTGTCTCTCTCCACTGCAGCAGTCGTTAATGAGAGAACACACTGTAGTTCATTAAAGGTAGACTCAGCTTCTCCACTGTTTTGGTCCCGTGGCTACCACGTTGAAATAGCATGACGCGAACCCGTGCACATGCGCTGATACTGTGTGTGACTGTGTGAGAGCGAAGTCTTACATCTCGCTCATCTCGATATCTCTGGTGCTACTCGTGACAGCGTCAAATTGCTGAGTCTACCTTTAAGGAAACAAAACAGTAGAGTACATTGTGTCACTGTTGCAATCATCATAGCCATATCAGATATTACCAGGTGCTTGGTAAAGAATCTAGTACGATGATAGTGATTACGATGATTATAGCATATCTAACATTCTCTCTCTACAAACAACTCTTGTTTCAGGTCAAATGTTTTTACCCATCTCAAAGGACCATGTACGTTAGAGACTCACTATGGGTTTTGTAAAATGCCTGTCATTACCAGGTTCTTGGTAGAGAAGTGTGTTAAATGTGTGGTGTTTTCGTATCATGGATGTGTGTGTGTAGTTGGTGTAACAGTATACGTTCATGTTCTTGTCCACAGGCCAGAAGTGTCACAAATCCTGTAACGGTCGCTGTTGGGGCCCCAAGGAGGACCAGTGTCAAAGCTGTGAGTATTCTATAGTCAGTCTCTCTCTCTCTCTTCAATTAAATTCAAAGGGCTTTATTGGCATGGGAAACATACGTTTACATTGCCAGAGCAAGTGAAGTAGAAAATGAACAAAAGTGAAATAAACAATATAAAATTAACAGTAAACATTACACTCACAAAAGTTCCAAATGTCACGATCTCCTGTAGTGACGGACCAAGACGCAGCGATGGTCTTCGGGTGGGTCTTCGGGTGGGTCTCTTTGTCCAAGGTGGCGGCTCCGGTGCCGGCCGTGCTGGCCCGAGGTCACGCACCGGAGGCCCTGGGCTAGAAGCCGGAACAGTTTGACCTGGACTCACGAAGCGCTCAGGGGACCTGGTGCAGGAAGCAGGAGCAGGCTGTGCTGGACTCACAATGCGCACAGGGAACCTGGTGCGGGGAGTAGGAGCAGGCTGTGCTGGACTCACGATGCGCACAGGGAACCTGGTGCGGGGAGTAGGAGCAGGCTGTGCTGGACTCGCGATGCGCACAGGGGACCTGGTGTGGGGAGTAGGAGCAGGCTGTGCTGGACTCGCGATGCGCTCAGGGGACCTGGTGCGGGGAGCAGGAACAGGCTGTGCTGGACTCGCGATGCGCACAGAAACTCTGGTGCAGGTAGCAGGGCAGTACATGCTGGGCCCACGACACGCACAGGGATTCTGGAGCGTGGAGCAGGGACAGTACATGCTGGGCCCACGACGCGCACAGGGATCCTGGAGCGTGGAGCAGGGACAGGACGTGCTGGGCTCTCTATGCGCACAGGGGGCCTGGTGCGCGGAGCCGGCACCCTTCTACCCGGCTGTTCACTCACCCTCGCCTCACAGATGGGAGCTGTAATGTCGTGCACCGGGCTGTGGACACGCCCCGGAGACACTGCGCGCAGAACCGGTGCAGGATATCCTGGTCCGAAGAGGCGCACCGGAGACCAGGAGCGCTGAGCCGGCACCACTCTTCCAGGCTGCACACTCAACCTAGCCCGACAGATGAGGGGAGCTGGAATTTCGCTCACTGGCCTATGAACGCGCACTGGAGACACCGTGCGAATCACACCATAGCACGGCGTCTTACTAGTGCGACGCTCCCTCCAAAGAGCACGAGGAGTTAGCTCAGGAGTCCACCCTGAAACGGCCAACCTCCCCGTGTGCTCCCCCCCAGGCTGCCTCTCGGGCTTCCTCGCCAGGCGTGTCCCAGCATATCTCTCCTTATCCATGCTCCGCACTGCCCTCGCTGCTTCCATCTCCTCCCTGGGGCGACGATGCTCTGCAGTTTTTTTCCAGGGTCCCTTTCCAGCCAATATCTCTTCCCATGTCCAGGACTCCTTGTACGCTCGCTGCTTGGTCCTTTTATGGTGGATTATTCTGTCACGATCTCCTGTAGTGACGGACCAAGACGCAGCGATGCTTCCAGTATACATATTTATTAAACGTAACGTAACTGGGAAAAAACAATAAACAAACGACGATCGTAACAACGGAACATAACATAGAATAAACACTTAAGCTATGAACCAAACAATAACCCACAAAACCCTAGTGAAAACCACAAACATATGTATGGTTCCCAATTAGAGGTAACGACACTCAGCTGCCTCTAATTGGGAACCATTAACTTCTCAAGGACCAGTGGGTCGCTAGCGGGCTCATCCCGACACTACCAGGTAAAATGTAAAGCGCCAAATTCAAAATCCCAAAATGGAATTATTAAACATCCACCAATATACAAGTGTTCCATACTCATCAAAAGCTATGTTTCTTGGCAATATCACAGCGTTGTCAGATTTCAAAAAGGCTTTACGGCGAAAGCAGCACATTTCATTGTTTGAGGCTAGCACCTCACATATTTTTCCAATAGCCATGTATCGATTAGCCATCATGGCACACACATAACACATTTCACAGCGAAAACAAATCAATTACCTGTTGAAGAACTTCTGCTGAGGTCATCCTAAGTGTCCAACGAAGACAATCCATGGTTCTTTTGTTAGAAAAAGTAACGTATTTTATCCATAAATCCTCCATTTGGTTCGTAGCGTTATAATCAGAAACGACAGCCTCCACTAGTCCATTGAAACGCTGGCGCTAACTCGTTTCATCTTATACCTATAAACTTGTCCAAGAACAATCAAACATAGTTTTAAATGTATCCTTAGGAACACTTTTACGTATATTTACTATTATTTACTATTATCAGCTGGAATATAAACTGATCGATAACGACGATAAAAAAGACACTCCGTGACTTCTCGTGCGCGCGCGCCAGGTACTATTCTCATAAAGAGGGGTCTTCATTGTTTGGTCATTTTCTCTGGTCTAAATTCATCCAAAATGGAGGAAAACACCATCTCGAGGCTGTTGACATCATAAGGAAGCGACGTGTACTGCATTCATATGCCCTTATATGGTCATTTTCAATAGGGAGGGGTTCCCAAATGAGCAATGTGTCAAAATCACTTTTTCCAGGACAGAAATTCCTCGGGGTTTTGCCTGCCATATGCGTTCTGTTTCACTCACAGACAAATGGTTAACAGTTTTGGAAAATTCAGAGTGTTTCCTATCCAATGGTACTAAATATGTGCATATCCTATTTTCTGGGCCTGAATGGGAGGCATTTTACTTTGGGCACGCCAGGCTCTCCAAAACGGTCACCTCATGCACTGCTCCCAAAGAAGATAACCCAACATAGAAATAGCACACCTAGAACCAAAAACCCTACACCAAAAACGAAACTAAACACCCCAGCCGGTAAACTCAGGCCTGGACGTGACACCAAAGGAATAGAGACATTTCAAATGTCATATTATGTCTATATACAGTGTTGTAACGATGTGCAAATAGTTAAAGTAGAAAAGTGAAAATAAATAAACATAAATGTGGGTTGTATTTACAGAGGTGTTTGTTCTTCACTGGTTGCCCTTTTCTTGTGACAACAGGTCACACATCTTGCTGCTGTGATGGCACACTGTGGTATTTCACCCAATAGATATATGGGAGTTGATCAAAATTGAATTTGTTTTAGAATTATTTGTTGGTCTCTGTAATCTGAGCGAAATATGTGTTTCTAATATGGTCATACATTTGGCAGGAGGTTAGGAAGTGCAGTTCAGTTTCCACCTCATTTTGCACATTGTCTGTCTTCTCTTGAGAGCCAGGTCTGCCTCTCTCAATAGTACGACTATCACTGAGTCTGTACATAGTCAAAGTTTTTCTTAATTTTGGGTCAGTCATAGTGGTCAGGTATTTTGCCACTGTGTACTCTCTGTTTAGGGCCAAATAGCATTCTAGTTCGCTCTGTTTTTTGTTTGTTCTATCGAATGTGTCAAGTAATAATGTTTTAGTTTTCTCATGATTTGGTTGAGTCTAATTGTGTTGCTGTCCTGGGGCTATGTGGGGTCTGTTTGTGTTTGTGAACAGAGACTCAGGACTAGCTTGCTTGGGGGATTCTTCTCCAGGTTAATCCCTCTGTCGTTGATGGTTTTGTTATGGGAGGTTTGGGAATCACTTCCTTTTAGGTGGTTGCAGAATTTAACGGCTCTTTTATTGATAATTAGCGGGTTTCGGCCTATTTCTGCTCTGCATGCATTATTTGGTGTTTTACGTTGTACACAGAGAATATTTTTGCAGAATTCTGCATGAGTCTAAAGCTTTTTTTAAATCAATAAAGATGAGAAGTCTTTGTTTTCGTTTGTTTGTCAATTAGGGTGTGCAGGGTGAAAACGTGATCTGTCGTACACTAATTTGACATTTGCTCAGTTCATTTCTTTCACTGAAGAAATGTAAGAGTCTGCTTTAAAATAATGCAGAGGATTTTCCCAACATTAAGCATATCCCACGGTAGTTATTGGGGTCAAATGTGTCTCTATATCTCTGTCCCTCTCTCTGTCCCTCTCTCTGTCTCTCTCCCTCTCTCTGTCTTTCTCTCTCAATTCAATTCAAGGGCTTTATAGGCCAGGAAAACATATGAAACAAGTGAAGTAGATAATAAACAAAAGTGAAATAAACAATAGAAATGAACAGTAAACATTACATTCACAGAAGTTCCAAAAGAATAAATACATTTTAAATGTCATATTATGTCTATATACAGTGTTTGAACGATGTGCAAATAGTTAAACATAAATAAGCATAAATATGGGTTGTCTCTCTCTCTCTCTCTCTCTCTCTCTCTCTCCCTCACTCTATCTCACATGTCTCTCACCCCCGACAGGCAGCACAGGAGTGCACTTTTAGCATGATGACCTATGGTCCTGCGGCCATGCCACATACCCTTATCTCCCAGTGTCATTACTGTAGGCATGTGTATCTCTATCCCTCCATCCCCTCATCCCCTCTCTTTCTTTCTGTCATTTTACTATCTTTCCATCACACGCATTCTCTCCATCTCTCTCTCTTTTCTCTGTTTTCTCTCTCTCTTTCTCGCTCTCTCTCTCTGATACTGCATCCCTTTCCCTCCATCCCTCTTGCTCCATCCCTCTCCCTCCTTCCCGCTCCCTCTAAATCACAGTTGGCAACTTAATTGGGGAGGACGGGCTCATAGTAATGGCTGGAATGCAATCAATGGAATGGTATCAAACATCAAACACATTGTTTCCATGTGTTTTATACCATTCCATTCACTACATTCCAGTCATTATTATGACCTGTCCTTCCCTCATCAGCCTCCTGTGCTCCATCCCTCTCCCTCTATCCCTCTTCCTCTATTACTCGATCCCTCTCCCTCCATCCCTCTCCCGCATCCCGCTACCTCTCCCTCCATCCCTCTCCCGCATCCTGCTACCTCGATCCCTCTCCCTCCATCCCACTGACTCTATTACTCATTTGCTCTCTCCCTTCATCCCTCTCCCTCATCCCTCTACCTCCATCCCTCTCCCTCAATCCCTCTCTCCCTCCATCCCTCTCCCTACATCCCTCTCCCTCCACCCCACCCCCTCTATTACTCAATCCCTCTCTCCCTCCATCCCTCTCCCTTCCTCTATCCCTCTCCCTACATCCCTCTCCCTCCATCCGTCTCCCTCCATCCCTCTCCATCCATCCATCCCTCTCCATCCATCCATCCCTCTCCCCCATCCCTCTCCCTCCATCCCGCTCCCTCCATCCCTCTCCATCCATCAATCCCTCTCCCTCCATCCCTCTCCATCCATACCTCTACTTCCATCCCTCTCCCCCCAGCCGTCTCACTCCATCCCTCTCCCTCCATCCCGCTCCCTCTACCCGTGACAATGGCGCCGGAAGATATGGCTGCAGTTTTACGGGCAACTAACCAATTGTGCTATTCGCGTTATTTGTAACTTATTTTGTACATAATGTTTCTGCCGCTGTATCTTACGGCAAAAAAATTGCTTCTGGATATCAGGACAGCGATCACTCAATTCTTCAACAAGCAGGAAGCACAGGATATACTGCGAACACCCGACAAGGCCGACATCCCCGTTATTGACAAGAGAAAGAGACGCAGGTACAGAGGACACAGAGCAGGGTGCCTCGTAAGAATCCAGAGAAGGCGAGTGGGAAAGCTGTCATTACCGTCAATATTACTTGCCAATGTACAATCATTGGACAATAAATTAGACGAGGTACGATCACGAATATCCTACCAACGGGACATCAAAAACTGTAACATCTTATGTTTCACAGAATCGTGGCTGGATGATGACATGGACTTTAGCTAGCAGGATATGCACTGCACCGGCTAGATAGAACAGCACACTCTGGTAAGACGAGGGGGGGCGGTCTATGCATATTTGTAAACAACAGCTGGTGAACGAAATCTAAGGAAGTCTCTAGATCTCTAGTATCTTATGATAAACTGCAGACCACACTATTTGCCAAGAGAGTTTTCATCTATACCTTTCGTGGCTGTTTATTTACCACCACAGATGGACGCTGGCACTAAGACCGCACTCAGCTGTACAGTCATGGCCAAAGGTTTTGAGAATGACACAAATATTAGTTTCACGAAGTCTGCTGCCTCAGTTTCTACGATGGTCATTTGCATATACACCAGAATGTCATGAAGAGTGATCAGATGAAATGCAATTAATTGTAAAGTCCCTCTTTGCCATGCAAATTAACTAAATCCCCCAAAAACATGTCCACTGCATTTCAGCCCTTCCACAAAAGGACCAGCTGACATCATGTCAGTGATTCTCTTGTTAACACAGGTGTGAGTGTTGACGAGGACAAGGCTGGAGATCACTCGGTCATGCTGATTGAGTTTGAATAACAGACTGGAAGCTTCAAAAGGAGGGTGGTGCTTGGAATCATTGTTCTTCCTCTGTCAAACATGGTTACCTGCAAGTAAACACATGCCACATGCTTTGCACAAAAAGGGCTTCACAGGCAAGGATATTGCTGCCAGTAAGATTGCACCTAAATCAACCATTTATCGGATCATCAAGAACTTCAAGAAGACCTGTTCAATTGTTGAGAAGAAGGCTTCAGGGCGGCCAAGAAAGTCCAGCAAGCACCAGGACCATCTCCTAAGTTGATTCAGCTGCGGGATCGGGGCACCACCAGTACAGAGCTTGCTCAGGAATGGCAGCAGGCAGGTGTGAGTGCATCTGCACGCACAGTGAGGCAAAGACCTTTGGAGTGTGGCCGGGTGTCAAGAAGGGCAGCAAGGAAGCCACTTCTCTCCAGGAAAAACATCAGGGACAGACTGATATTCTGCAAAAGGTACAGGGATTGGACTGCTGAGGACTGGGGTAAAGTCATTTTCTCTGATGAATCCCCTTTCCGATTGTTTGGGGCATCTGGATAAAAGCTTGTCCGGAGAAGACAAGGTGAGTGCTGTCATCAGTCCTGTGTCATGCCAACAGTAAAGCATCCTTTCATGTGTGGGGTTGCTTCTCAGCCAAGGGAGTGGGCTCACTCACAATTTTGCCTAAGAACACAGAGGGCAACTTCTCCCAACCATCCAGGAACAGTTTGGTGACGAACAATGCATTTTCCAGCATTAAGGAGCACCTTGCCATAAGGCAAAAGTGATAATTAAGTGGCTTGGGGAACAAAACATTGATATTTTGGGTCCATTGCCAGGAAACTCCACAGACCCATTGAGAACTTGTGGCCAATCCTCAAGAGGAAGGTGGACAAACAAAAACCCACAAATTCTGACAAACTCCAAGCATTTATTATGCAAGAATGGGCTGCCATCAGTCAGGATGTGGCCCAGAAGTTAATTGACAGCAGCCAGGGCGGATTGCAGAGGTCTTGAAAAAGAAGGGTCAACACTGCAAATATTGACTCTTTGCATCAACTTCTTGTAATTGTCAATAAAAGCCTTTGACACTCATGAAATGCTTGTAATTATACTTCAGTATTCCATAGTAACATCTGACAAAAATATCTAAAGACACTGAAGCAGCAAACTTTGTGGAAATTAATATTTGTGTCATTCTCAAAACGTTTGGCCACGAATGTATAAGAAAATAAGCAAACAGGAAGCCGTGGTGCCAGAATAACAACCTATCCCTCAACGTAACCAAGACTAAGGAGATGATTATGGACTACAGGAGACTAAGGTGATGATTGTGGACTACGGGGTTGTAGTGCAGTAGGTTGAGAGCTTCAAGTTCCTCACCAACAAACTAGAATGATTCAAACACACCAAGACATTCGTTAAGAGGTTACGGCAAAGCCTATTCCCCCTCAGGAAACTAAAAAGATTTGGCATGGGTCCTCAGATACTCAAAAGGTTCTACAGCTGCAACATCGAGCGCATCCTGACTGGTTGCATCACTGCCTGGTACGGCAACTGCTCGGCGTCCGACCGCAAGGCACTACAGAGGGTAGTGCGTACGGCCCAGTACATCACCGGGGCCAAGCATCCTGCCATCCGGGACCTGTACCAGGCAGTGTCAGAGTAAGGCCCTAAAAATTGTCTAGGACCCCAGCTACCCCAGTCATAGACTGTTTTCACTACTATCACATTGCAAGCAGGACCGGAGCACCAAGTCTAGGACCAAAATGCTTCTCAACAGCTTTTACCCCCAAGCCATAAGACTCCTGAACAGGTAATCAAATGGCTACCCGGATTTGCATTGTATGTGTGTGTGTGTGTCCCTCAACCCCTCTTTTACATACTACCTCAATTAGCCCGTCTAACCGCTGCCCCCACACATTGGCTACCCATACTATCTGCATTGTGTCCCGCCACCCACCACCCGCCAACCCCTCTTTTACGCTACCCTCTGTTTATCATATATGTATAGTCACTTTAACCATACCTACATGTACAGACTACCTCAATTAGCGCGACTAACCGGTGCCTGTATATAGCTACGCTACTGTTATAGCCTCGCTACTGTATATAGCCTCGCTACTGTTATAGCCTCGCTACTGAATATAGCCTCGCTACTGTTATAGCCTTGCTAATGTATATAGCCTCTCTACTGTATATTGTCTCGCTACTGTCATAGCCTCGCTACTGTTATAGCCTCGCTACTGTATATAGCCTCGCTACTGTTATAGCCTCGCTACTGTATATAGCCTCGCTACTGTTATAGCCTCGCTACTGTTATAGCCTCGCTAATGTATATAGCCTCGCTACTGTATATAGCCTCCATACTGTCTCTCCCTCCATCCCTCTCCTCCATCTCTCTCCCACCATCTATCTCCCTCCATCCTTCTCCCTCCATCTCTCTCCCTCCGTCCATCTTCCTCCATCTCTCTCCCTCCGTCCCTCTTCTTCCTTCCCTCTCCCTCTATCCCTCTCCCTCTATTGCTCAATCTCTCTCCTTCCATCTCTCTCCCTCCATCTCTCTCCATCCATCTCTCTCCATCCATCCCTCTAACTCCATCCCTCGCTCTCCATCTCTCTCCCTCATCCCTCTCCCTCTAATGCTCCATCCCTCTCCCTCCATCCCTCTCTCTCCATCCCTCTCCCTCTATTGCTCAATCTCTCTCCCTCCATCCCTCTCCCTCCATCCCTCTCCCTCCATCTCTCTCCCACCACCCCTCTCCATCTCTCTCCCTCCGTCCCTCTTCCTCCTTCCCTCTCCCTCTATCCCTCTCCCTCTATTGCTCAATCTCTCTCCCTCCGTCTCTCTCCCTCTTTCTCATTGAGAGAGCAGAAGGATGCATTACCAGTGTTTGAGAAACAGCTAGATGAAGGCCTCTCAGTATAATACTCTCACATCAAGCACTGAATACAGAACGCCCGCATCAATATCAACTGATAGCTAGCTAGCTGGCTGTGTTATGTCCTGACACGCAGGTGACTAAACAGGCTCCCTGGTCTATGACACACAACAACCACGCACACACACATGAACGCACATGCGTATTAACACACTTACACACACACACACACACACACACACACACACACACACACACACACACACACACACACACGCACACACACACACACGCACACACACACACACACCCAAACACCCCTCTCCCCAGACTTTCTCAGAGGCAGAGCCTGAGCCCCTCTAGAAACATAGGCAGGGCCTCTGCAGCTCCATAAAATCAGACAGCTAGGCAGTGTTGATAAAAGATGCAGCGCTGTGACTGATGCTCCTGTCAGCAGCCTGTTCAAATTGAAGACATTCACCGTACTTTATGAGATTGATTACTTTTTATTTGTAGTGGCTGCCTGGTATTTTTAAGTGGATATTTAAAGGCAAATAGTGTGTGTATATATGTGTGTGTTTATGTGTGTGTGTGTGTGTGTGTGTGTGTGTGTCGCTCCTGACGAGGTCATTTGTTTGACAAAATGTCTGTTTGGTAAGTAGGCCATTTAATTTCACTAACGGTAGCGGGTGGCGGGTGTAATGGAATGCAGTGATGGTGCGTTAGCGGGGGTGAAAAGAAGAGGACACAGGGAGGAGGAGGGGAGAGGAGGAGAGAAGGATGGGAGGTGGGATGAGGTGAGGAAGCAAGGCGGGCCAGGCTAACTAACTACGGAAGGCTAACTAACCATGACCTCAAGAACCACCACCAGAGTAGGACAAGGGGAGAGGAAGAAGAGAGGAGAGAGTATAGCAGGGTGGGGAGGAGAGGAGATTCGGATGATAGGGGGGAGAGGAGTTTAGGAGAGTGGGGAGGAGAGGAGTATAGGAAGGTGAGGAGGAGAGGAGTTTGGGAGGGTGGGGAGGAGAGGAGTTTAGGAAGGTGAGGAGGAGAGGAGTTTAGGAGGGTGGGGAGAAGAAGAGTTTAGGAGGGTGGGGAGGAGAGGAGTTTAGGAGGGTGGGGAGGAGAAGAGTTTATAAAGGTGAAGAAGAGAATAGTATAGGAAGGTGCGGAGGAGAGGAGTTTAGGGGGGTGAGGTGGAGAGGAGCTTAAGAGGGTAGGGAGGAGAGGAATTTAGGAGGTGGGGAGGAGAGGAGTTTAGGAAGGTGAGGAGGAGAAGAGTTTAATAGGGTGGGGAGGAGAAGAGTTTAAGAGGGTGGGGAGGAGAGGAGTATAGGAGGATGAGGAAGGAAAGGAGAGGAAGAAAGGAGGGTGGGGAGGAGCTTGGTTTGGCGCGTCATGTTTCGGAGGACGCTTGACTAAACCTTCCCCTCTTCCCGAGCCCGTTGGGGTGTTGCAATGATGAGACAATTGGATATCACTAAATTGGGGAGAAAAAGGGGCAACGTTTTGATGTGCTAATGTCATTAGATAGTTTAGCTAGTTAAGTAAATAAGTAAATTATCACTCAATATAAGATATTTACGCTTGCTTAGATTGCGCTTTTTGGAGTGTGGAAGTTCATCCTGAAATCATCACCATGACTATGCTATGCTCTGCCCATGATGCTAGAACTACCACCTCCACCATAGCCCCACCATGACTCCAAGAACTACCACCTCCACCATAACCCCACCATGACTCCAAGAACTACCACCTCCACCATAACCCCACCATGAATCCAAGAACTACCACCTCCACCATAACCCCACCATGACCCCAAGGACTACCACCTCCACCATAACCCCACCATGACTCCAAGAACTACCACCTCCACCATAACCCCACCATGACCCCAAGGACTACCACCTCCACCATAACCCCACCATGACCCCAAGAACTACCACCTCCACCATAACCCCACCATGACTCCAAGAACTACCACCTCCACCATAACCCGACCATACACCAATAACTACCACCTCCACCATAGCCCCACAATGACCCCAAGAACTACCACCTCCACCATAACCCCACCATGACCCCAAGAACTACCACCTCCACCATAACCCCACCATGACTCCAAGAACTACCACCTCCACCATAACCCCACCATGACCCCAAGAACTACCACCTCCACAATCACTCCACCATGACTCCAAGAACTATCACCTCCACCATAACCCCACCATGACTCCAAGACCTACCCCCTCCACCATAACCCCACCATGACTCCAAGAACTACCACCTCCGCCATAGCCCTACCATGAACCAAAGAACTACCACCTCCACCATAACCCCACCATGACCCCAGGAACTACCACCTCCACCATTACCCCACCATACACCAATAACTACCACCTCCACCATAGCCCCACCATGACCCCAAGAACTACCACCTTCACCATAACCCCACCATGACCCCAAGAACTGCCACCTCCACCATAACCCCACCATGAACCCAAGAACTACCACTTCCACCATAGCCCTACCATGACCCCAAGAACTACCACCTCCACCACAGCCATACAATGACCCCAAGAACTATCACCTCCACCATAGCCCCACCATGACCCCAAGAACTACCACCTCCACCATAGCCCCACCATGACCCAAGAACTATCACCTCCACCATAGCCCCACCATGACCCCAAGAACTACCACCTCCAACATAGCCCTACCATGACCCCAAGAACTACCACCTCCACCATAGCCCCACCATGACCCAAGAACTACCACCTCCACCATAGCCCCACCATGACCCCAAGAACTACCACCTCCAACATAGCCCTACCATGACCCAAGAACTACCACCTCCACCATAGCCATACAATGACCCCAAGAACTATCACCTCCACCATAGCCCTACCATGACCCCAAGAACTACCACCTCCACCATAGCCCCACCATGACCCAAGAACTGTCACCTCCACCATAGCCCCACCATGACCCCAAGAACTACCACCTCCAACATAGCCCTACCATGACCCCAATAACTACCACCTCCACCATAGCCCCACCATGACCCAAGAACTACCACCTCCACTATAGCCCCACCATGACCCCAAGAACTACCACCTCCAACATAGCCCTACCATGACCCAAGAACTACCACCTCCACCATAGCCCCACCATAACCCCAAGAACTACCACCTCCAACATAGCCCTACCATGACCCAAGAACTACCACCTCCACCATAGCCCCACCATGACCCAAGAACTACCACCTCCACCATAGCCCTACCATGACCCCAAGAACTACCACCTCCACCATAACCCCACCATGACCCAAGAACTACCACCTCCACCATAGCCCTACCATGACCCCAAGAACTACCACCTCCACCATAGCCCTACCATGACCCCAAGAACTATCACCTCCACCATAGCCCTACCATGACCCCAAGAACTACCACCTCCAACATAGCCCTACCATGACCCCAATTACGACCACCAGTACATTATGAGCAGCCAGCTACGTACCAACCTGAGAGAACAAGACCTCGTCTATATGTCTATATGCTGAAGATATCTCAATGCACTCAGTAAGACATATTCCATGTACACTTACACAAATGGATACATGTATAAATGCTTGGCTATATAAAATAGTTGCATTGGAATGGACACACACGCATACACAAACTGAGAGGTAAACCTAAGCTTGAGAGTCAGAGTGAGTCTAAAAACAGCCTCTGAGGAAGAAATGCTTATCTGTGAAACTTCAGCCAGTTTTCAGTTGTAGCTGTCAGGAAGTGTGCAGTGAGCCGGAGGCATACGGCAGGAGCCAATCAGCACATCAGCCCATATAGCTGGACATGAACAGGACTGGTGAATGGAGCGAAAGGAGAATGGGAAAGGGCTCTCTCTCTCTCTCTCTCTCTCACTCTTTCTCTCTATCGCTCTCTCTTTCTCTCTCTCTCTCTCTGCAGTGGAAGCAGCACATTCAGGATAGACGTCTGATAGCCATATCAATAACACTACTGTCACTGATAGATGGGAAACATAGAAATATAGCTCCACAGACTGGCAGGCTGTCATATGAGCATCATCTCTCAAAACTATCTAGCATCACCTCAACTCTCTAGTTTCAGCTCATCTCTTTAAGAAAAAAAGGTGCTATCTAGAACATTGAAAGGTTCTTTGTCTGTCCCCATTGGAGAACCCTTTGAAGAACTATTTTTGGTTCCATGTAGAACCATTTGGGGTTCAATGTAGAACCTATTCCACAGAGGGTTCTACATGGAACCCAAAAGGGTTCTAACTGGAACCGAAAAAAGCTCTACCTGGAACCAAAAAGGGTTCTCCTATGGGGACAGCTGAAAAACCCTTTTGGAACCCTTTTTCTAAGTGTGCTCTCTAGCTTGAGCTCTACTCTGTAGCCTCAGCTCAACTTAATGAGCCTGTTTCCTGGACACAGATGAAGCCTAGTCCTATGGACTGAAATGCTTGGTTAATGGAGAATCCCCATTAAAAATGTATTTTTAGTCCAGGACTAGGCCAAATCTGTGTCCGGGAAACTTGCCCCATGTGCACTCTCTGAAACCCCTTGAAAGGGCAATGTGTGTTTTGTGTTTCTGACAGTAAAATGACTTGTCTAGTCTTCGTTCAGTAGATTTTTAAAACAATTTTAATCTATGAAGCATCACTTATATGGATGCTCTTTCTCTCAAGCACTCGGTTTGTGGATTTGTTTGCCTTTTTGGATTCTATTCACAGTCATGTTTCTGTAATGGGAACCTGTTATATTGTGGTCTTCTGTTGTCTATCTGCAGTGACTAAGACTGTGTGTGCTGAGCAGTGTGACGGTCGCTGTTTCGGACCCTGGGTTAGTAATTGCTGCCATCGCGAGTGTGCAGGGGGATGCTCTGGACCCAAGGATACAGACTGCTTCGTAAGTACACACCACACACACACACACTTCATAAAGCCTATCATCACAAAATACCACACCCTCCTTCCAATCACCTGTTTCCATGGTGAATATTTTCAAACCGCCATAGAGTTTTTGATTATAGACCAGCTTGTCTATTTCTTTCTTTGCTCTTCTTTTCTCTTTGTACATCAGAGCTTTTATCTTATCTGTGACCTTTTGTGTGAATGTGAGGTTACTTCCATCAGGGGCTATTCATACTTCCATAGAGAAGGTGCTCCTGACACCGAATCTCCCTGTTTAAATCGTATGGATCTCAAATGGCACCCTATTCCCTAAATAGTGAACTGCTTTGGGCCAATGGGCCCTGGTCAAAAGTAGTGTGCTAAATAGGTAACATGGTGCTATTTGGGACACAGGCATTGTTCTTTGTGGGAAAGATACCATTAAAATCTCATTTTCTCCCACAAAGCCTTGTGTTAAATATAAAGCCATTGCTGTGCCCACCTCCCTGTCCTCCTGTTCCTTTGTTAATCTCTCTCTCTCTTTCTCGCTCTTTCTCGCTCTCTCTCGCTCCCTCTTTATCTGTCGATTTATCAAGGATTGATCAAACATCTTTTCAGAGTTTATTGTATTATGTTTCATGTTGAGCTATCCTGTTAAGCTACCTGGGGCGGCAGGTAGCCTAGTGGTTAGAGTGTTGGACTAATAACAGAAAGGTTGCAAGATTGAATCCCCGAGCAGACAAGGTAAAAATTGCGTGGTAAAATACATTAAAAAAAAAATCTGTTTCATTAGATATTGTGAGTTCTAACTATTGATATTACACCTCTCTCTCTCAATTGTGCTGCTTTAATTTTAATTGCACTTTTGGATAAATGGACACTTCTGACAGGAAAAACAGCCTGGATTAAACTCCAGGGATGTGTCCCAAATGGCACGCTGTCCCCTTTATAGTGCACTACCTTTGACCATAGCCTTATCAAAAGTAATGCGCTAGATAGGGAATTGAATAAGAGAGCTGCTTAGCCATTCATCATGCTAAATATTACAATACATACCACTAGATTAGTATAGAAGGGTTTGTAATAGTGATACCAAACATGCACTATAGTACACTTATTAAAATCAAATCAAATGTTATTTGTCACATGCGCAGAATACAACAGGTGTCTTGCGGTCGGAGGCCGAGCAGTTGCCATACCAGGCAGTGATGCAACCAGTCAGGATGCTCTCGATGGTACAGCTGTGGAACTTTTTGAGGATCTGAGGACCCATGCCAAATCTTTTCAGTCTCCTGAAGGGGAATAGACTTTGTCGTGCCCCCTTCACGACAGTCTTGGTTTGTTTGGACCATGATATTTTGTTGGTGATGTGGACACCAAGGAACCTGGAGCTCTCAACCTGCTCCACTACAGCCCTGTCGATGAGAATGGGGGCGTGCTCGGTCTTCCTTTTCCTGTAGTCCACAATCATCTCCTTTGTCTTGATTACGTTGAGGGAGAGGTTGTTATCCTGGCACCATACGGCCAAGTCTCTGAACTCCATCCATTAGTCTCTCATCATTGTCGGTGAGCAGGCCTACCACTGTTGTGTCTTGCCTGGCCGTGCAGTCATGAGTGAACAGGGAGTACAGGAGGGGACTGCGCACGCACCCCTAAAGGGGCCCCCGTGTTTTTCACCTTTATTTAACCAGGTAGGCAAGTTGAGAACAACTTCTCATTTACAACTGCGACCTGGCCAAGATAAAGCAAAGCAGTTCGACACATACAACAACACAGAGTTACACATTGGAGTAAACAAACATACAGTCAATAATACAGTAGAAAAAAAGACGAATCTATATACAATGTGTGCAAATGAGGTAAGATAAGGAACGTAAGGCAATAAATAGGCCATGGTGGCAAAGTAATTACAATATAGCAATTTAACAGTGGAATGGTAGATGTGCAGTAGATGAATGTGCAAAGTAAAAATACTGGGGAGCAAAGGAGCAAGATAAATAAATGAATACGGTAGGGGATGAGGTAGTTAGTTGGGCTATTAACAGATGGGCTATGTACAGGTGCAGTGATCTGTGAGCTGCTCTGACAGCTGGTGCTTAAAGCTAGTGAGGGAGATAAAAGTGTCTCCAGTTTCAGTGATTTTTGTAGTTCGTTACAGTCATTGGCAGCAAAGAACTGGAAGGAAAGGCATCCAAAGGAGGAATTGGCTTTGGGGGTGACCAGTGAGATATACCTGCTGGAGCGCGTGCTACGGGTGTTGTGTTGAGGATCAGCGTGGCAGATGTGTTGTTACCTACCCTTACCATCTGGGGGCGGGCCGTCAGGAAGTCCAGGATCCAGTTGCAGAGGGAGGTGTTTAGTCCCAGGGTCCTTAGCTTAGTGATGAGCTTTGAGGTCACTATGGTGTTCAATGCTGAGCTGTAGTCAATGAACAGCATTCTCACGTAGGTGTTCCTTTTGTCCAGGTGGGAAAAGGCAGTGTGGAGTACAATAGAGATTGCATCATCTGTGGATCTGTTGGGGCGGTATGCAAATCAGAGTGGGTCTAAGGTTTTTGGGATAATGGGGTAGATAGTGGGGTAGCATTTCTTGGCTACAGACATGAGTGCTAAGGGTCGGTAGTCATTTAGGCAGGTTACCTCTGTGTTTTTGGGCACAGGGACTATGGTGGTCTGCTGGAAACATTTTGGTCTTACAGACTCGGTCAGGAACAGGTTGAAAATATCAGTGAAGACACTTCCCAGTTGGTCAGTGCATGCTCGGAGTACACATCCTGGTAATCCATCTGGCCTTGCGGCCTTGTGAATTCTGACCTGTTTAAAGGTTTTACTCAGATTGGCTTCGAGAGCGTGATCACACAGTCGTCCTGAACAGCTGATGCTCTCAAATCAAATACAATTTTATTTGTCACATACACATGGTTAGCAGATGTTAATGCGAGTGTAGCAAAATGCTTGTGCTTCTATTTCCGACCGTGCAGTAGTATCTAACAAGTAATCTAACAAATTCACAACAACTACCTTATACACACAAGAGTAAAGGAATGAATACGAGTATGTACATATAAATATATGGATGAGCGATGGCTGACCGTCGTAAGCAAGATGCAGTAGATGGTATGGAGTACAGTATATACATATGAGATGAGTAATGTAGGATATGTAAACATTCTATAAATGGCATCGTTTAAAGTGGCTATTGATACATTTATTTCATCCAATTATAATTATTAAAGTGGCTAGAGATTTGAGTCGATGGCCGAACGGCATAGGCAAGATTCAGTAGATGGTTTAGAGTACAATGTATACATTTGATATGAGTAATGTCGAATATGTAAACATTATATACAAAATTGTATAAAGTGGCTAGTGATACATTTGTTACATCCAATTCCTATTTTTTAAAGTGGCTAGAGATTTAAGTCAGTATGTTGGCAGCAGCCACTCAATGTTAGTGATGGCTGTTTAACTTCTTAGGGAGCGGTGGGGCGCTGCATTCATATGCCCTTATATGGGCATTTTCATAAGGGAGGGGTTCTAAATGAGGCAATGTGTCAAAACCCCTTTTTTCCAGGACAGAAATTCCTCAGGTTTTCACCTGCTATATCCGTTCTGTTATACTCACAGACAAAATGTTAACACTTTTAGAAAATTCAGAGTGTTTCCTATCCACTGGTACTAAAGATGTGCATATCCTATTTTCTGGGCCTGAATGGGAGGCATTTCACTTTGGGCACGCCAGGCCCTCCAAAACGGTCACCTCGTGCGCTGCTCCCAAAGAAGTTAACAGTCTGATGGCCTTGAGGTAGAAGCTGTTTTTCAGTCTCTCGGTCCCAGCTTTGATGCACCTGTACTGACCTCGCCTTCTGGATGATAGCGGGGTGAACAGGCAGTGGCTCGGGTGGTTGTTGTCCTTGATGATTTTTTTTGGCCTTCCTGTGACATCGGGTGGTGTAGGTGTCCTGAAGGGCAGGTAGTTTACCCCCGGTGATGCGTTGTGCAGTCCTCACTACCCTCTGGAGAGCCTTACGGTTGTGGGTGGAGCAGATGCCGTACCACGGGCTTGATTCAGCCCGACAAGATGCTCTCGATTGTGCATCTGTAGAAGTTTGTGAGTGATTTTGGTGACAAGCCAAATTTCTTCAGCCTCCTGAGGTTGAAGAGGCGCTGTTGCGCCCGTCTTCCTGCACGCTGTCTGTGTGGGTGGACCATTTCAGTTTGTCCGTGATGGTGTACGCCGAGGAACTTAAAACTTTCCACCTTCTCCACTACTGTCCCGTCGATGTGGATAGGGGGGTGCTCCCTCTCGTGTTTCCTGAAGTCCACGATCATCTCCTTTGTTTTGTTGACATTGAGTGAGAGGTTATTTTCCTGACACCACACTCCGAGGGCCCACACCTCCTCCCTGTAGGCCGTCTCGTCGTTGTTGGTAATCAAGCCTACCACTGTAGTGTCGTCAGCAAACTTGATGATTGAGTTGGATGTGTGCTTGGCCACGCAGTCATGGGTAAACAGGAAGTACAGGAGAGGGCTGAGACCGCACCCTTGTTGGGCCCCAGTGTTGAGGATCAGCGGGGTGGAGATGTTGTTTCCTACCCTCACCACCTGGGGGAGGCCCGTCAGGAAGTCCAGGACCCAGTTGCACAGGGCGGGGTCGAGACCTAGGGTCTCGAGCTTAATGACGAGCTTGGAGGAAACTATGGTGTTAAATGCTGAGCTGTAGTCTATGAACAGCATTCTTACATAGGTATTCCTCTTGTCCAGATGGGTTAGGGTAGTATGCAGTGTGATTGCGATTGCGTCGTCTGTGGACCTATTGGGACGGTAAGCAAATTGGAGTGGGTCCAGGGTATCTGGCAGGATGGAGGTAATATGATCCTTGACTAGTCTCTCAAGCACTTCATGATGACGGAAGTGAGTGCTACGGGGCGATAGTCATTTAGCTCAGTTACCTTAGCTTTCTTGGGAACAGGAACAATGGTGGCCCTCTTGAAGCATGTGGGAACAGCAGACTGGGATAGGGACTGAAGCATGTTCCCACATGCTTCAAGAGGGCCACCGTGAGGGCCACCGTGAGCGTGATCACACAGGTTTTACTCAGATTGGCTACGGAGAGCGTGATCACACAGTCGTCCTGAACAGCTGATGCTCTCAAATCAAATCAAATCACATTTTATTTGTCACATACACATGGTTAGCAGATGTTAATGTGAGTGTAGCGAAATGCTTGTGCTTCTAGTTCCGACCATGCAGTAGTATCAGCTGATGCTCTCATGCATGCTTCAGTGTTGCTTGCCTCAGAGAAAGCATAGAAGTAATTTAGCTCATCTGGTAGGCTTGTGTCACTGGGGAGCTCGCGGCTGTGCTTCCTTTTGTAGTCTGTAATAGTTCTGAAGCCCTTCCACATCCGAAGAGCGTCGAGCCGTTGTAGTACAATTTAATCATTTTCCTGTATTGACGCTTTGCCTGTTTGATGGTTCGTCGGAGGGCATAGCAGGATTTCTTATACGCGTCCGTGTCAGAGTTCCGCTCCTTGAAAGCGGCAGTTCTACCCTGTAATCCATGGCTTCTGGTTGGGGTATGTACGTACGGTCACAGTGGAGACGAGGTCATTAATGCACTTATTGATGAATCCAGTTACTGATGTGGTGTACTCCTCAATGACATCGGAAGAATCCCAGAATATTTTCCAGTCTGCGCTAGGAAAACAGTCCTGTAGCTTAGCATCTGCGTCATCTGACCACTTCTGTATTGAGCGAGTCACTGGTACTTCCTTTTTGCTTTTAAGCAGGAATCAGGAGGATAGAGTTATGGTCAGATTTGCCAAATGGAGGGCAAGGGAGAGCTTTGTATGGATCTCTGTGTGTGGAGTAAAGGTGCTTATCAATTGCTAATTACTCACTAAGTCTGTGTGTGTGTTTAGTATGTTTGTGTTTACAGCTACATAGCAATTAAGTGATAATGTGCTTGCTTGGAGAGCATAGGGCTCCCAGTGACGATAAGAAGCTTAATGACTGTTATTTAGCTGCATACTGCTGTGTGGACTGTGTTTCCTTGACCACACAGCACTAGTGTGTGTGTGTGATGGTGTGTGTTTGCCTGTGTGTACGTTTACCTGTGTACGCTTGTGGTGTGTGTCCGTCTGCGTGTGTGCATGTGTGTGTGTTTCGTCTACAGGCGTGCACCAACTTCAACGATAGCGGGGCGTGTGTGACCCAGTGCCCCCAGCCCTTTGTGTACAACCCTACCACCTTCCAGCTGGAAAGCAACCCCAGAGCCAAGTACACCTATGGTGCCTTCTGCGTCAAGAAGTGCCCACGTAAGGAATGACACACACACACAACATACACCCATACTTTTGTGAAATAAGGGGACATAAAAAAATGAGAATACACACACATACGACATACATACACACACGCATGACTGCATGTATGCAAGCGTGACTGTATTTCGCTAAGCGTCTACTAAACAACATACATTATTATATATTATGCACACACCATACACACCATTCTAGTTTGCTCATAAATTTGCAGATTAGAACGTTTTGCTTCCATGTTATACAAGTGGATTTTGCTCTTCACTTGTGTAGTAGCCTTTTTCAACCACTCCACAAATTTCTTGTTAACAAACTATAGTTTTGGCAAGTCGGTTAGGACATCTACTTTGTGCATGACACAAGTCATTTTTCCAACATTGTTTACAGACAGATTATTTCACTTATAATTCACTGTATCACAATTCCAGGGGATCAGACGTTTACATTCACTGAGTTGACTGTGCCTTTAAACTTGGACAATGCCAGAAAATTATGTAATGGCTTTAGAAGCTTCTGATAGGCTAATTGACATCATTTGAGCTGTACCTGTGGATATATTTCAAGGCCTACCTTCAAACTCAGTTCCTCTTTGCTTGACATCATCGGAAAATCCAAAGAAATCAGCCACGACCTCAGAAAAAAAATGGTAGACCTCCACAAGTCTGGTTCATCCTTGGGAGCAATTTCCAAACGCCTGAAGGTACCACGTTCATCTGTACAAACAATAGTGCGCAAGTATAAACACCATGGGACCACGAAGCCGTCATACCGCTCAGGAAGGAGACGCGTAGCCTACCTCTAGCTTAGGCCTTGACTCATCATCACAAGCAGAGCAGGCTGGTCATTCTCATGAATTACCAAGGGCCTCAGGATATTGATTCATTTCTCAACCCCCTTTTTTTCAAGTCTGAACTTTTTTTTACCTGAGGAATGCAGCGAGAAACTTCCTTGATCATCTCTACTTAGCCCCCTCTTCACATCTCCCCTTCATCCTCCCCTTCCTTTAAAGCAGCCATTTCCTCCATTGATTTGAACTGCCTTTCCCTCTCCTCTCCTCCTCTCCTCCTCTCCTCTCCTCTCCTCTCTTGGGGCATGTGCCTGGCACTCTGCTAGGAGCTCTGGCTCCTAACAGGAAGAGAGAGTGAGGGGTGTGCTGCCTCTAATGTAGCCCACTACTGATGAAGGACCACAACGATCAGACTCATTAAAACATACCGTAGCAAACAACAAAAACAATAATTGTATTATTGGACAAGTTCAGGTAGTCCCTCCCCATTTCAGTCTGATTTCTTATTTTTGGTGTTTAGTGATGACCCAGGCTCTTTTGTTTCCTGGACTGCCACAAGGACCCCTGATGAGGTACCTGTAATTCCGGTGTCCACCTCCATACCTGAGGCTGTGAGAAAAGCATTTTTTGGTCCCCTAAACTCTCATTTGATGTGTATTTCTATCCCTAAACTCCTTCCTCAGTTCAGATATTATACCAGCAGGGCCAAAGCAGTAAAGTAGATATGCTCTCACCTGGAGAGAACAAGAAAACAAGATAACAAGATAAAGAGGACAAGGAACATCTTTAATCACAGGAGTCATCTTCAGGAGCGCAGCATCAGTAGTCCCGTTCCACTGCTATTCATTGCCTTCAAGTCTCAAAAAGAAGACATTTAGTTACATTAAAGGATGACTGCACTTCCTGATTTGGCCTCATTCTTCATCAATGCTCATTAAGAAATGCTAGCAGTCATGACTGAATGCAAACGAGAGTTGTCATTGGGGTGTGGTTTAATGTGGGTGTTTCTTGGGTGTGTCTTTGCTATTCAATCACAACAAACAAGGACAGTAGATAGCCAGTTTGAGTTGAAACATTATTGAAAGCAAGCTGGCAACACTTTTTACCATTCTATTGGTCCTCTTAATGACTCAAATACCAGTGGGTCGCTAGCGGGATCATCCTGACACTACTAGCGAAAACCTGTAGCACCAGATTTAAAATCCGAAAATTGAATTATTAAACATCCAGCTATATACAAGTGTTCCATACTCATCAAAAGCTCTGTTTCTAGGCAATATCACAGCGTTGTCAGATTTCAAAAAGGCTTTACGGCGAAAGCAGCACATTCATTTGTTTGAGGGTAGCACCTCACATATTTTCCAATAGCCATGTATCGATTAGCAATCATGGCACACACATAACACATTTCACAGCGAAAACAAAGTAATTACCTGTTGAAGAACTTCTGCTGAGGTCTTCCTAAGTGTCCAACGAAGACAATCCATGGTTCTTTTGTTAGAAAAAGTAACGTCTTTTATCCATAAATCTTCCATTTGGTTCATGCGTTATAATCAGAAACGACAGCCTCCATTACTCCTTTGAAACTCGGCGCCGACTCGTTAAAATTATACCTATAAACTTGTCCAAAAACAATCAAACATAGTTTTAAATGTATCCTTAGGAACCCTTTTACGTATATGTACTATTATAAATCAGCCGGAATATAAACTGAACGCTAAAAACGATAAATAAGGCACAGCGCGCCTTCTCATGCACGCGCACTCTGAAGAGTTTTCATAACGTGGTGTCCTCATTCCATGCTGTGTATCAATGGCCGAAATTCCCCCAAGATGGAGTAAAACACCGTCTCGTGGTTGATGACATCATAAGGAAGCGACGTGCACTGCGTTCACATGCCTATATATGGTCATTTTGGATAGGGAGGGGCTAAAAAATGAGCAATGTGTCAAAATGACTTTTTTCAGGACAGAGATTCCTCAGGGTTTTGCCTGCCAAATGCGTTCTGATTGACCCACAGACAAATGGTTAACAGTTTTGGAAAATTCAGAGTGTTTCCTATCCAATGGTACTAAATATATGCATATCCCATTTTCTGGGCCTAAATGGGAGGCATTTTACTTTGGGCACGCCAGGCTCTCCAAAACAGTCAGTTTTTCTGCTGGAGCCGGTGAGGGAGATGTCTCCACCCGCCCGGGGCACCGGGCCATGTAAAGCAAACTCCCCCAGTCTTTTCCCAGAAAACACAGTGCCACAATGTGTTAATAGGCAAAACAGGGCATGATTTGTTGACATAATTGTAATCCAAAACAAACCCTCAAGTATGTCATGATGCGATCACTTACCAAACTCTGTTTTGAACAAGACTGACTTTATGACCAACATTTTCCTATTAACACTTTGTAGTCAATTTCAACACTATAATTAATTATTTTGACTCATATCGATGCCACATAGGCCATATAAACCCTGAGAAGTTGGTTCTAAGGGGCAGTTGACCTTTAAACCTCCATGGCACACATATCAATACCAGTTCAAATCAGTCTGTTCTCATGCAACATGTTCCACAGATTACATCCATAACATGTTTCCCAGTGCCTTGGAATTGCTCTGACACATACTATGTTTAACTCTATGTTTGCTGTTCCAGATAACTTTGTGGTGGACCACAGCTCCTGTGTGAGGGCATGTCCCAGCAACAAGATGGAGGTGGAGCAGAACCGCATCAAGATGTGCATCGCCTGCACTGACATTTGTCCTAAAGGTATCCTAATCCTGCACTGACATCTGTCCTAAAGGTATCCTAATCCTGCACTGACATCTGTCCTAAAGGTATCCTAATCCTGCACTGACATCTGTGCTAAAGGTATCCTAATCCTGCACTGTCCTGAACCGTATCCCCCTGTCATTCACATCCATCTGGTTGATTGGATGTAGTTGGGGTTGAGCTGTGGTTATGTTGTGGTTGTGGTTGACTATGGCTTACCCACTGCTCCAACCTCTCCAACCTCTGTGTATCTTCTTGTGACTGTCTGTTCCAT
This sequence comes from Brachymystax lenok tsinlingensis, assembly GCA_030435695.1. NCBI lineage: Eukaryota > Metazoa > Chordata > Actinopteri > Salmoniformes > Salmonidae > Brachymystax > Brachymystax lenok. Next base: position 18,335,309 of record CM059785.1, read on the forward strand.
ACGAGTGTATGCATGTGTATTTCAAAGTGGTTGGGATAAAGACAGAACACACGTTTCCGTATAATCTTTGGGAATATTTGACCAAGTAACCTTCTTCATCTCCATCTCCTTATCTGTCTTAGCCTGTGACGGTATAGGTACAGCCAGTCTGCAGTCTGCTCAGACCGTGGACTCCAGCAACATAGACAAGTTCACCAACTGTACCAAGATCAATGGAAACCTGGTCTTCCTCATCACTGGCATTAAAGGGTGAGAGCAGAACACATGCACACACACACACACACCAAGTACCTTCTGTTCCCAACCACGCAACACTCTAGGATCAGTGTTCCATGTCTCGGCACAAAAGCCATGGCCCTTGTAAAATAAACTGAAAGCTTACTTGCCAAATTGACTGAATTGAAATGGAACTGACCTTTCGTTATTTTAACCTATCCACATTATAATTGGAAGAGGAAGTGTAAACTCAAACATAGCCTATTAGAACCTCTAAAAATCTAGGATGGTGGGGGGGAGGGGTACTAAGCTAACATGGAACTGTTTTAAGACGGTCATTCAATGGATCATTTAGTCAATTTGATTTGGAATTTTAGGACCCCTTTAGGTATCTCAAAAAATATTAACAAATTATTAGATCAAATATAGAATTTTGCCATTACTATTGTTGTGTCTTTGGCACCATTAAAGGTGAAGACTGTTAATTTATCAAATCAATTCTCTGTAATTATTATTACGTGATTAATTAACTAGGAAGTCGGGGCACCACGGAAAATCTTCAGATTACAAAGTTATACTTTTCAGAATATTTTAATATCTGATCAATTTGTCTTCTATTAATGAATTATTCTTTACCTCACGGCAGTCTCATCTGAACCTTTACTGTAAATCATCCATACACCAATTGGATTAATAATTGATTTACTCCCTAACTAAAAATCACAGAAATGCATAAACAAACAAACAGTAGATATTGTTTACTAACAATGATACGGAAGATCCCATAGTGGGCTAAACCGATATGACGGCTTGGTGGACAAAGGGAAGGGGTGTGGACTGAGATTGCGGGAAAGACAAAATGGATCACTACACACAGTGGATAATTATATTAATTGAAATGCTAATCCTTTGCACATGAACGCTTGCTCATTCGGGAATAATTGCAATCAATATATTTAGGCCAGTATGTAGTTGTTCTCTTCTCTTTTGGAATCGTCGGTCAGTTCATCAGAGAGTCTCTGGCTACTCATGGTGGTGGCTCCTGATAGTGTCTGTTGTAATGGATACGTCAGGCATCCATTGTTCTTAGAATAGATGTTTCGCCGGTTGACGGTATTCGCATCCCAGGTTTAAATAATTTCTAGCCGCAGACTAGTAATTAGTATCTAAGATTTGCTCTTATTCTGTAGGGATCGATAGTCTCAGAGTTTAAACAATTTCCAGCCGTGTAGCCTTTGCTCCACGTGATATGGTTATGAATTCAACATCCATTGCAACTTAGGTTTATGCTGAGGTTTTTGTGGTCTTAACTATTCGCAATCACAGCTCACGCTGTGGGTTTGCTTAGTCTGAAGAGGATTTTCTTAGGAGGGGCTTTTATTTGTAACAGTAGAAAAGGGTTGTTCCATGATGCCAGATCATGCCAATGACTTAGTTAAACTTTAAAGGGAAGTTTTATCATCACATTACATCATTTCACAAATAATTTAATCTTTACTCATTCATTTTATACGATAATTCGATGCAAACACAATAATTGAGAAATGTACGCATTCAGAGATATAGTTATATCCCTTCTCACATTCTCACAAGTGGACATATAGTTTCATTTTCCCATTTGGGGAATTAGGAGTTTGGCCACGTGAAATCCTTTGTTCACTCTATGGTCTATCTCTCTTCATGAAAAGGGGAGGAATTTACGACCTGAGATAACAGAACCTGGGTGTAGGAGAGAGTGAGAGAGGGGGAAGCCACGATCTACACCCAGAAAGAGTCACGTCATGACACTACTATAGCCCATAGAAACGTATTGAATAACACATTAATAAATGGCAAAAAATAAATCATTAGGAATAAGGTTTTGAAGTGTCTCCTATATCTAGGTGATATCAGAAAGCTCAGGAAATATATATATTTTTTGACATATATTTAACCCCTTATTTTTGTTGGCACAAAACTACCTCCATGCTTCCAATCGTTGGGAAGGGTTACACTTGGTTTGTAGCTCTAACTGTTCGGACGCTACTGACTGACAGAAGTTGGCACATCAGCGTTATCGACTTCAGACAAGTCGTAAAGTAAAACCAATATTACCATCGTGTTTGTGAAAGCCTACCCTTTCCTTAGAGTGGTCAAAATAGTGTGTAGGCCAAACCGTTCCGGCGCTACAGACGTTTTCGTGGTCTGACAAACACCTTCCACTGCAGAAGTTGAAGACCGACATTGACGGACATGGTGGATTGAGACGCAGCCCATGCAAAAAAAAAAATTATATCTCTAGTTTAAACTGATAGATCTAGCTTAAACGGATATCTCTAGCTTAAACTGATATCTCTATCTTAAACTGATATCTCTAGCTTAAACTGATCGATTTTGATGGGGATTGTTTTCTTATGTTACTCAGATTGACGCACACGAGTGGATTAGCTGATTAAACAAAGGTTACCCATGAAGGTTGGCTGAAATTGATGTCCAAGTCAAGAAAGTTTACCAGCAGCCAGTGGCACTTGCCACACTGGTAGCCTATTCGCTTTTTCATAGCCTATATCAGATACTCCAGTGAGTGTCATTGGCTCCAATGAGTGTAGTTTCCTAACTATTGTACTGTAGATATGTAATTCAAAATGTGTTTATTCTGTTGTCGTGGACCCCCTGCAATACCTCCAGAGGCCGTGGACCCCCAGTTGAATAACCCTGCTCTAGACAGCTCAGCTCTGAGAGAAACAGTGGTTATGTGGGTGACTTGACCGCTTTCTGTTTCTATTCTTAATTATTTGTCTCTCACTTTGTTTCTCTCTCGCTCATTCTCTCTGTTTCCTTTACTCTCTCACCCCTCTCTCTTTTTCTCTCCCTCCCCCTCTCTCTCTCTTTCTCTCCCTCTCCCCATCTCTCATACCGCTTCATATATCGCTCTCTCTCTCGCTCTCTCACTCTCAACTCTCTCTCACCCCTCTCTCTTTTCTCTCCCCCTCTCTCTCTCTCTCTCTCTTTCTCTCTCTCTTCCATCTCTCTCGCTCTTTCCTCTCCCCCTCCCTTACAGGGATGTGTACCACAACATTAAAGCTTTGGATCCAGAGAAGCTGAATGTGTTCCGGACTGTTAGGGAGATCACAGGTGAGAGACATTATAATTGTATTTAACACAAAAAAGTCAGAATTATGGCTAAACCCTGTCCATTTCCACAATGCATCTTCTTAAGTCAGTTTAAAACAGAGATCCAATTAAAATAAATATACATTTCTGATACCATGTCATATAGTCTTTTCTAATTGTCCTTGGGAAAATATACATTAACTGACCAGGTGAATCCAGGTGAAAGCTTTGATCCCTTATTGATGTCACTTGTTAAAATCCACTTCAATCAGTGTAGATGAAGGGGAGGAGACATTTTTAAGACTTGAGACAATTGAGACATGGGATTGTGTATGTGCCATTCAGTGGTTGAATGGGCAAGACAAAATATTGAAGTGCCTGGTATGGTAGTAGGTGCCAGTCTCACTAGTTTGTGTCAAGAACTGCAATGCTGCTAGGTGGTCCACCACCCAAAGGGCACCACCCAAAGGACATCCAGCCAGTTTGACACAACTATGGGAAGCATTGTAGTCAACATGGGCCAGCATCCCTGTGGAACACTATCGACCTCTTGTAGAGTCCATGCCCTGAAAAATTGAGACTGTTCTGAGGGCAAAAGGGAGGTGCAACTCAATATTAGGAAGGTGTTCTTAATGTTTGGTATGCTCTGTGTATTTATATAATGTATGGTGTAATGTTTTAGAGAAAGACATGCAGGCCTACTGTAGAAATCCCCCTATCCATGCATCTTTAAATTATTCTGTTTTATTTTGTTTTGCCATCATCAAATGTGCATGGTGTCCCCTCTCTTACAATTTGACTCAGTATAAAGGGGCCTTGTGTGTGTTTGCTGTTTCCCACAAGACACCATACACCAAAGACAAGTTGAAAGAGTATGATGAATGGGATGAGAAGAGGGTCTCTCTATCTCTTCTCCCATGGGGATCTAGAACTCCCAGTTTCACAGCTCTATAGTTTCACACGGAGCATGAAGGGGGGTCCGTAGTGTGTGTGCATGTGTGCGTGCATGAATGCGTGGGTGTGGGTGAATTCATGTAGAGTGAATCCCCCTTCCCCTTTCCCCTTCCTCCTCCCCTGCTTTCCTCCCCTACGCCTGCTCCCCCTCGTCCCTTCGTTCCTGTGACAGAACGTGAGCTAATACAGCCAATATGTGCCTCTCAAATGGCACCCCATTCTCTATAGAGTGCACTACTAAATAGGGAATAGGCTGCCATTTGGGACACAACCCTGTAGACATGCATGGCACCCCTTATCACACACACACACATACAGGCATTGATGCACACACACACACACACACACACACACACACACACACACACACACACACACACACTGTCATCCCTTCTGCTTCAACCTAGGGGTTACCATCTCTGAATTGTATATCTCTCAGATGACAGTGCAGGAGGCTACCATCTCACCCTACATCTCTTCTCCTGCCAAGTGTTCTTCTAAAACATAGCCCCTTGTTTTTATCTCCTTCCACGAGGTCAGTGCAGGCTTATCCAAACGGTACGGTCGGTGGGCCTTCCACTGAAGCAATTTAGCATAAGTGAGGTTCCCAGTGCATGGCTTTGACTGTAATCATTGGTGATTTAAAACTCTTAACCCTTGATCTGGTGCCTGTGGCCCTCCTCTCTGTAAGGCAATACTGGGTAATTTGTCTTTCGCATGGATGCGCCAGTAATGTGGCACTCAGTGAACCTAAACCCCCACTCTACTCTACTCTAGAAGCTCTAGCATGCTCGGCTACTGACTCCATCCTTTCAGCAGTTGTTTACTGCCCACAGGGGGAGAGAGAGAGAGAGGAAAATAGATATAAAGAGAGAGAAGAGTAAGAGAAAGAGGGAGAGAGAGAGAATAAGCTGAGGAGATATACAGTAGAGTATAGAATAAGGAGAACACCCACAGTTAGACCAGAACTTCCTGTACAGTACAGCACCTTTAAATAGACATGCTGAGTGTTTTACCTGTTGACTAATGGCTAGCGGTTAAGAGCGTTGAGCCAGTAACCGAAAGGTCACTGGTTTGAATCCCCGAGCTGGCAAGGTGGAAAAATCTGCTGTTCTGCCCTTGAAAGGCAGTAAACCCCCAACAACAACTGCTTCCTGGGCACTGATGATGTGGGCGTTGATTAAAGCACACCCCCGTACCTCTCTGATTGGGTTAAATGCGGAAGACACATTTCAGTTGAATGCATTCAATTGTGCAACTGACTAGGTATCCCCTTTCCCTTCCCTATTGCTTCTGTTTGTGTAAAGCTGTTAGCCCAGGAAGGCAGGCAGGTACTTGTTAGCACCATTAGCAAGATGAAGTGATGAAGCGCCCTGCCCACCTCTCCACCTCTCCTCTCTCTCCTACTCCCCACCTCTCCTCCCTAGCTCTCCTTCCCACCTCTCATCTCCATCTCCCACCTCTCCTCTCTAGGAAAAACAAACATATGCCTCTTGAGGAAAGACCATCGGACAGGTGGAGAGAGGGAGAGAGAAAGATAGAGAGAGTGAGTGAGTGAGTGAGTGAGTGAGTGAGTGAGTGAGTGAGTGAGTGAGTGAAAGAGAGAGGTGAGAGAGAGGCTTGCCATTGCTTCCTGCAATTTTGTCATTTAGGCAATTACTGTCATCAGACACTAGCTCTAACGACTCAGATAGGAGCTAATCATTGCCATTTTATATTGGAGGTTGCATTCAAGAATGCTAATGGCATAGAAAGCAGGTTATGATGCATTTCATTCATATACATTTGATTAAGGTTCAACTTCTAATCGGTTAGTCTGATGTATAGTAATTATAGATTACTTTAGTCGCATCTGGCACTGAGCTAGATAGACCCATTGACTGCGTTCGAAATGACACCTTATTCCCTAGATAGCCCAATGGCTAGTGTGCTTTATAGTAAATAGGGTACCATTTCCGAAGCAGGCAGTAACTCACCCAGGAGAGAAACAAGACTGATGCCGGTAGAATAATGAAGGCAGGCTTGAAGGTTATGTCTCTTGTCAACAAGTTATAAACAAGGTTCTTTTAGGAACTCATCTCACATAATCAGACCGGGAGATGCATTAATCAGGGATATGAACATATGCTGATATGAGCCTCATACCTTTCATTAGATCCTCTCATATCCCTTACCAATGTAATGAATTTGTTTAAAGCCAATCAAAATATCAGTTATCGAACTATTATGAAATGTATCCCTGGAAATATGCTGCCGTCTGGAGTTTTCAATGTTAAAGTATTTGGGGTATTTTGTGTTGTCCTTGATCCTCATAACTTCCTAGCCTGTTTCCTCTCCTCTATCGCCTCTTCTCTCATCTCCTCTCCTTTTCTCTTCTCTCTTCCTCTCTTCATCTGTCCATTCTGTTTGTCCTCTACTGGCTGGAATGAGATTTCACCCCTCATCTCTAAATATTTAATTTATTGAATCCATTATTACATTTTCTAAATGATCCATGGTCATCAGCTCAGCAATTCATTCAACCTGCTAAATGATTTAACGCCAAGAGGCAGATACAGGAAATGCAAACATATGTACAGTATATATCTTCATGGTTGTGTATTTGACATGTTTAACTAATGTGAGTTAGGAATTTCTGTAGATCTGGTAATACATCACAGATATATGATGTAATTTGATTGGCTGTGATGTGATTGGTCCTATCCTTGTAGGTTTCTTGAACATCCAGTCATGGCCAGAGAACATGACAGACCTAAGTGTCTTCTCCAATCTGGCAACCATAGGAGGCAGAGCTCTCTACAGGTAAGAACCAACAGCACATTACTACACTACATTACTACAGTATATTAGTACAGTACATTAGTACAGTACATTAATACAGTACATTAGTACAGTACATTAATACAGTACATTAGTACAGTACATTAGTACAGTACATTAATACAGTACATTAGTACAGTACATTACTACAGTACATTACTACAGTATATTAGTACAGTACATTAGTACAGTACATTAATACAGTACATTAATAGAGTACATTAGTACAGTACATTAGAACAGTACATTAATACAGTACATTAGTACAGTACATTAGAACAGTACATTACTAATTTAACAGGAGCTAGTGATTTACCATGAGGTTGTGTACAGTCAGTCTGGCATCTAAGAATGGCCATAATGTTGTTGTTCCTTTGAGATCCCATAAGAACAACCCCATAGCCATCCAACTGGGCATATATAGTCATCCAACTGGGCATATATAGTCATCCAACTGGGCATATATAGCCATCCAACTGGGCATATATAGCCATCCAACTGGGCATATATAGCCATCCAACTGGGCATATATAGCCATCCAACTGGGCATATACAGTCAGCTAATTTGATAGCCGGAATGTCGTCACAATTGAACATGTAACATGCCAGAGCTTCCCCATGACTCCCACACCTGCACACACACACACACACACACACACACACACACACAGATCTCGCTCCCACGGCTGTACAGTCTCATTACCCTGATCTGTTAGCATTATGACGTCCATTATCCATTGCCGTACATGCAGTTCCAACACTGCATTAATATCTAACAATTCACAACAATACACACAAATCTAAAGTAAAATAATGGAATTAAGAACTAAATATTAGGACGAGCAATGTCGGAGTGGCATTGACTAAAATACAGTAGACTAGAATACAGTATATACATATGAAATGAGTAAAGCAGTAGGTAAACATTATTAAAGTGACTAGTGTTCCAGAGTACAGCAGTCACTTTAATAATGTGTACAGCAGTGGAGAGTCTGCAAATACATCAAAGCAGATCCACTGTGGGTTGAGAACCATTAGGATAGGTGATGATTTGCTTTGGTGACATTAACTAACTAGCTAGCGGTTTCTTTTCAAGATTATACTGCCATTAACGTCATTATACGCTATTAGCACTTCCATTAGATGTACCAGCACATGTTAGCAAGCAGAGAGAGTGGGTGTGATAGTGAGAATGACATGTTAACAATTTCAAGTAAACACATACACACACTCTCACACACACATCGTGGCCAATCACTAAGTGGAGAGCTGTATTCTTGTTAGTCTGAGTGCCTCTGTACACTCCCTACTCCCTCTCTTCAAGGCTCTGTCTGGGACGTGAAGACCCTTTCAGAGAGAAGGAGAGAGAGAAGGGAGAGAGAGGTAGAGTGCCTTTGGTACTCAGTCTGTAGGAGCATGCTGTACGCATCACAGGGATTGAAGACACTGTCAAAGATCACTGTTTTGCATTAAGTGATCTTAACACATCTAAGAGCACCTAGCTTTGTAAAGATTTACAGAGCCGTGTCAGTTGGTTTGCTAACAGCCTAACACACTCTCCATGCAGGAATAACATCATCTGTGTATTAACTTGGAATTCATCTCTTTCCTTATTACCTGCCTGTTTATTTTCTCTCTCTGACCTTTATCTCTTTCCATCTCTACCTTATTGTGTATCTTTCTCTTTCTCCTCACTCACTCTCTGTCTGGTCTTTCTCATCTTCTCTCACCCTTGTTTAATCCTCCTCCATCTTCCCTCTCACATCGTTCTCCTTCTCTAACGCCTCTCTCTCTCACCCCCTTCCTCCACCTTCCCTCTCACATCGTTCTCTTTCTCTAACGCCTCTCTCTCTCACCCCCTTCCTCCACCTTCCCTCTCACATCGTTCTCCTTCTCTAACGCCTCTCTCTCTCACCCCTTCCTCCACCTTCCCTCTCACATCGTTCTCTTTCTCTAACGCCTCTCTCTCTCACCCCCTTCCTCCACCTTCCCTCTCACATCGTTCTCTTTCTCTAACGCCTCTCTCTCTCACCCCCTTCCTCCACCTTCCCTCTCACATCGTTCTCTTTCTCTAACGCCTCTCTCTCTCACCCCCTTCCTCCACCTTCCCTCTCACATCGTTCTCCTTCTCTAACGTCTCTCTCTCTCACCCCCTTCCTCCATCTTCCCTCTCTCCCCTACCCCCTTTCCCCTCTCCTCTCCCCCTTTCTCCCCTTCCATCCTCTCTCTCCTCTCCCAGTGGTATCTCTCTCCTAGTGTTGAAGCAGCAGTGGATCTCGTCCCTCCAGCTCCAGTCCCTGAATGAGATCAGTGCTGGTAACGTGTACATCACCAATAACAGTCAGCTGTGCTACTACAACACTGTCAACTGGACCGGCCTGTTCAGAGCCAACAACCAGAAGGTCCTCATACGCAACAACAGAGACCCTAAAGAGTGCAGTGAGTCACACACACACACAGGCGCTTACACACACGCACGTGCACACATACAAACGCATGCCCACACAAATGCACGCACACAAGCCTGTGTATACACAAACATATACAAAAAACACTCAACTCATTTCAGTCCTAACCCAACTTAGATCTGGACACTGTTTCTGATACTGTTCGTCAACATTGTACAGTCAAATCTTCTTAAATACAATGTACATGTGTGGTGCATTTGGACTCATGAGAGAATTCCGTTACTACTGGTTCCTCTCCTACTATTATCTCAGACTTAGGCATTCATGTATTATGGTCATCAGTTACAGGTAGTGGTTAGAGCGTTGGGCCAGTAACCGGACGGTTGCTGGATCGAATCCCCGAACTGACTAGGTAAAAATATGTAGTTCTGCCAATGAGCAAGGCAGTTAACCCACCGTTTCCCGGGTGCCGAAGACGTGGATGTCGATTATGGCAGCCCTCCGCCCCTCGCTGATACAGAGGGGTTAAATGCGGAAGACACATTTCAGTTGAATACATTCAGTTGGACAACTGACTAGGTATCTCTCTTCACCTCACTCCTCTTGCCCTCTTCTCCTCACTCCTCTTCTCCTCTTCTCCTCACTCCTCTTCTCCTCTTCTCCTCACTCCTCTTCTCCTCACTCCTCTTCTCCTCACTCCTCTTCTACCCTTCTCCTCACTCCTCTTCTCCTCTTCTCCTCACTCCTCTTCTTCTCTTCTCCTCACTCCTCTTCCCTTCACTCCTCTTCTCCTCTTCTCGTCACTCCTCTTCTCCTCACTCTTATTCTCCTCACTCTTCTTCCCCTCTTCTCCTCACTCCTCTTCTCCTCACTCCTCCTCTCCTCACTCCTCACTCCTCTCTTCTCTTCTCCTCACTCTTCTTCTCCTCACTCCTCTTACCCTCACTCCTCTTCTCCTCACTCCTCTTCTCCTCTTCTCCTCTTCTCCTCACTCCACTTCTCCTCACTCTTATTCTCCTCACTCTTCTTCCCGTCTTCTCCTCACTCCTCTTCTCCTCACTCCTCCTCTCCTCACTCCTCATCTCCTCACTCCTCACTCCTCTCTTCTCTTCTCCTCACTCTTCTTCTCCTCACTCCTCTTACCCTCACTCCTCTTCTCCTCACTCCTCTTCTCCTCTTCTCCTCTTCTCCTCACTCCTCTTCTCCCCACTCCTCTTCTCCTATTCTTCTCTTCTCCTCACTATTCTTCTCCTCTCTCCTCTTCTACTCACTCCTCTTCTCCTCTTCCCCTCACTTCTCTTCCCCTCACTTTTCTTCTCCTCACTCCTCTTCTCCTCTTCTCCTCACTTCTCTTCTCCTCACTCCTCTTCTCCTCACTCCTCTTCTCCTCTTCTCCTCACTCCTCTTCTCCTCTTCTTCTCTTCCCCTCACTCCTCTTCTCCTCTTCTCCTCACCCTTCCTCCCGTCACTCCTCTTCTCCTCACTCTTATTCTCCTCACTCTTCTTCCCCTCTTCTCCTCACTCCTCTTCCCCTCACTCCTCTTCTCCTCACTCCTCTTCCCCTCTTTTCCTCACTCCTCTTCTCCTCTTCTCCTCTTCTCCTCACTCCTCTTCTCCTCACTCCTCTTCTCCTATTCTTCTCTTCTCCTCACTCCTCTTCTCATCTCTCCTCTTCTACTCACTCCTCTTCTCCTCTCTCCTCTTCTACTCACTCCTCTTCTCCTCTTCCCCTCACTTTTCTTCTCCTCACTCCTCTTCCCCTCACTCCTCTTCTCCTCACTCCTCTTCTCCTCACTCCTCTTCCCCTCACTCCTCTTCTCCTCTTCTCCTCACTCCTCTTCCCCTCACTCCTCTTCCCCCTCACTCCTCTTCCCCTCTTCTCCTCACTCCTCTTCTCCTCACACCTCTTCTCCTCTTCTCCTCACTCCTCTTCCCCTCACTCTTCTCCTCACTCCTCTTCTCCTCTTCTCCTCACTCCTCCTCTCCTCACTCCTCTTCTCCTCACTCCTCTTCTCCTCTTCTCCTCACTCCTCTTCCCCTCACTCCTCTTCCCCCTCACTCCTCTTCCCCTCTTCTCCTCACTCGTCTTCTCCTCACACCTCTTCTCCTCTTCTCCTCACTCCTCTTCCCCTCACTCTTCTCCTCACTCCTCTTCTCCTCTTCTCCTCACTCCTCCTCTCCTCACTCCTCTTCTCCTCACTCCTCTTCTCCTCTTCTCCTCACTCCTATTCTTCTCTTCTCCTCACTATTCTTCTCCTCTCTCCTCTTCTACTCACTCCTCTTCTCCTCTTCCCCTCACTTCTCTTCCCCTCACTTTTCTTCTCCTCACTCCTCTTCTCCTCTTCTCCTCACTTCTCTTCTCCTCACTCCTCTTCTCCTCACTCCTCTTCTCCTCTTCTCCTCACTCCTCTTCTCCTCTTCTTCTCTTCCCCTCACTCCTCTTCTCCTCTTCTCCTCACCCCTTCCTCCCGTCACTCCTCTTCTCCTCACTCTTATTCTCCTCACTCTTCTTCCCCTCTTCTCCTCACTCCTCTTCCCCTCACTCCTCTTCTCCTCACTCCTCTTCCCCTCTTTTCCTCACTCCTCTTCTCCCTCTTTCTCTCCTCTTCTCCTCACTCCTCTTCTCCTCACTCCTCTTCTCCTATTCTTCTCTTCTCCTCACTCCTCTTCTCATCTCTCCTCTTCTACTCACTCCTCTTCTCCTCTCTCCTCTTCTACTCACTCCTCTTCTCCTCTTCCCCTCACTTTTCTTCTCCTCACTCCTCTTCCCCTCACTCCTCTTCTCCTCACTCCTCTTCTCCTCACTCCTCTTCCCCTCACTCCTCTTCTCCTCTTCTCCTCACTCCTCTTCCCCTCACTCCTCTTCCCCCTCACTCCTCTTCCCCTCTTCTCCTCACTCCTCTTCTCCTCACACCTCTTCTCCTCTCTCTTCTCCCTCACTCCTCTTCCCCTCACTCTTCTCCTCACTCCTCTTCTCCTCTTCTCCTCACTCCTCCTCTCCTCACTCCTCTTCTCCTCACTCCTCTTCTCCTCTTCTCCTCACTCCTCTTCCCCTCACTCCTCTTCCCCTCACTCCTCTTCCCCTCTTCTCCTCACTCCTCTTCTCCTCACACCTTTTCTCCTCTTCTCCTCACTCCTCTTCCCCTCACTCTTCTCCTCACTCCTCTTCTCCTCTTCTCCTCACTCCTCCTCTCCTCACTCCTCTTCTCCTCACTCCTCTTCTCCTCTTCTCCTCACTCCTCTTCTCCTCTTCTCCTCACTCCTCCTCTCCTCACTCCTCCTCTCCTCACTCCTCTTCTCCTCTTCTCCTCTTCTCCTCTTCTCCTCACTCCTCCTCTCCTCACTCCTCTTCTCCTCTTCTCCTCTTCTCCTCTTCTCCTCACTCCTCTTCTCCTCACTCCTCACTCCTCTTCTCCTCACTCCTCACTCCTCTTCTCCTCACTCCTCTTATCCTCACTCCTCTTCTCCTCACTCCTCTTCTCCTCTTCTCCTCACTCCTCCTCTCCTCACTCCTCTTCTCCTCACTCCTCTTCTCCTCTTCTCCTCACTCCTCTTCTCCTCACACCTCTTCTCCTCTTCTCCTCACTCCTCGTCTCCTCACTCCTCTTCCCCTCACTCTTCTCCTCACTCCTCTTCTCCTCTTCTCCTCACTCCTCTTCTCCTCACTCCTCACTCCTCACTCCTCTTCTCCTCACTCCTCTTCCCCTCACTCCTCTTCTCCTCACTCCTCTTCTCCTCACTCCTCTTCCCCTCTTCTCCTCACTCCTCTTCCCCTCTTCTCCTCTTCTCCTCACTTCTCTTCTCCTCACTCCTCTTCCCCTCACTCCTCTTCTCCTCACTCCTCTTCCCCTCTTCTCCTCACTTCTCTTGTCCTCACTCCTCTTCCCCTCACTCCTCTTCTCCTCACTCCTCTTCCCCTCTTATCCTCACTCTTCTTCCCCTCTTCCCCTCGTATCCTCACTCTTCTTCCCCTCTTCCCCTCTTTTCCTTTTCTCCTCACTCCTCTTCCCCTCTTCTCCTCACTCTTCTTCCCCTCTTCCCCTCTTTTCCTTTTCTCCTCACTCCTCTTCTCCTCTTCTCCTCACTCCTCTTCTCCTCACTCCTCTTCCCCTCTTCTCCTCACTCCTCTTCCCCTCTTCTCCTCTTCTCCTCTTCTCCTCTTCTCCTCACTTCTCTTCTCCTCACTCCTCTTCCCCTCTTCTCCTCTTCTCCTCTTCTCCTCTTCCCCTCTTCCCCTCTTTTCCTTTTCTTCTCTTCCCTCCTCAACAGTCTTCACACACTCTTAGCTGGCTGACTTTGAGAAGTTGGACTGTGTCTATGAGTCAGACAGTTCTCCTGTTTGTGCGTGTGTGTGGTCGCGTGCAGGCGTGTTCCTGTGTAGTGTGCTTGTGCGTGCTTGTGTGTGTGTGTTACCCTAGCCATAGCACAAGGTGGACAGACAGGCTCTACCCCCCAGCTGCTACCCCCCTACTCATTAGGGTTTCTATGCAGGCTGTGTAGTCAACCCTCTTTGATATGGAAAAGAAAACAGAGATGGTAGCTTCGTGAAGTGTTCACCATGCGCACTCATTCTAATTACTACTTAGCTTACGGCCCTAATCCATACATAATGCACTACTTTAAGATGTACACTATAGTAATACAGTACACTATTTAAGTAGTGCATTTTCTATGTAGGGAATAGGGTGCCATTTGGGATGCAGGTTTACAGTCACATGTTTACATTCACATGTTTATCCCTGAAAAATGGGGATGAAATCAAATGGACCTGTTGTTCTTTCCTCTTCCTTTCCCTCCTTTTCTCCTTATTTTTAATTCAGAAGTAGGATGTTGTGATGCATGATGGGTATTGTCTTCCGTTGACGTTGGCCCATTGTTGGAAGCCCTCTCTCGGCTCTGGTTACTTGGCTCGTTTGACAGTCTCCTCCGGCGTCTCCGCGTTTCCCTGAAGATGGACCTGGCTCAGCGTTTGACGTCAATAGAGTCCAAACTGTGTGTTTTCAATGGGAGTCAGAAACTTTGATGTCGGCATCTTTTTGATCCCATTGCGAACTGTATCGTTACAACTCTGTCTTTTTCTCTCTCTCTCTCTCTCTCTCTCTCTCTCTCTCTCTCTCTCTCTCTCTCTCTCTCTCTCTCTTTCTCTCCCCTTCTCCCCTTCCCCCCTCTCTCTCTCTCGCGTGCGCATGCGCATTTTCACATTTCTTAAGCATTCTGGACATGACACCAAAACACAGAATGCCCCCTGACTTACATTTGGCCTGAACCTCAAAGTCAGGGTGGAATGATTGTGAATGTAGCTCTGCAGGCTCTGTCTCTGGTGCCCAACATACACATGAAGTCTCTTTATGCTTCTCCGGTGGGAGGGGAAGCCAGTACAGAGCCAGTGGCAGGGCAGAGCAGAGGGGTGCAGTGCTGAACTAGGCCAGGCCAGACAGCCTGTTGCTCTCTGTTGCTGTAGACCTGCCAGACACCACATTCGGCCGCAAGGGATATGGAAATCACTTCTAACATTTTGGCTACATCCCAAATTCTAGCATATTCGCTATGTAGTGCACTACTTTTGACCATTGTGCATAGGTCCCTGGACAAAAGTAGTGCACTATATTGGGAATAGGGTACCATTTTAGACACAACCGTTGTATGAGATAGTAGCCCCGCAGACCCTCGATGTTCTCACAACGTTGGGTACAATGTTGGGTATCAATCTTAGAACCTAGAAACTAATCTGGAGTGTGGGCTGGCCAGCAGTCTATCACGATAGTACCAACCATATATAAATGGAGCTGCAGAGGGACCTCACTCCTGGTATTGTTATGCACAGATAGTAGGCTATTCATGCTGCAGTGGTATGGCATCCGTCCACTCATATCAGTTGAGTACAGAGATCCTATTTCCTGCACAGAGGGACGGTTGGACTAAAAGCCCTCTCTCTCTTGTCTCCTTCATCATTGTATTTTCCAGCATTTGCTGATGCTGAAAATAGATGATAGAGTAAAGGGCTAATTTCCCACTTTCTGTCTTTCTTTTCCTCCCTCGTTTCCCCTTGTCTTATCGTTCATCATCAGTGTTAGCTTGTACATCCAGGTGTTACTCAAGCTACTTTAGTTCCCCGTCACTGTTTGGTCAGCACTATTATAATTGGAGAACACAGCTACAGCTGGGTCCACATTCAGCTCCACAGTGTGTCTCCTCTCCCAGACGTGTGTTGGGAATGTTTCTCCCTCTCTGCTGTAGCTCTGCTTTGTTAAATACATGCTCTCATTTCACTATGCACTTCTAACAAAGGGCTTTGTTAGATGGTGGGTCTGGCTGCCATTACCTGTTCCAGATGACAGACAGACAGTCCAGTCTAGACAATTAGCATGTGAGCATGGATCCACCCTCCCTCAGATGGACAGAGAGGACAGAGAGTTGAAACCACTGTTTTACTGACTGGCCTTATATGAACACACTCTATTGTTTGGTTCAGCCAACTGCTGGGTTGCAAGCGTTGGGTTGTTTCCTTTAAAAAGAGCAAAGTTGGGTTATTGGTGCTGGGTTATTGGTGTTGGGTTATTGGTGTTAGGTTATTGGTGTTGGGTTATTGGTGCTGGGTTATTGGTGCTGCGATATTGGTGTTGGGTTATTGGTGCTGGGTTATTGGTGCTGGGTTATTGGTGCTGGTTTATTGGTGTTGGGTTATTGGTGCTGGGTTATTGGTGCTGCGTTATTGGTGTTGGGTTATTGGTGCTGGGTTATTGGTGTTGGGTTATTGGTGCTGCGTTATTGGTGTTGGGTTATTGGTGTTGGGTTATTGGTGCTGGGTTATTGGTGTTGGGTTATTGGTGCTGGGTTATTGGTGTTGGGTTATTGGTGCTGGGTTATTGGTGCTGGGTTATTGGTGTTGGGTTATTGGTGCTGGGTTATTGGTGCTGGGTTATTGGTGCTGGGTTATTGGTGCTGCGTTATTGGTGCTGGGTTATTGGTGCTGGGTTATTGGTGCTGGGTTATTGGTGCTGGGTTATTGGTGTTGGGTTATTGGTGCTGGGTTATTGGTGCTGGGTTATTGGTGCTGGGTTATTGGTGTTGGGTTATTGGTGCTGGGTTATTGGTGCTGGGTTATTGGTGTTGGGTTATTGGTGCTGGGTTATTGGTGCTGGGTTATTGGTGTTGGGTTATTGGTGCTGGGTTATTGGTGTTGGGTTATTGGTGCTGGGTTATTGGTGCTGGGTTATTGGTGCTGGGTTATTGGTGTTGGGTTATTGGTGCTGGGTTATTGGTGGTGGGTAATTGTTGCTGGTTTATTGGTGCTGGGTTATTGGTGCTGGGTTATTGGTGTTGGGTTATTGGTGCTGGTTTATTGGTGTTGGGTTATTGGTGCTGGGTTATTGGTGCTGGGTTATTGGTGCTGCGTTATTGGTGGTGGGTTATTGGTGTTGGGTTATTGGTGCTGGGTTATTGGTGCTGGGTTATTGGTGTTGGGTTATTGGTGCTGGGTTATTGGTGCTGGGTTATTGGTGTTGGGTTATTGGTGCTGGGTTATTGGTGTTGGGTTATTGGTGCTGGGTTATTGGTGCTGGGTTATTGGTGTTGGGTTATTGGTGCTGG
This sequence comes from Brachymystax lenok tsinlingensis, assembly GCA_030435695.1. Taxonomy (NCBI): domain Eukaryota; kingdom Metazoa; phylum Chordata; class Actinopteri; order Salmoniformes; family Salmonidae; genus Brachymystax; species Brachymystax lenok. The sequence continues at coordinate 18,352,390 of CM059785.1, forward strand.
GTTATTGGTGTTGGGTAATTGTTGCTGGTTTATTGGTGCTGGGTTATTGGTGCTGGGTTATTGGTGCTGGGTTATTGGTGTTGGGTTATTGGTGTTGGGTTATTGGTGCTGGGTTATTGGTGCTGGGTTATTGGTGTTGGGTAATTGGTGCTGGGTTATTGGTGCTGGGTTATTGGTGCTGGGTTATTGAGATATGAGGGCGGCAGGTAGCCTAGCGGTTAAGAGCGTTGGGCCAGTAACGGAAAGGTCACTGGTTTGAATGAACAAGCCAACTGAGTGAGAAATCTGTAAATGTGCCCTTGAGTAAGGCACTTAACCCTAACTTAACCCTCTGAATAAGAGCGTCTGGTAAATTACTAAAATGTAAAAAAAGGCCTTCTAGCCTTCTTTAGAGCTTAAGTCATTTCACCACTTTTGGTAGACAATGGCTCCAACAATATCCTTTCAGATAAAGTCAAACATTTATATATACTATCAGTGTCTAGTACCTAACCCTGTCATGCTACTGTGGATGGTGTTTGACTTTCTGTCTAACCCCTAACCCTAACCTGTGTTCTTGTGTTTCTCAGCTACTGAGCAGATGGTGTGTGACCCTTTGTGTTCGGACGCTGGCTGCTGGGGGCCGGGACCAGACCAGTGCCTATCCTGTCGCTACTTTAGTAGGGGACGCATCTGTGTGGACACCTGCAATCTCTATGAAGGGTGAGTTATAGTTTGATTGGCTTAGGTAGTCTTCTCACAATGACTCTTGACAGTATAACACAATGACATTATAACAGTATCACTCTCAATATGCATGAAGATAAAGGCAAATACAGCTGTCAAACTAACAAACCTTTAACGACTTCTTTTGATGGCTTTTAGGTCTGAATTGTTTTGATATAGTGATTTTTTTCAGTACACTCTCAGAAATAAATGTTTATATTTGTTCCTAAAGGGTTACAGCCGCTTGTCACTGGGGTGGGACCCTGTAAGGTCCTCCTTCATAGTTTTAGTTATAGGTCCAGTTATATTGTACCCCAGTTCACAACTCAGATAGTACCATTCTCCACAGGTACAAAACCATGCTTTTTCCTTTATATATATTGTACCACCACAGTGACAAAGCCATTCATTCCATGTACTGAATGTAGCACAAATGTATCTCTACCATTGAACAGTTAAACTGGTACAACACTTCCATTCACGGATGGGCAAAAATAAAACTGAAAGCCACGCCTCCAGTAAGCAGTGTGCCTAGCCTTTTTGCCTTTTTGAGTGAATTGTGCTAGTGTGTTAGTGACAGAGACATGGTTGTTGAATTCATTCATTTTCAGTCCTTTGGCCTTCACCAAGTGAGTTATTATGTATATTATCATTCAAATTAAACTCTTTATGACCATACATATATTATACAGCCTTATTTTTAGGCTTGAAAAATTCCAGTAATATTCCCAAAATTCCCAGATTTTCTAAAAACCTGGTTAAAGGATGTCCTGCATATTTCCTCCCATTTCCAGGAATCTTTCTATCGAGATTTCTGGAAAACCTGGGAAAGTTACAAGAATATTTTCAACCATACCTACAAGTAACATTATGCTGGCTTGCAAAGTGATTTGTACTTCCTATTGGAATCCAGCCAGACTTAGGATATTCAACAGTTATAATTTGTATTCACCTGCAACCTGCATTTATAATGACTGTCAGTGTTAGGAACATTGTGAGAAGACTACCTAAGCCATTTAAACTAGAACATTTCAGTAACTGGTGCAAAAAACAGATTTGATTAGTTAAATGTATGTTATCTTTGTGTAGCATACGAATAATCAATCAATGTACATGCAAAAACACAGATATTAAAAATTATTCCCAAAAAATCCCATGCGGCCAATAGGATGATAATGATAATAATGATGGTACAAATGTTGTCTTTTTAAGGTACCACACCAGTGACAAAGCCGATAGTTCCTTTTAGGTGGCAAAAATGTATCATTGTACCTTATGGTGGGTATTGAGGGTACAAAAAATATGGGAAACAGAAATGTACCTTCACATTGTACCCCTATTTTTGAGAACGAGAGTGTGATGATTGTACCTTAATATTCAAAATATGGGGTACAAAAATGTACCATTATACATTTATACATGTGAGATCATTATGTCTGATCTTTTTGTACCCTAGGGAATAATACCATACCCTTATTTCTAAGAGTAGTACTATGTATCTCAGCATGTATTACCTGCTCCACAGACTACTGAGTGTAAAATGGAACACTGACTGTGCAGACACCAGTCTCTTCCCTCTTTCATTCCGATAACGGGAGAAAACATGGTGTAAACACAATCTAAAGGCTCAGGAGAATGACAGAAAAATACTGCAAGAATGGACTTGTGTTTCTCAAATGTCAGAGAAAAATAGATGAGCCTGCGTCCCAAATGGCATCCTATTCCCATATAGTGCACTCATTTTGACCTGAGCGCTATGGGCCCTGGTCAAAAGTAATGCACTTTATAAGGATTAGGGTGCCATTTGGGACGCAGACAGAGACAAGGACAGGTCAAACACAGCACAGAGAACTTCATACAAGAGAGATAAACCACCACAACAATACACTCCAGTGAGTGAATAACAGGGGAAATAAGATGGTTGTTCTGATCTGTTGCAGTGTGGATTTACAGAGTACGGATGTTACAATTTGTGACACACACACACACACACACACACACACACACACACACACACACACACACACACACACACACACACACACACACACACACACACACACAGGAGTGTACTTACTGTGAGTAGGAGCATAGGTGACAGCATGGAATGGTCTGAGGGAGTGTACTTGATCGGTTATGGGTTAGTAAGAGCATTTCCTGCATTATTTAAAAATATCTACGTTGTCTATTTTTTTTTTGTGTTGTGTTTGTTGTTACCTGTATAATCCTCTCTAATACATTGTTAAAAAGGCTGTGAGACAACAGGTGAGGCGTTAAACGTCACCGTCTGAACCGTAAACCAGACTAAAGATAAAGCTAAACCAGTGTGGTGTCTGGGTAATGTATGAATAGAAATAGAATAACTAGATAGTTACTGTATGTCTAGAAATAGATTATATGTATATGGCTGGTGTACACTACAGTAGACACAGAAATGGATGACTGTTTCTCCTTCCAGACTGACAGGCTCTAGGTCCAGGCAGCCGTCGGGACCCTTCGTGGTCGAGAAGCGTGAGGCCAGTTTGGAGAGGTATGCCAAACAAGGGCAGGGGGGTTAGGCGTGTCACTGCGTGTCACAGTCACTGCTTGCGCACGGGGCCACGCTCTGCCTACCTGTCTGCCTGTCTGCACGCCACCACTCACAGCTCGACCAATCGAAGAGTCGCAAGAGATGCTACTAACCAATCCCATAGCCACGAGACGCTACTGATTAAAGTCTACTGAGATTTACATTCTAAATAATAAATAGGGGCGGATTCCCAAACACAGATTAAGCCTGTTCTGGGACTAAAAAGCATGCTCAATGGAGAACCTATGTCTGGGAAACTACCCAATAGTATTAGATTGTACGTTTATATGATTGAGACAATGTCTTGTTCACTATGGGGCACTCTTACATTAGGAGGAAAAATATATACTGTAATTGCATGACGTGTTTATTTTCAGTCCACAAATGCTGTTTAGCATTTCCTAACGTCTCTGTCTTGAAGGTAAATGTTTATTTTGAGATGTTATTTTGACACAGACACAGAGTGCAACTGTTATATTGAAGATTTATGTAGGACCTCTTGTAAGGAAGTGAAGTCCAGGCGTAAAAGCTTCTGTCCTCTGGGTTCTGCTAGAACAGAGGTGTTAAGTGCTCAGTGTAGCAGACAAACAGACAGAATGTGCCTCTGTTCTACAACAAGAATAGCACCCACCCAGTCACTGACTGCAGAGTGAGAGAAAGAGAGAGGCAGTAAGAAACAGAAACAGAGACAGAGAGAGAGACCGACATATAAAATAGAGAGAGAGAGAGAGAGAGAGAGAGAGAGAGAGAGAGAGAGAGAGAGAGAGAGAGAGAGAGAGAGAGCAGCTTAGGCTATAGAGAAGCTTAACCCTACGGAGAGCCAAGGGAGTCTTCGCTAACATAAAGGAGATGTTAAACCATAACCCATTTAAACCATAGCTGTCAAGACAAAGACCTACCTCCCGTGCCACCCTGCATGGCATTGTGTCGTCTGGATAAAGCATAATTAATCCTAATTTGATTTTAGGTCCCACAGAGGTGTCCCACTTGGTATTAGACAGAGGGAAGAAGCACCACACGAACTGGCACACACGCTCACACACACACACACACACACACACACACACACACACACACACACACACACACACACACACACACACACACACACACACACACACACACACACACACACGCATAGCATCAGGGCCTGCCCTGTCTCTCCTTGCCATGCTATACCCCAAAGTGATGCTATCAATATAGCCAACAGAATTAGCTGTGATGCTTTAGGGTGTAATAGTGTAACACAGAGAAATGCATCAGATTGTATTTTCTCTGTGTGTGCATGGTCAATGGTTAATGTATGTGTCCCAAATGGCACTCTAGTCTCTACATAGTGCACTACTTCTGACTTGCGCCCTGTGGTCTTCCTTATGGGCCCTTATAGACGCAGCCCATGACATCATTCAGTGACCTTCAATGCCAAATTAAACTGGAGGAGACACACACACACAGACTCTCCCTCTTTATCTCTCTAGTACAATCCTGCCTTCGTTGAGCAGCAGTTTCCTTTATAGGTCTATCTACTGCATAATATCTCTCCCTGATCCATTTACTGAAGGTTCACACAGATCTATATTTCATTGATAGTTTTCTCTGTCTCTCTCTCAAACAAATGTTGACATTGATTCTGGCAATTGATTGGTCTAAGAAGTGTATTAGAACTGGGAACAAACTCTTCCACCGTTTTAAAAACTTGCCAGCACATTGCGTGGCAACCAGTAAAAGTAAAGGAATATTGGATTTGGCTCGGCTTGAAAATAATGCTGAATATTTTGATTTGCTTTGACTATAAACTCTAGGGGAGACTGGGGTAAGTTGATCCATTTTTTACATTCAGGATGACTCTGTCCAGGGAAATATAATATTCTTCCTAACAAGGATATCTATATACACTGAGTATACCAAACATTAATAACACCTTCGTAACATTGAGTTACACCCTCCTCTTTTTCCCTCAGAACAGCCTCAATTTGTCAGGGCATGGACTCCGCAAGGTGTGAAAAGTGTTCCACATGGATGCTGGCCCATGATGACTCCAATGCTTCCCACAGTTGTGTCAAGTTGGCTGGATGTCCTTTGGGTGGTTGACCATTCTTGATACACACAGGCAACTGTTCAGCGTAAAAAGTTATTGACACAAACCAGTGCACCTGGCAGCTACTACCATACCCCTTTCAAAGGCACTTGCATTTTTGTCTTGCCCATTCACCCTCTGAATTAAACACATTCAACAATCCATGTCTCAGTTCTGAAGGCTTAAAAATCCTTCTTTAACCTGTCTCCTCCCCTTCATCTACTCTGATTGAAGTGAATTTAACAAGTAACATTAATAAGGGATCATAGCATGATTCACTTGGTAAGTCTATGTCATGGAAAGAGCAGGTGTTCTTAATGTTTTGTATACTCAGTGTATAATTCAGGATGTTGTGTATCCCTGAAAACAGAATTCATGTAAACATTACAGTTTTGATCCGACAGGCAGGGTAACGTCCTCTCACTGTAAACTGCGTTTATTTTCAGCAAACTTAATGTGTAAATATTTGTATGAACATAACAAGATTCAACAACTGAGACATAAACTGAACAAGTTCCAAAGACATGTGACTAACAGAAATGGAAAAATGTGTCCCTGAACAAAGGGGGGGTCAAAATCTAAATTAACAGTCAGTATCTGGTGTGGCTACCAGCTGCATTAAGTACTGCAGTGCATCTCCTCCTCATAGACTGCACCAGATTTGCCAGTTCTTGTTGTGAGATGTTACCCCACTCTTCCACCAAGGCATCTGCAAGTTCCCGGACATTTCTGTGGGGAATGGCCCTAGCCCTCACCCTCCGATCCAACAGGTCCCAGACGTGCTCAATGGGATTGAGATCCTGGCTCTTCGCTGTCCATGGCAGAACACTGACTTTCCTGTCTTGCAGGGAATCACGCACAGAACGAGCAGTATGGTTGGTGGCATTGTCATGCTGGAGGGTTATGTCAAGATGAGCCTGCAGGAAGGGTACCACATGAGGGAGGAGGGTGTCTTCCTTGTAACGCACAGTGCTGAGAATGCCTGCAATGACAACAAGCTCAGTCCGATGATGCTGTGACACACCGCCCCAGACCATGATGGACCCTCCACCTCCAAATTGATCCTGCTCCAGAGTACAGGCCTTGGTGTAACGCTCAATCCATTCGACGATAAACGCGAATCTGACCATCACCCCTGGTGAGATAAAACCGCGACTCGTCAGTGAAAATGCGGCAGGTATCCTAGTGGTTAGAGCGTTGGACTTGTAACCAAAAGGTTGCAAGATTGAATCTTCGAGCTGACAAGATAATAATCAGTTGATCTGCCCCTGAACAAGGCAGTTAACCCACTGTTCCTAGGCCGTCATTGAAAATAGGAATTTGTTCTTAACTGACTTGCCTAGTTAAATAAAGGTTAAAAAAAAGAGCACTTTTTGCCACGCCTTTCTGGTCCAGCGACGGTGGGTTTGTGCCCATAGGCAACGTTGTTGCTGGTGATGTCTGGGGAGGACTTGCCTTACAACAGGCCTACAAGCCCTCAGTCCAGCCTCTCTTAGCCTATTGCGGACAGTCTGAGCACTGATGGAGGGATTGTGCGTTTCTGGTGTAACTCGGGCAGTTGTTGTTGCCAACCTGTACCTGTCCCGCAATGGTGTCTCAACTTACACTACTCTCCCCTATGAGTAATGCATTTGTTTTCAAATAGTGTTTTAGGCAAATAACAGCAGTATGTTAGTAGTCAGATCTCCTTTAGTTTTCATCTGTAGTAGTCCAGGCTCATGTCCTGGCTCATGTCAGCCATCTTAGCATGCTGTTGCTATTGGTGTACAGTATACACAGTGGAAAAGTGTGTATGTACCACAGTACCCTATTGACTGCAGCGCCTGAGGCCATAAAACCCCTCCAGCTATTCCTCTAGACAGAGTCAGAGGAGCACAGCTCGCCTCCCTTCCTCTAGAGCCTGGATCTGACACACTTTGTTCTTTCTCACTGTCTACATCTTCCCCTACTCTCCTTTACCCCTTCCTTCCTCTGTCCCTTCCTGTCTCAATCTGTCTCCCTCTCTCTCTCCTTCTCTCCATCTCTCTCTGTCTCTCCCAGGGAGGTGCGTGAGTATGACAACGGCTCGGTGTGTGTGGAGTGTGATGCCCAGTGTGAGAGAGCAGATGGTGACTCCCTGACCTGTCATGGCCCGGTAAGATCCTCCAGAGACACAGGGTATCTCAATATGCATACTACCGTGGTCCACACACTTATGCTCCAAATTCTGTGGACGTTCTCTTGAGTTAATTCTTGTGAGGACAAGAGTGTGGACAATGCATAAAAAATGACCTAAAACTCAAGTTATGCAAGGTAGATTCTTTGTGGGTAGCTAGCTAACAATTATTTGTTGCCATTTGGGGTGCTAATAGTAGTAGCTATCCAGTTAGCCTTATTGATTTACTATGGGCTTGCAATCTACATACAATGCCTTCTGGAATGTATTCAGACCCCTTGACTTTTTCCACAGTTACTGCCTTATTCTAAAAGGGATAAAAAAAGGTCTAATCATTCTACAGACAATACCACATAATGACAAAGCATAAACAGGATTTTAGAAATTTGAGAAAAATAAAAAACAGAAATACCTTCTTTGCGTAATTATTCAGACCCTTTGCTATGAGACTCTAAATTCAGCTCAGGTGCATCATGTTTCCATCGATCATCCTTGAGATGTTTCTACAACTTGATTAGAGTCCACCTGTGGTAAATTCAATCGATTGGACAGGATTTGGAAAGGCACACAACTGTTTATAAAATGTCTATGTAAGGTCCCACACTTGACAGTGCAACCAAGCCTTGAGGTCGAAGGAATTGCCCGCAGATCTATGAGACAGGATTGTGTCAAGGCACAGATCTGGGGAAGGGTACCAAAAAATGTCTGCTGCATTGAAGGTCCCCAAGAACACAGTGGCCTCCATCATTCTCAAATGGAAAAAGTTTGGAACCACCAAGACTCTTTTTAGAGCTGGCCGCCCGGCCAAACTGAGCAATCGGGTGAGAAGGGCCTTGGTCAGGAAGGTGACGAAGAACCCGATGGTCACTCTGACAGAGCTCTAGAGTTCTTCTGTGAAGATGGGAGAACCTTCCAGAAGGACAACCATCTCTGCAGCACTCCCCCAATCAGGCCTTTATTGTACAGTGGCCAGACAGAAGCCACTCCTTAGTAAAAGGCACATGACAGCCTACTTGGAGTTTGCCAAAATGCACCTCAAGGACTCTCAGACCATGAGAAACAAGATGAAACAAGATTGAACTCTTTGGCCTGAATGCCAAGTGTCACGTCTGGAGGAAACCTGGCACTATCCCTATGATGAAGCATGGTGGAGGCAGCATCAAGATGTGGTGATGTTTTTCAGCAGCAGGGACTGTGAGACTAGTCAGCATCGAGGGAAAGATAAACAGAGCAAAGTACAGAGAGATCCTTGATGAAAATCTGCTCCAGAGCGCTCTGGACCTCAGGCTGGGGGCGAAGGTTCACCTTCCAACAGGACAACGAGCCAAGCACACAGCCAAGACAACGCAGAAGTGGCTTCAGGACAAGTCTCTGAATGTCCTTGAGTGGCCCAGCCAGAGCCCGGAATTGAACCCGATCGAACATCTCTTATAGAGACCTGAAAATAGCTGTGCAACGATGCTCCCCATCCAACCTGACAGAGCTTGAGAGGATATGCAGAGAAGAATGGGAGAAACTCCCAAAATACAGGTGTGCCAAGCTGGTAGTGTCATACCCAAGAAGACTTGAGGCTGTAATCAATGCCAAAGGTGCTTCAACAAAGTACTGAGTAAAGGGTCTGAATACTTCCTGTATGCAAATGTGATATTTCAGTTTATTTTTTATACATTAGCAGAAATGTCAAAAACCAGTTTTTGCGTTGTCATTGTGGGGTATTGTGTGTAGATTGATTAGGGGGAAAAACAATTCAATACATTTTCAAATAAGGCTGTAAAGTAATAAAATGTGGAAAAAGTCAAGGGATCTGAATACTTTCCAAAGGCACTGTACACTACAGTGGAATTTGTAATCAGGTAAAAAAGGCCAAAAGTAAAACAGCATGTACTTATTAACGTATCTGTAATTAGGCAACATATGTGATGTCAATGGGCAACATTTCATTCTGAAGTCTGAGTTTATTTTCTCTTGCTTCAGCTAAACTCCGCCATTGATATCAAGACATTTTGTATCATATTTCTGTGCATATTTTGCTATCGTTGATGCATGCTTCAAAATATGTACAAATGTAGTGCATATTCGAGAAATGCCCTCCGTGCTCCGTTTTGCATACTTTGATTTGGACTCATACTCTGATCCTCTGGTGCTCCATTTTGCTTGCTCGGAGCACGGTAGCATGCATTTTGAGAAACACTCACAGTCTAACACACACACATCCATGCACGCTGGCACACACACACACATACACAACCTCAAGCATTCATGACATGCACTGATAACTTATGCTCACTCTTGCACATTACAACAGACAAAGAATAATACACATCAATTATTGTGTAAATAAATCATATAAAAATATAGTGTTAAATCAACACTGAAAGTGTTGAGTCCGTGGACCCATATAGACACCAGAACAGTGTTAAATTAACACACTGCTTAGTGCAAAGCCTTATTCAAATATTTCCAATAGTGCCTTGCCTTTCAAGTAAATTGTAGTTACCACCCATACTTTATTTGTTAGTGACAGAGACATGGTTGTTGCATTCATCCATTATCGGTCCTAAGCGAATGTCCTAAGTGAACATAAAAAGAAATATATTTAACACAGTGCCATACATATTTCACAAGGCCTTATTTTGAGGGCCTAGTAGTTTTACCCCAGTACAGGGGCCTGAAACTCATACTCACCACTTTGAACGTAAACCACACCCATCATTATCATATTTCCCAGAATGCTCTATTGCAGGTTGATTTTTTTTATTGTTTGGTTCAATATCATTGTTTGTGCATGTACATTTATTGATTCATTCATTAATCATTAATTCACTAATACAATATGTTACTCTAGATCCCCATTACTCCACACACATCTCTTCCACACCCTCCATTTGGCAAATCTGACCATAACTCTCTCCTCCTGATTCTTGCTCACAAGCAAAAACTCAAACAAGTAGTATCATTGACACGGTCAATAATTTAAGTGGTCTGATGAAGCGGATGCTAAGCTGCAGGAATGTTTCACTAGTACAGACTGGAATATGTTTCGGGATTCATCCGATGGCATTGAGTGTACCACATCAGTCACCGGCTTCATTAATAAGTTCATCAATGATCAATATTGCCCCACAGTGACCTACGTACATACACCAACCAGAAGCCATGGATTACAGGTAACATCCACACTGAGCTAAAGACTAGAGCTGCCGCTTTCAAGGAGTGGGACACTAATCCGGACGCTTATAAGAAATCCGCTATGCCATCCGATGAACCATCAAACCAAAGCATCAATACAGGGCCAGATCAAATCCTACTACACTGGGTCTGATGCTCGTCGGATGCTCGCTTCGAGGCTAGCAACACTGAACCATGCATGAGAGCACCGGCTGTTCTGGATGACTGCGTGATCACACGCTCCGTACTCTACCTTTAAACAGGTTAACATTCGCAGGGCCAGACGGATTACCAGGACACATACTCAGAGCATGTGCTGACCAGCCGGCCAGTGTCTCCCTGACTCAAACTGTAATATCTACATGTTTCAAGCAGACCACCATAGTCCCTGTACCCAAGAACGCCAAGGTAACCTGGTCATGGCTCACATGAACACCATCATACCAGACACCCTGTGCCCACTCCAACTCACATACCGCCCAAACAGATCCACAGATGATATTCCACTCCACACTGCCATTTCCTACCTGGACAAAATTAACACTTACGTGAGAATGTTGTTGATTGCCTACAGCTCAGCGCTTAACACCATAAGACCCTCCAACAACACATCTGCCATGCTGACCCTCAACGTGAGGGCCCCTCATGGGTGCATGCTTAGTCCCCTCCTTAGTCCCCTACTCCCTGTTCACCCATGACAGAGTGGCTGTGCACAAATCCAACACCATCATTAAGTTTGGTGACAACACGTCAGTGTTAGGCCTGACTACCAACGACGATGTGACAGCCAACGACGATGTGACAGCCTATAGGGAGGAAGTCAGAGACCTGGCAGTGTGATGCCAGGACAACAACCTCAACGTCAGCAAGACGAAAGAGCTGATCGTGGACTACAGGAAACAGAGGGCTGAGCACGCCCCCATTCGCATCAACGGGGCTACAGTGGAGCGGGTCGTGAGCTAAAAGATCCTCGGTGTCAACATCACTATCATGGTCCAAATATACCAAGTCAGTCTTGAAGCTTCTTTCCCCTCAGAAGGCTGAAATGATTAAGCATGGGCCCTCAGATCCTCAAAGTTATACAGCTGAACCATTGAGAGCATCTTAACTGGCTGAATCACCACCTGGCATGGCAACTGCTTGGCATCCGACCGCATCACTGGGGCCGAGCTCCCTGCCATCCAGGACCTCTATAGCAGGCGGTGTAAGAGGAAGGCCCTAAAAATTGGCAAAGACTCCAGCCACTGAAGTCATAGACTGTTCTCTCTGCTACCGCACGGCAAGCGGTACCGGAGTGCAAAGTCTGGTACCAAAAGGCTCCTGAACAGCTTATACCCCCAAGCCCTAGCTACCCTGACTATTTGCATTGACCCCCCTTGTATTTGCACTGACTCTCTTGCACCGGCTCGATGCACACTCACTGGACACTACCCACACACTCCAGGACACACATTCACACACACACACAGTCTTGTACAGCTAATCTTGTGGGGACACCCAATTCAGTCCCATTCAAAATCATATTTTCCCTAACCTAACCCTAACCCAAAAACCTAACCCACACTTTCACACTCTTCACATACGCTGCTGATACTCTGTTTATTATCTATCCTGATTGCCTAGTCACTTTTACCCCTACCTACATGTACCTACTACCTCAACTACCTCGTACCCCTGCACATTGACTTGGTACCGGTAGTCCTTGTATGTAATCTTGTTATTGTTATTTTATTGTGGTATTATTTCTTATTTCTGTGCAAATATTTCTTACTTTTTAACTTTGCATTGTTTAACTTCACGTTAAAGGCTACTCTTGTTGTATTATCTAAGACAATTAAACTGGAACAAACATTTCAGCAAAAAAATCTAAGTAACTGATTGGATTAGTTTAGAAAAATATATGTTATTTATCTTTGTGTAGAATAAGATTAATCAATCAATGTACATGTACAAACATAGATATTGAAACAAACAATAAAAAAAATCCACCTGCTGTAGAGCATGCTGGGAAATTAATGATGGGCATGGTTTTGGTTCAAAGTGATGTTTTGTTTTTTTCCTGACCCTTTATTAGGGTAAAACTAGGCCCTCAAAATAAGGTCTTATGAAATAAGTATGGTATTGTGTGAAATATATATATTTTTTTTTCGATTACATACTAGCTTAGGATCTCACTTGGTAAAGTTCGCAGGACTGAAAATGGATGAATGCAACAACCATGTCTCTGTTACTAACAAATACAGTCATGGGTGGTAACTCTGCAATTTACTCGAAAGGCTACACACTCTGGGAAATATTTGAATAAGGATTTACACTATGCAGTGTATTCATTTAGCACTGTTCTGGTGTCCACATGGGTCCACAGACTCAACACTCAACACTCACAGTGTTAATCCATTTATTTTTGTAACACTGGATAATTTTCTGTGTATGTATTCTAAAGACATAATAAATAATTGACATCCAACTCAGTTCAGTAGGTAACAACATCCACCTATCACTGTCATTATACTATCAGTAGAAATACCTTTCTTCCAACTCAGTTCAGTAGGTAACAACATCCACCTATCACTGTCATTATACTATCAGTAGAAATACCTTTCTTCCAACTCAGTTCAGTAGGTAACAACATCCACCTATCACTGTCATTATACTATCAGTAGAAATACCTTTCTTCCAACTCAGTTCAGTAGGTAACAACATCCACCTATCACTGTCATTATAATATCAGTAGAATAGTCGCTATCAGCATTTTTATTTTTTAATGAACCTTTATTTAACTAGGCAAGTCAGTTAAGAACAAATTCTTATTTACAATGACGGCAAAAGGCCTCCTGCAGGGATGGGGCTGAGATAAAAATAAAATAAAAAAATAAAATAAAAATATAGGACACATTCATCATATTGTGTTTACATATTGTGTTTAACCTGCCCGTTAATTTAGTCTCTCTAAAGCTTTTCTCTCTGATGTCCACCATAAACTGAAATCACTTGTGACCACAAACAAGAAATGCATCCCAAATAGCACCCTATTTCCTACATAGTGCACTACTTTTGACCAGAGCCCTAAGGACCCTGGTTAAAAGTAGTGCACTACATAGGGAGTATAGTGCCATTTGGGACTCATTCAATGTCTTCAATTGCCCTTGAAGCATGATTAGTTGTATTGTCAGTTAAAGTGTGTCTGCGAGCTTCACAATATTTTTTTTTCCATGTTAATTTATAGGGAAAGTGACATGTGTTTACAAAACAACTGTCTGTCTGTGTCTGTGTGTGTCTGTATGTGTGTATGTGTGTGTGAGAGAAAGAGTGCACACCCGTGCAGACCTGAGTGCGTGTGTAGGTACGTGATTGTGTGATTCCATATATCTGTTTGTGAGTTTGCGTACGTGATTGTGTGCTTCCATATATCTGTTTGTGAGTTTGTGTACGTGATGTGTGTGTCCCTGTCGACTCTCCGGTTGTCTCAGGCTGTGTGATGATGCTCTTTGTCCTTCACTTCATCTCCAGTCTAGACAAGAGATTCATTCAAAACCTCCATCCCTGCTCTCTGCCCCCTTCTCTCTTCTCCCATCTCTCTTCTCTCTTCTCTCTGATCCCTTGTCTCTTCTATCTTCTCTCTTCTTTCGTCTCCCTTCTCTCTTCTATCTTCTCCGATCTCTTCTCTCTTCTTTCTTCTCCGATCTAAAATGAATATAAACAACAATATTTCGGCCCGAATATAGCCTGATGAATAGAAGAGAAAAAGAGCTAAGAGCGCGCTCACTGTTACGCGCTCAATCCATAACAGTACACTTGACGACACCTCAGGAAGAACATCTCTTACTCCATGGTTATTCAAGATAAAAGCTTGAAACCTTTTCTAAAGACTGTTGACATCTAGTGGAAGCCATAGGAACTGCAATCTGGGAGCTAAAATACAATGCTTTGAATAAGATGCCAATTGAAAACACTGTGACATGACAGATTCAGATTTTCTGGATGTATTTTCCTCTGGTTTTTGCCTGTCAAATCAGTTCTGTTATACTCGCAGACATTATTTTAACAGTTTTAGAAACTTCAGAGTGTTTTCTATCCAATACTACTAATTATGTGCATATCCTAGTTTCTGGGCCTGAGTACCAGGCATTTTACTTTGGGCACGCCAGACTCTCCGAACCTCCGAACACTAAGTCAACACCCCTCTAGGCTTCAATCTCACTACACACAATGTACTCAAGGCCACACACACATGCACACACACACACACACACACACACACACACACACACACACACACACACACACACACACACACACACACACACACACACACACACACACACACACACACACACAGTCACACAGTCACACAAGGATGCACTGTGGACTAGAGAGACTTATCTTCCATCTCTGTGGAGTGGTAGAACATTGAGACAAATCAGACAGGTTGGCCAGCAGCCTGGTCTCATGGACTAGACGTAACATAGTAAATGTAAGTCCAGGACACTTAACAAACGTAACATATAAATACTAATTTATGGTTACATAAGACAGATGGTACTTAAAGGTAAGAACTAAAGTAGGGTGGTTGGTCGGGTTGGATTGTTAGGCATATGACGTGAACTTCTAGCAACCCAAACCAAAATTTAGCGGCAGCGGCCAAACCGACCATTTTGCTGATATTGTTTATTCCGATAAACAATAAGGCCCTACTAGAGAAATGTGAAGTTTGAAATTAAATGTGTTTGCTAATATACAGTATACTGAATATTTTCCAAATGCACTGTAGGTGATTGTTAACCTCTTAGCGCGCCGATCCCTTTAGCGGGATCGTTTTCAGAGCAAACATAACGCGCCAAATTCAAAATACATATTCGTAATACATATTCGTAATATTTAACTTCGATATACAAGTGTTGCATAGTGTTGCATAGCCATCAAAAGCTCTGCTTCTTGGCAATATCACTGCGTTGTCAGATTTTAAAAAGGCTTTACGGCGAAAGCACTACATTTGATTGTTTGAGGCTAGTACCTCACATATTTTCCACATTAGCATAAATTCATATCCAGCTCGGTTCTCAAAATATCCATATCACAGCTAATATAAATCGCTTACCTTTCAAATAACTTCTTCTGAGGTCTTCCCAAGTGTCCAAACAAGATAATCCATGGTTCTTTTGTTAGAAAAAGTAAATAATTATATCCATAAATATCCGTTGTTTTTGGCACGTTACGTTCAGCTACTCCACCAAGCATTGTCAGTCTACTCGCCCGCTTTACAGTGAAGGGATCGCGTTCAAATTATACCTCTCATCTTTTCACAAACAAATCAAATATCATTAATAATGCATCCTTATGTATTCTTTTATGAATAATAGCGATCATATTTTACAAGAACGGTAAGTGAAACGTTAAAAGGCGAAAAGAAAGTTGGTCGCTGGCGCTGCTCACGTTCGTGAACGTGCACGCCTGTTTACCTTTTTCCCTACCCGTAGTAATTCTCTCTCTCTAAGGATCTGGTCAGAGCTTTTTCCTCCATACCCTTTCCAGAGACTGTTGACATCTAGTGGAAGCCATAAGTACTGCAACCTCGGTCCTATTCCCCATAGAAAAATATTACATGGGCTTCAAAATGAGAAGAGAGCAACAGAAAATAAATTCCGGACAGAAATTTCTCTGGTTTTTGCCTGCTAAATCTGTTCTGGAATAGCCACAGACTATATCTTAATGGTTTTATAAACTTCAGAGTGTTTCCTATCCAATAGTACTAAATATGTAAATATCCTAGTTTCTGGCCATGAGTGGTAGGCATTTAACTTTGGGCACGTCAGACAGGCGAAAATTCGGAAAATGGGACCCTAGCTGGAAGAGGTTAATGGGACAATTGATAGCAACAACATTCATAGTAGTAATACTAGTTTTAAGGGTAATATAAACAAATTACTGTGGTACACATTCATTTTATAAACATATCGTTCAATTTCTCATTATCGTGATATTTCAGTAAATTGATTGTGATATGGATTTTTGTCTTTATTGCCCAGCTCTACTGTGGAGTATGTGTGAGTGTATGGGACAGTGTCATGGAATTTAATGTATACTGAGAGAGACTTGGGCAATTATTCAAACGATCAATCTTTATTTAACATCGATTCATTATTGCAATAATGGAGATGGTCAACCACACACTCTAAAGTGTGTTGCCGAGAGCTGAACCTTACAGAGGAATCCTGGTTCTTATGTAGCTGACACAAAAAGCAATACACCCCTTCCATGCTGATCGAGGGCATCATAAGCCACCTCTGCTTTATCTTGTGGTTATCTGCACCTGGTGTTGTTTTAACCTCCAACCCAGCTTAGTTTCCCAGATGCAAGAATGATTAGGAACAATGAGGGATTGTTCTACTCCTAAGCAATCTCTAGTAAAACCAATGTCCTTGACCATCCCTTTACTAAAACACAACATTAGTAGAACAGAAATGTCTTACTATTTGTTAAGTATTGATTGTTAACTATTAATATCAAACAAATCAGGTAGATACGTATTTTTTCTCTCACACCAGACAGGCCAAAGTAAGAACTGCAAGGTGTTTGGGTTACACCAGGGTATGAGCTCATTGTTATTACAGCTAGATTAGAAAAAATACGTATCTACCTGATTTGTTTGGCTCTTCTCTTATTATAACTAATAATGTAATGGGCCTGCAATGAGCCAATCTAAAACAGATAGAGAGAGAGAGAGAGAGAAAGACAGGAGAGAGAGAGACGAGAGAAAGAGAGAGATGAGAGAGAGACAGAGAGAGAAAGAGATGCTATGTTCATAGGCCTGCTCTTAGCCAGTCTAAAAAAGACAGTTGGAGAGAGATGGAGATATGTTGAGATGTTAACATATGTCCACAGTGCTCTTAGTAAATATAAAACAGTAAAGAGAGACAGAGATACACTGAAAAAAGTATGTGGACACCCCTTCAAATTACTGGATTTGGCTATTTCAGCCACACCCGTTGCTGACAGGTGTATAAAATTGAGCACACAGCCATGCAATCTCCATTGACAAACATTGGCAGTAAAATAGCCTTCCTGAAGAACTCAATTACTTTCAATGTGGCACCGTCATAGGATGCCACCATTCCAACAAGTCAGTTTGTAAAATTTCAACCCTAATAGAGCTGCCCTGGTCAACTGTAAGTGCTGTTATTGTGAAGTGGAAACGTCTCAGCCGCAAAGGGGTAGGCCTCCCAAGCTCACAGAAGAGTGCTGAAGCCCGTTGCGCATAAAAATTGTCTGTCCTCAGTTGCAACACTCACTACCGAGTTCCAAACTGCCTCTAGAAGCAACGTCAGCACAAGAACTGTTCGTCGGGAGCTTCATGAAATGGGTTTCTATGGCCGAGCAGCCGCACACAAGCCTAAGATCACCATGTGCAATGCCAAGCGTCGGCTGGAGTGGTGTAAAGCTGAAGTGGTGGAGTGATGTAAAGCCATTGGACTCTGGATCAGTGGAAATGCGTTCTCTGGAATGAATCACGTTACACTATCTGGCAGTCCGATGGACAAATCTGGGTTTGGCGAATGCCAGGAGAACGCTACTTGCCCCAATGCATAGTGCCAACTGTAAAGTTTGGTGGAGGAGGAATAATGTTTTTCATGGTTCGGGCTAGACCCCTTAGTTCCAGTGAAGGGAAATCTTCACACTGCAGCATACAATGACATTCTACACAATTCTGTGCTTCCAGCTTTGTGGCAATAGTTAGGGGAAGGACCTTTCCTGTTTCAGCATGACAATGTTCACGTGCACAAAGTGAGGTCCATAGAGAAATGGTTTGTCGAGATCTGTGTGGAAGAACTTGACTGGCCTGCACAGAGCCCTGACCTCAACCCCATCGAACATCTTTGGGATGAATTGGAACGCCGACTGTGAGCCAGGCCTAATCACCCATGCTTTTGTGGCTGAATGGAAGCAAGTCCCCGTAGCAATGTTCCAACATCTAGTGGAAAGCCTTCCCAGAAGAGTGGAGGCTGTTATAGCAGCAAAGGGGGGACCAACTCCATATTAATGCCCATGATTTTGGAATGAGATGTTCAACGAGCAGCTGTCCATGTACTGTTGGCCATGTAGTGTATGTCATGTCCATAGGCCTGCTCTGAGCCAATCTAAAATAGAAAGAGAGAGCTGTTGAGATGTTACATTCAAACCTAACTCTGAACTGGGGTTAGTTGTTTGCCTCATGCATGCAGTCTACTAGGTATTATCAAGTTCAAATAACTTCCTCAACATATTTTTGCCTACCAAATGGCACTCTTTTCCCTCTATAGTGCGCTACCTTTTAAAGGGGCCCATGGGGACTAAATAGGGAATGAGATGTAATTTGAGGATGCAAGCTATGTAACATCTAGCACCATGACTTACTATACATGATCATAGAGCTTTACTGTTATTCCCATCTGTCAGGTTCAGGCTTAGAGTTATTCTCTGAGGGAAACGGGAGTACAGGAGGTAAACAAATGGATTACATCAATCATGTTATGACAACAGAAGCCATAGCAATGACATTATATTCCACATTGTGCTCATGTTATGCTTTGAGTTTGTAATAATATCAGTCACACTCAGAATAGGCGGTTGAGAGAGAGAGGCTATGTTCTACCATGATGTTGCTTAAACCTATGTTATTCTTTGAGATCTACCGGAGTGCGTCGGGAGGAGAGGCTAACTAAGAATTGATTTTGGATTCAGCGTGTGTCCACTCCCCGGCCTCCTCTCCTCTCCTTCTCCTCTCCTCCCCCTCTCCTCTAGCCATATGTTGTTCAGATGGCCCCTCTGGCCCAGATGGACTGTCACAGCCTGCTAATTGATTACCATGCAGTTATCTCGCTCTCTCTCTCAATTCAATTCAAAGGGCTTTATTCGCATGGGAAACATTTCCAAAGAAAGTGAAATAGATAATAAACAGAATTTAACAGTAAACATTACAGTCACACAAGTTTCAAAAGAATAGAGACATTTCACATGTTATATTATGGCTATGTTGTGTTGTAACAATGTGCAAATATTTTAAATACAAAAGGGAAAATAAATATGCATAAATATGCATAAATGTACAACCATGGCTACCCTTTTCTTGTGACAACAGGTCACAAATATTGCTGCTGTGATGGCACACTGTGGTATTTAACCTAATAGATGGGAGTTTACACACAATTTGATTTGTTTTTATGATCTGTGTAATCTGAGGGCAATTTCTCTCTCTCTCTCTCTCTCTCTCTCTCTCTCTCTCTCTCTCTCTCTCTCTCTCTCTCTCTCTCTCTCTCTCTCTCTCATGGGGATGATGTGCATGGTGTACACTGTTGGACGCTAGCTAGTGATACAACGATGAACATCATCACTAAGGAAGAGTAGCTGTCATTGCCATGCCATCATTATTGTGTGAGTCCAAGGTTACCAATAAGAGAGACTCGTTTACAGTGGGTGTTTTGGCAACAGGGGTGCAGTATGTTGTGGTAGACCATGATGCACTGTGTTTGCTGCAGTCTCAAATAAATTAGTTTGGCTGTGAGATGAGATGAGGTTACTGGCTATAGTAAAGCCTTTGCCTTTCAACACCATGGATATAACACTCATAAAACAAGTAATTGAGTACCAGCTTCATTGTTATAACTGTGAAGGTGCTTAATTTGCATATTTATGCCTACAGTACACACACACGAGCGCTTACACACACATCCTCTCAGACAAAACTCGTACATATGTGCACATTTGCACAAAACGCCTCCACATAACGATGCATATGTATTTATTTCTGTTCTGTTCCGCACCTTAAGGGATATTGTTCCCTGTTGAGCTCTCTCTGTTGCCTTTATTGATACCCATACAGACCCATACAGTGAGGTCCCTTCAGCTGCCTCCCTCCATCCTTGCCTCTGTCTACTCCCTCCCTGCCTCCCACTATTCCCTCCCCTCCCCTACCCTGCCCTTCCCTCCCTTCCTTCCGTTGTCTCTTCTAGCCCATATTAACCTCATAAATTGTGTCTGTGCTGATTGTTATGGTCATTGTGTGTGCTGTGAGGGATGGCTATTATCTCCAGCCCTACTTGCTGGTGTTTTATGTGTCTCGTCTTCCTCCTTTCCTCACTCCCACGATCTTCTCTCCTCTACTATCATATCGCTCGTCTCTCTCTCTCTCTCTCTCTCTCTCTCTCTCTCTCTCTCTCTCTCTCTCTCTCTCGCTCTCGCTCTCGCTCTCGCTCTCGCTCTCGCTCTCTCTGTCTCATCTCTCATATCTCTCTGTTTCTCTTGCTGTCCCTCCTCTATCTCTCGCTCTCCCTTTCTCCCCTGTCCTTGCTTGCTCTCCTTTCCTGTTACTATCATATCTCTAATATTTATCTTCCTCCCCCTCTCTCTCCCTCTGTCTCTCCCTCACTTTCTCTCTGTCTCTTTCAGGGTCCGGATCACTGTGTGAAGTGTCTCCACTTTAAAGATGGTCCTAACTGTGTGGAGAAGTGTCCCGACGGCCTTCAGGGGGCCAACAGCTTCATCTTTAAATATGCCGAGGCCAACAACGAGTGTCATCCCTGTCACTCTAACTGCACTCAGGGGTGAGCAACATTCTATATACTGTATGTCTGTGTCTTGACTTCCAGCATCATGTGCACGTTTGCGTCATTGTGTGCATGGTTGCGTATTGCATCAGCAGTCTGAATGACTAATGATCCTAGAAGGACAGAGTACTGTTCATTTACTTCTACAATACCTTTGTCTAACTGGCAACACAAGGGCAGACTGATCCCCATTGTAAGGCCAATGTCAACATTATAACAAGAGGAAAACAATATCTGGATCATTCTCTGTTTCATCCACAACACAGCAGCTCCCTGGATCACTATTTTGCACAACACACACACATAAGTGCACGCGCACACACACACACACACACACTATGAATTCATCAGTAGCAGAGTAAAGCACAAAACACAAGCCCGGGAAAGGACACACACACACGGATGCACGCATGTTAGCAATGCACGCACATACGCACACACACTGCTATGCTCCTCTAGGTGCTGACCTCACATAAAGCTGTGAACCCGTATCCAGCCAAGGTTTATCAGTGTCTGTAGACTCTACGGATGATAGAAACACATACACACACATACGCACCCATGCACGCACACACATGAACTGCAAAACACCCTGGTGCGAGAGCAAGAGAGAGACAGATGCCCAGGCGGTGAGCTGAGCTACAAACCAAACCCCCACCACTACACCCACCCAAGCCCCATCCTTTGACCTTAGAGGCGTGTATCAGATGCTCATCATGCTTTGCTCAAACCTACTGTCATGATGTGAGCCTAAACCACACAAATAACAACACTGGACACAATGGAACACAACGTTTTTACTATCTCATTCTGGAATATACAAGGTCTGAAGTCATCTGCTTTTGGCCTAAAAAGCAAAAACAGACTTCACAAAATAAATGAGAAATACAGAAATGTACATCCTGCAAGAAACATGTTATAAAGGAGATTGACCCACTGGTTTCCCTCTAGGTTACAGAGAGCTGGTAGTCTCATCCACTAAACTACCAAGTGTTACACAGGGAAGAGACTCAGGGGGTATGCTAATTTGGTATAGATCAGACTTGACCCACTCCATTAAATTAATCTAAATAGGAACATTTTACATTTGGCTACAAATTAAAAGGAAATAATCTCAACAGAGAATGATGTCCTTCTGTGTTCTACATACTGTATATCCACCACTAGAATTCTCACACTTTAATGAAGACCAAGATCAACCATTTCCAGGCACAGGAACATGTACTAGTCTGTAGTGACCTAAACACCAGAAATGGGCAAGAACCTGACTCCCTTAGCACACAGGGGGACAAGCACCTAGATACAACTACGACAAAACAACACTCAAAAATGGGTCTCAACTTTTGCAGCTCTGTCGTATGCTGGGTCTGTTCAAAGTCAATGGTAGGCTTTGATGGGACTCTTATGGTAGGTACACCTACAGCTCATCCCTTGGCAGTAGTACTGTAGACTACTTTTTCACTGACCTCAACCCAGAGTCTCTCAGAGCGTTCACAGTCAGCCAACGAACACCCCTATCAGACCACAGCAAAATCACAATCTACTTGAAAAGAGCAATACACAATCATGAGGTATCGAAGCCGAACAAACTGCATGATTTTAATAAGAAATGCTATAGATGGAAGGAGGGTAGTGTAGAAACCTGACAAATAACTATTGGCCAACAACACATCCATTCCCTCCTAGACAACTTCCTGGACAAAATGTTTCCCTGCAATAATGAAGGTGTAAACTTAGCAGTAGGAAGACTTAACAGTATAGTTGACATATCAGCTACGTTTTTGAGAAATGGTTTAATGAAGAATGCCCAAAACATTATGGAGAATCCTATCCAACAAAAAACAGAGACCCAGAAAACCAGAATGTATGCCTTCAGTATGGGTAAACACTAAAACAGTACAGAAATACATTAACCTCTTAGGGATCCCTTAAAAATATGGAATAGCATGTCAGAAATCAGCTCAATGTGATGTATCCATAGTATAAATGACTTCTGGGAAAATTGGAACACACTTAACAAACAACAACATGAAAAGCTATCTATCCAAAATGTATGAATAAACCATTTCTCCAATCTTTCTGGCCATATACAGTGCCTTCAGAAAGTGTTGATACCTCTTGACGTATTCCACATTTTGTTGTGTTCCATCCTGAATTCAATTTTTTTCTTTTTCTCAACTCAGCTCCATTTCTGTTTTATCCTGAAAAACTCCCAAGTCCTTAATGATTACAAGCATACCCATAACATGATGCAGCCACCACTATGCTTGAAAATTGGAGAGTGGTACTCAGTAATGTATTGTATTGGATTTGCCCCAAATGTAACACTTTGAATTCAGGACAAAAGTGAATTGCTTTGCCACATTTTTTGGAGTATTGTGTTAGTGCCTTCTTGACAACAGGGTGCATCTTGTGGAATATTTATATTCTTTACAGGCTTCCTTCTTTTCACTCTGTCAATTAGGTTAGTATTGTGGATCCATCCACAGTTTTCTCCTATCACAGACATTAAAACTCAAACTGTTTTAAAGTCACCATTGGCCTCATGGTGAAATAAATCCCTGAGTGGTTTCCTTCCTCTCCGGCAACTGAGTTAGGAAGGACACCAGTATCTTTGTAGTGACTGGGTGTCATTAAGTGTCATTAATAACTTCACACTGCTCAAAGTGACATTCAATGTCTGTTAATTAATTTTTTTTACCCATCTACCAATAGGTGCTAATCTTTGCAAGGCATTGGAAAACCTCCCTGGTATTTGTGGTTAAATGCTCGGCTGAGGGACCTTACAGATGATTGTATGTGTGGGGTACAGAGATGAGGAAGTAATTAAAAAATTACTATTATTGCACACAGAGTGAGTCCATGCAACTTATTATGTGACTTGTTAGGCACATGTTTACTCCTGAACTTTTTTAGGCTTGCCATAAAAAAGGGGTTAAATACCTTTAGGATTTTGTCTGCTATACAAATTGATGGAAAGTGGTGTTGGGGAAAAAACATACACGATTATAAAATCTATTTATTGGCAATAAACACACAGACTTGTTTCCTCTGAGCCGTGGGGTGAGACAAGGAAGCAGCTTGAGCCCCACCCTCTTCAACATATCTATCAAAGAATTGGCAAGGGGACTAAAACAGTCTACAGCACCCTAATAGACTCTGAAGTAAAGTGGTTACTGTTTGCAGATGATCTGATCTGGTGCTTCTGTCCCCAACCAAGAAAGGCCTACAGCAGCACCTAGATAGCCTGCACAGATTGTGTCAGACCTGGGCCCTAATGGTAAATCTCAGAAACACAAAAATAATGGTGTCCCAAAAAAACAGTTGCCAGGACAACAAATACAAATTCTATCTACACACCATTGCCCCAGAGCACAAAAATAATTATACCTACCTTGGCTTAAACATCAGCACCACTGGTTACTTCCACAAAGCTGTGAACGAAGAGACAAGGTAAGAAGGGCTTTCTATGCCATCAAAATAATTATAAGAATTGAAATTCCAATTAGGATCTGGCAAAAAATACTTCAATTGCTCTTTAAGGTTGTGAGGTCTGGAGTCCACTCACCACCCAATTGAGACTGCATGCAGAATTCAGCAAAAATATCCTTCATGTACAATGCAAAACCCAAAACAATGCATGCAGAGCAGAATTAGGACTATACCTGCTAACTATCAAAATCAAGAAAAACAACCTAAAAGGAAGTGATGCCCACAAATTCCAACACAAAGCCGTCATCTACAGATTAACCTAGAGAAGACAGATTAACCCAGCCATCTTGTTCTGGGGCTCTGTTCACAAACACAATCAGACCCCACAGAGCCCCAGGACAGAAACACAATTAGACCTAACCAAATTATAAGGACACAAAAATATAACTATTTGATACACTGGAAAGAATCAACCAAAAAATTGAGCAAACTGGAAAGTTGTCTGGCCCTAAACAGAGAAAACACAGTGGCGGAATACCTGACCACTGGGATAGACCCAAAATTAAGAAAATCCTTGATTATGTAGAGACTATGTACATTAACTGCCTTGCTATTGAGAGAGGCCGCCATAGGCAAACCTGGCTCTCGACAGAAAGAAAGGCTATAGTATGTGCCCGTTGCCCACAAAATGAGGTGGAAACTGAGATGCACTTTCTTACTTCCTGCTAAAGGTATGACCACATCAGAGACACATACTGTATTTCCCACAGATCACACCGACCTACAAAGAATTAGAAAACAAATGAAACATTGATAAACACCCATATCTGTTAGACGAAATACCGCAATGTGCAATCACTTCAGCAAGGCTTTTGACCCATTGCCGTGAAACTGGGACAACCAGTGGAGCACAAACAGCATATTCGTACTACAACTTTGTGCACATTGTTAGAAACGCTGTACATATCTGATATTATAACGTTTGCAGTGGCTTAATCCTTTTGAAACCTTTGTTGTTTTTTGTTTCTTCTCACTTTTGTTTATTGTTTACTTCACAGAGAAATAGAGAGAAATAGAGAGGGAGAGAGAAATAGAGAGAGAGGGAGGGAGAGAGAGAGAGACAGAGAATTAGAGAGGTAGAGCATGAGAGAGAGAGACAGAGACACAGAGAAAGAGAGCAAAAGAGAGAGCGAGACAAAGAGAGAGAGAGAGAGAGAGAGAGAGAGAGACAGAGAGACAGAGGGAGGGATTGAGGTAGGGAGAGAGTGAGAGAGAGGGAGAGGGAAAGAGGGAGAAATTCCATTCTCCATTTGCTCTTTTGAGTGCTGTGAATCCTACGATTGTAATTTTCAGCTGCAGAAGGAAGGGGCCGATATCTTTTGGTATTGCAGTCAGTCAGTTCACCGGGCTGGCCCTGTCACGTCTTTGTTTCCTGCTGAGCGGCAGGCTGGCAGCTCACTACTCCATGTACACATAACGTCATTGTTAAAAAACACAATGCAGTGGAAATGCCATCTTGACACTATCCCAGGCAGCCCTTCAGTTCAGACAGACACAGACTGAAATAGATTCAGAGATCCTCTCTGTTACCATTCCTCTCGCTCCCCCCTCTTAACATCAAATAGACTCACCATTCAGTGTCCTGACTCCCGAACGTCCTGACTCTGGGCTCTGTTCTGTTGACAGAACATACAGACACAGGTCTAAGAGATATAGGACATATTCAAGACACTGATACAGAACCTCAAGGCCAATGTCCAGTCGAGTGATTGTTTGATTATGATGAGATGGATGATTGACTGATTGATTTATTCTGTTGCTTCATTAACTCTGTGTGTTGTTCCTTTCCCTCATCCAGGTGTATTGGACCCAGACTGCAGGACTGTATTGGCATGATGGACAGGTAAATATCTCTTCAAATCCCTACTGTCACTATCTTCTCTGTCCCCAGGACAGACTGCGTACACAGAGACACAAGTTCAACTTTGATTTATTTGCGATTTGTAAGTGCAAGTTTATGCATTGAAATGCATCTTTGACGAGGGCTCAATAGTAAAAAGATAAGAGACACACACACCTCTCCCCAGCAGAAAATGTAATGACAACCAACTGTGCCCACTGAGCAAGGCTTATATTTATTGCTACAGTGGTTCCTCCTTTAAAAGTTACAAGCTTACACAGCGGGACTTAGAGATACCCAGCATCATGGCTTCATTGCTTCAGACCACTGCAAGGGGGAGTTAGAGCACTTGGGTCACAAGGTTTTTATATGACCAATCATATCGAGTGGTTCCAATGTCTAATTTGATGCGAGCCACCTGTCCCTGGTGACTTTCTTCAGCAAAGATGGCTGACAAAACATTACGGTGGAAGCAAATGTAAGTAATTATAACGTCATAATGAGTCAAGCAAAACATGTACAATTGAGTGGAATATGTTAGTTAATGTAGGAACAAATGATTGTGCATATTTTTTGTCATAAAGTTAATTTTCGAAAATCGCTATTTAGCAAGTTAGCTGACTAACTAACATTAGCCAGCTAGCTAGCAAGTGTTATGACATGAGTATGAAATTGTAATTTGTGTTGTTTAATGTTTTGGGACTCCTGAGAAAACCAGCAAACCAGGCTGTCATTTTGTGAAACAGTGGATGTAAGAATCTAGCTAGCTAAAGCATTTATTGCAAATTGAAAGTACAATTGCGTAAGCTTGCCTTGCTTATATTTGCCATGCAATGCATTTGAAGTAACATAGCTAGCTAACTATGTACTTGCTTATTGTGTAGTGGAGGATAAAATAACTGTATGCCTATGGATGTGTAGCTAGCTACAGCATGTAGCCAATCTGTGTATGGACCTGAAAACCTTTGGTATGAATATTAGCTCAGAATCTATGAATCTCAGCTATCATAGTTGTTGCATCGACTTCAAGTCTTAATGGCATTAATGAAGCCTATGGATTGAGTAGAATATAATAACTTAATTGTGCCAAGGATGCAAGTCATATATAAATGTAGATATTACCATGCGTGAGAGCCACATGGACTCTTCCTTGCCAAATAAATTTGCGGTTCATGCATGAATCTCTGTGAGACATTCTTTTTCAGTTATATCCAATACCAGGTGTATCAAACTCCATTCTTTGAATGATACTGTGTCTGCATGTATGTATTACAATTATACACTTCAACAGTGTTTACCACTCCTGCTCCTGGGACATCAATGATTACACATTTCAACTATGCAATAGACTAGAAACATGATTTAAGTAAAGGCTGATTTGTAATTCATATATACAGAAAAAAAATGCATATCTAACTCCCTTCATATGCATTAATCTGAGGACACAGGATAGGTGTAGTATTCCAAAGAGATACTTAATTTCAACCAGTGGAGAATGTGAAACGCTTTATTGAAAGTTCATTATCCAGGTGTTATAAATACATAATACATGCATTATAAATATTATAATTGTAATATTATAAATACAAGTTCAATATGTACCTCAATGCACATACGGTGTGCATTATAAAAAAAAGAGGAAGAAAGAGGATGTGGGGAGAGAGGTGTGGAAGACATAAAGGGAAAGAGGTAAAACATCTTCATTTTAATTTGACTTTACAAACAACAAGAGGGCTTAATTGGAGTCTATTTCTTCGGAGCCTAAACATATAAAAAATAACTTAACTGGCTGATGCAGGTTCAATAACCGTGCCGGCCGCCACCGGGAGACCCTTGAGGCAACTTTTGGTTTTAATTTAGAATCCTCCAATCCTCTATATGTAATTATTGGCGGAGAGTCACGTCATATCTTTCGATATACTGTAGGCCTACCGTAGGTGACATGAGTCTCACTAGTGTTGAGTATTGTGCTGTTAAAAGTGGTGTAGGTCTTATTTATTTAAAGAGCATATTGAAGTTAGAAGCAGTTGGATTTGAATCAAAACCGTACAACTATTGTAGCACCGTTTTGCGCTGCTCTGAGACAAGCATGGGGACTGGTCTTGATAAATCAATGAGATTTTTATTTTCACTTAATCTCCGTTTGGGTATTGGTTAGACTAGAATAAAAAATTGTGGGTGCAGAAATGTTATGCTCTTAGTGTAACCTTTATGTAACTAGGCAGGTCAGTTTCTTTTTTTTTACAAGGACAGCCTACTCCTTCCTCCAAGTTGGGGAACTGAACCCCAAAAGTTTGGACACACCTACTCATTCAAGGGTTTTACATTGTAAAAGAATAGTGAATATATCAAAACTATGAAATAACACATATAGAATCATGTAGAAACCAAAAAAGTGTTAAACAAATCAAAATATATTTTATATTTGAGATTCTTCAAAGTAGCCACCCTTTGCCTTGATGACAGCTTTGCACAACCAGATTCATGAGGTAGTCACCTGGAATGCATTTCAATTAACAGCTGTGCTTTGTTAAAAGGTAATTTGTGGATTTTCTTTCCTTCTTGGTGCGTTTGAGCCAATCAGTTGTGTTGTGACAAGGTGCGGGTGGGGGGGTGGGTGGGGGGAGGAGATAGACCTATTTGGTAAAAGACCAAATCCATATTATGTCAAGAACAGCTCAAATAAGCAAAGAACAACAACAGTACATCATTACTTTAAGACATGAAGGTCAGTCAATGTGGAACATTTCAAGAACTTTCAAAGTTTCTTCAAGTGCAGTCGCAAAAACCATCAAGCACTATGATGAAACTGGCTCTCCACAAGAGCTCTTCACCGCCACAAGAAAGACCCAGAGTTACCTCTGCTTCAGAGGATAAGTTCAATGGTGTTACCAGCCTCAGAAATTTTAGCCCAAATAAATGCTTCACAGAGTGCAAGTAACAGACACACCTCAACATCAACTGTTCAGAGGAGACTGCGTGAATCAGGCCTTCATGGTTGAAATTTCTGCAAAGAAACCAAAACTAAAGGACACCAATAAGAAGAAGAGACTTGTTTCGGCCAAGAAACACGAGCAATGGACATTAGACTGGTGGAAAACTGTCCAAATTTGAGATTTTTGGTTCTGCTGTGTCTTTGTGAGACGCAGAGTAGGTGAACGGATGATCTCCGCATGTGTGGTTCCCACCGTGAAGCATGGAGGAGGAGGTGTGATGGTGTGGGGTGCTTTGCTGGTGACACTGTCTGTGATTTATTTAGAAATCAAGGCACATTTAACCAGCATGGCTACCGCAGCATTCTGCAGCGATATGCCATCTCATCTGGTTTGCGCTTAGTGGGACTATCATTTGCTTTTCAAAAGGACAATGACCCAAAACACACCTCCAGGCTGTGTAAGGGCTATTTGACAAAGGAGAGTGATGTAGTGCTGCGTCAGATGACCTGGCATCCACAATCACTCGACCTCAACACAACTGAGATGGGGTTGAGATAGTGAGAGGAAATAAAAAGGAAGAACAGAAGAGAACAGAAGGACAGAACACATCATTCAAAAGGCCTAGTAGAACAGCTTCTCCCTGCAGGACTATGCTTAGAAAGAAACAGCACAGCACAGAAGAGAGATGCCAAATTGGCTTAAAAATTAAGACCAGAACAAAGGCATAGTGGAAAAACACACTACTTGGCCAAAGCATCTTGATCTCAGCTGAATGGAGCTCTGTAAGAGCATAGAGAGAGAGGCAGTAATGACTGCTAATTCATTCCAAGATGGATCTCAAATGGTACCCCATTCCCTATATAGTGCACTACTTTTGACCAGAGCTTTATGGTCACTATATAGGGAATAGGTTGCCATTTGAGACACAGAAAGAGCCTGCAGTAGCCTGGGTTTCACTCTCCATTGATCCACTACTGTACTATCTGATTCACTGCTCTACTATCTGATTCACTACTCTTCTATCTGATTTACTACTCTTCTATCTGATTCACTACTCTACTATTTGGTTCACTTGTACTATCTGATTCAGTACTGTACTCTCTGATTCAGTACTCTATGTGATTCAATGCTCTTCTATCTGATTCACTACTCTTCTATCTGATCCACTTCTCTTCTATCTGAGGCAATGAGGGGAGAATGTCTGGGTGAGCTGATGATGGGAGATAGGGAGAGGCTGTGGGGTGAAGATGGGGTGAGGAGGAAGAGGGGTGAAGCTAGGGTGAGGAGGAGGGGTGAAGGTGGGTGAGGAGAAGTGCTAGTAAACAGATAAAGTTCCTAGGCTGTGAGGGGAAAAGCCTCCATACATCCAGTATGTTGACAGCAGAGTAACAGAGAATAGCCTGATATAACTATGTGGCTGTGATAGTAGCATGCCAAGTTGGTAAAGTGGCTTTAGAACATGTTTTAGAGAAGCTCTGGTTCAACTGAGCAGGATAGAAAGGCAGCTTATAGCTGCTTGGTTGCCAATGTTGAGAAGACAAAGCCTCTCAGAGCTCAGACATACATTGGGTACCACAGATGATCTGACATTGTGTCAACCCTCTTGCTCTTTCCTTCCTACTCCTTGCCACAGGCTGCTGTCTAAGGCTGTCTCATATAATAGAGACTAGACTGTCGTCTGCACTCTGTCACCCTCTGCATTTTGACCCTCTCACACATACACACACACACATGTACACACATGCACTCAGGCACGCACACATTAACTCACAAACATTCTCTCCACACGCATGCACGCACGCACACACACACACACACACACACACACACACACACACACACACACACACACACACACACACACACACACATGCTGATTGTCATATTGGCTCAAAATAGAAATAAAATAGAAATAGGAGAGAAAGAGGATGTCACTCCACACATTCTCATGTCTGTTTTTTACTTATTACCCCATTCTCCACGTTCCATTTGGACATGTCTCTACAAATGTTTACTAGGAGTATGCCTATACTTTCCTACAAATTATAACTATGTCTCATGAAGCCACTTCCTCCACAAAGCATCATGTAGTCCCTTACTACAGTAAATCCATCCCTGTAATATTGTGTAGGAGAGAGGCGGAGCTGGGAGATTGAGCAGGTGCATCCTATTCCCTATGTGCCGTGGTCAAATGTAACACACTACGCACAGTAGGGAATAGAGGAGCCATTTGGGAGGCACCCGATGATCGAAAGATTGGGGGGTATTTCATGCGATTCCAGATGAAGTGAGCTGAGTGTTATAACATGTAATGGGCCTGTGATGTACCAGGTGGCTGATAGCTTTCCTGCTGATGTAAAACACGTCTGGAGTGTGCTGACGCCGCCACTCTGCTCTGTTCTGTTCTGTTCTGTCAAATGAGCCCTTTTTTATTAAAATAGAGAATAGGGCCTATTCACTCAGATACACCGTCTCATCTGCTCACCTAGAGGATAGTGTGGCTGCATCCTAAATGGCACTCTATTCCCTAAATACACTTTTGACCAGGTCCATAGGGGTATGGTCAAAGTAGTGCACTATGTAGGGAATAGGGTGCCATTTGGGACATAACCCAAAGTTCCCAGCACTCAGTGCAGACAGACAGACAGACAGGCAGACAGACAGGTTGGGGTGTAGAGGGAAGAGATCATGGAAAGTGCTGATCACACATGCTGAATGGAATATATTATTTTTATTCAATTAGAAAAATGTCCTGACTAACATTTCTTTCCCTTCTTTGAACTAACTGCCTAACATTGTAACAGGACACCTGCAGATGCTAGATCATGTATTTTGACAAAGGTTGTAAGATAAGTAAGAATTGTCCCAAGCTCTAGTCAGCCAAGACTGTTGTGACCTCTGGAGTAAGTGCTTATCAGACCTGGTTTCAAATAATATTTGTTTCCTTTCAAATATTTGTAGCATTTGATTAAACCTGCTTGGCCTGCCAGTTGGACAAACTATTCCATTGGTTTCACTGTACCAGCCAATAATAGATAAATCAAGAGCAGCTAAACTATTTTAAAGAAAACAAATAGCTAGTATCTAATACTGTGGCCCTATCTCACATCTCTCTCCCCCAGGACTCCCCTGATTGCTGCCGGGGTGATAGGTGGCCTCTTTGTGGTGGTCATCGTGGCTCTGAGCGTAGCCGTGTCCGTCCGCAGGAAGAGCATCAAGAAGAAGAGAGCTCTGCGACGCTTCCTTGAGACAGAGGTATGGAGTGTGAATACACACACATCACACACACGTGCAAGTGCACACACACACACACACACACACACACACACACACACACACACACACGCACGCACACACACAGGCACACACACAGGCACACACACACACAACTGGAGACAAAGTTTGGAATGTGGATATGATAATCAAGGATAGAGGTATGTACTTCAAGTTTTCTGGAGACAGGACAGGGTAAGGACATCTTGAGATATGGATCATAGACAAAACTTCCATTGGGCTCTCGTCAAAATATAGGGAATAGGGTGCCAATTGGGACGCAAGGCCGAGTTTATAGTACAAAGACTTTGCAATGATTGGTTTTGAAGTTTCAGTTCAAGAGTTCACTACATCATCCTACATCCTAACCTTAGTGAGATGGACTTCCCTTCACTCACTGCTTTATGAAGAGCTGTAATAACACAGAGCCAGTAGTGCCAATCTCTCTCGTGTCATGTGATGTGCTCTGTTATAGGTGAGGGCCACCAGGGGCTATGAGAACACAGAGTGGCCTCTCTCCCTCTTCTCTCCATCTTCTCTCCCTCCACTCTCATTCTTCTCTCCCTCTCCTCCCTCCGTCCCCTCTCCCTCCTCTCTCCCCATTCTCCGTCCTCTCTCCCACCTCTCTCTTACCTCTCTCCCTCTCCTTTCTCCCTCCTCTCTCCCTCTCCTCTCTCCGTCCTCCCTCCTTCCATCCTTGCTCCCTCCTCTCCTTTGTTAATGTTTAGAATGACAGAGCTTCAACCCAGAGTCAATAATGACTAGGGTTATTATTTGGCTGTACAGAACCTTTTCGGGAACGGA
The DNA here is from genome assembly GCA_030435695.1 of Brachymystax lenok tsinlingensis. NCBI lineage: Eukaryota > Metazoa > Chordata > Actinopteri > Salmoniformes > Salmonidae > Brachymystax > Brachymystax lenok. Next base: position 18,385,989 of record CM059785.1, read on the forward strand.
CGCTCTGTACAGAAATACCATCAATACTCACATTGAACTGACTCTGAACCAGGCTTCAAAGCAACACAAATACAATCACACCTTATTAAAATCCCAATCATCTTGTTGCACTGCGTTTATAGAACATTATGCCACTGTACTGTACCTCGTCTCGAAACGTGAACACAATAACCATTACTGTATTACAACGTTACTTTTATGTAGAGGTAGCTATGTCCCGTTGTATCTGAGTTCTACAGAGTATCTGCTCCTGACCAGCATTGCAATACACTGTCTTAGAGTACAGGTTAACATGAGAGGAACACACGCACACGCACGCACACACACACACACACACACGCACACAATCCTACAAGCCTATGCATAACAACACTCCCTGCTTCCTCCTGACTCTGCAGCAGTACAGCAGAACTGTCTCCTGTCACTGTCCCTTTGGATAATTAGGCAGCTCATCCATCAAATGGAATAGACAGATGTCATCTGCATCCCAAATGGCCCGCTATTCCCTACATAGTGCACTACTTTTGAAAAGGGCTTGTAGGGGAACTGGTTGCCATTTGGGACACAGCTCAGGCTGTACTTATGTCATCTCATGTCATCTTATTCTCTCATCATGGTTGAATCCCAAATGGCACCATATTCCCTACAAAAGTAGTCTACTATACAATAAATAGGCTGCCATTTTGGATGCATCCCCAGGCTACACCCTGGACAAAACAAGTGTACTATGTAGGGAATAAGGGACGGGGAGCAGAGCCCAGACCTCTTCTCTCATCTCTCATCCCGTCAAAACATCCATCCTAATGAATATCCCAGCCTGCCTTCCTCCACTCCCTGCCACGCGACCCCAACCAGGAAGCGTTCTGTCTGCATTTGGAGCTCTTAATGAAATATCAAGAGCATTGTCTCCCCCCTCTCCCTCGTCTGATCAGAATGAATGGATAGGATAGAGAGGAGATGGTAAGTCCCTAATGGCACCTTATTCTAGGACAGAACCACTGCCAGGTCTGCATGTCTGCAAACAGCCCACTATTGTACATGTGATAGGAGATATATGATATTAGTTATAAAGATGACTGTGAAATAACATTAACAGGCAGGCTGTCGTTCAGTTTCACTATAATTGAGTTAGCCATGACTTGGGTTCATATTTTCGTCCCATTCAGTACTGTAGCTACTAGCTACATACTGTGAGACGCCTGATACATATGTGTCCTGTTCTATTGCTAATGTTGAGGGCGGTATAGCACTATCTCACTCTGAGCGCTGATTGCAGAGAGGAAAGACAGACAGACAGGCATTCACTCTACAGTCACCATGTAGGAGAAGAGAGTAGGGGATGGGAGGAAAGGGGAGGAGAGGAGAGTAGGGGATGGGATGGGAGGAAAGGGGAGGAGAGGAGAAGAGAGTATGGGAAGGGAGGAAAGGGGAGGAGAGGAGAAGAGAGTAGGGGATGGGAGGAAAGGGGAGGAGAGGAGAAGAGAGTATGGGAAGGGAGGAAAGGGGAGGAGAGGAGAAGAGAGTAGGGGATGGGATGGGAGGAAAGGGGAGGAGAGGAGAAGAGAGTATGGGATGGGAGGAAAGGGGAGGAGAGGAGAAGAGAGTAGGGGATGGGAGGAAAGGGGAGGAGAGGAGAAGAGAGTAGGGGATGGGAGGAAAGGGGAGGAGAGGAGAAGAGAGTAGGGGATGGGAGGAAAGGGGAGGAGAGGAGAAGAGAGTAGGGGATGGGAGGAAAGGGGAGGAGAGGAGAAGAGAGTAGGGGATGGGAGGAAAGGGGAGGAGAGGAGAAGAGAGTACTCTGTGTTTACACAGTTGGTTCAGGTTCCATTAAAGCTCTCAACACCACATAGTGTAGTGAAAAAGCCTGAATGTACTGCACTCTAAAAAAATGATGGGTTAAAAACAACCCAATTTGGGTTATTTGGTAACCCATCACTGTATAAATATTGGACAGAACACACACTGGGTTATTTTGACCCAGCCAGTTCGGTTGTTGGGATTACCCAAATATGGGTTAATTTAACCTTCAATTAGGTATTTTTTACTCTCATCCTGCTTTGACCTAGAAGCTGGGCCTTTTTTATTTACCCATATCTCATTTACTGTAGTATTGTCTGGGCCACTACATGTGCCTGCTACTTACACTAAATACTCATCATAAAAAATACATTTGCTTGACTAGCCACCTCCTCTAATTACCTGGCTCCATCTGCACCTTTGTTTAAGAAACTCAGTATCTTGTCTGTTTTCAACATTAATGCCAAATATGCATTTTCATCTACAAATACTCATATCTCCCATACAGTTTGCCTTTCAATGGATTCTTCCAGGTTAATTCTGAAATCCATCTATATAACACAAGACACTGCAATAACCTTCACATTCCCCACAACCGCACCTCAAATAGTCAAATCTCTATCAGATTCAGAGGTACCATACTCTAGAATTGCCAAAACCTCATCATCCCTCGATAACTTTAACGTAGACTGGGGGTCAGTCTGATTAACCAAAACTACTCAGTAATCTCCTCCATATAGCCCAACTCTCACACTCACATCCACACATGCACACACACATTTAAACAAAACATATACTGCTAAAAAAAAATGTGATTGCTGATCGGTTCATTTGTACCTTAATGGTTAGTAGGTTTTGTTATCTCTTTTAATATACTATTTTATTTTTGTACGTGTGTGGTATACAGTTTCTTTGTGGTGTGGTTTTTATAGAATCCCTTGGGCTAACAACCACACCTGCACACCTAATATTTTGTTGTTGTTGTGATAGCTATACAACAGAATATGAATGACATTTACTCTCACGGGTAGCTAAATAACTATCTGAAAGTCACACCCCTACTAAACTATGCCTCCAGTCTTCTGATCTGACCCACTGGGTCATATCTCAATAACCCCACCCCAATATCCTAGCAGTTTTTAAAGAACACAACAAACCCAACAACAACAAAGAACCCAACTTAATGACCCAATGCCCTACAACCCAGCATTTTTTAGAGTGTACCATACAGTTACAGTGCCATCAAGTGATGGTGCACTAGGCTCTTTACAAGTTGTTTCAATAATGACAAGATTGTGGCTTTTTCCACTATACCTTACATTACTCCTCTCTCACGCTCTCTCCATCCTCTTCTCCCCTCTGTGCTGTCTTGGTTACCTGCGTACACACACACACACACACACTACCCACTTCTTTCCTATTATTTTATTCCTCAATGCAACCCTAGTGCTTTGACGTCAGTGATATCAGTTAGGGAGTAACAAGCAGGGAATGACTCTACTCGTAGAGACTACTTAGTAAATGGTAGTGTCCTAGTAGTCTTCCTCAGTATTCAGCACCACAGATTAGAGGAGGTTGGTGGACAGCTCCCTCCTTGTCTTTGCTACCACACATTCAGCACCTCATGTAATGGACAGCTCCCTGATGTCTAGGGCGATAGAGAGGTGACTGGATTTGTGGCCCTCAACTCTCTATTCCTCCCCCCTCTCTTTCCCCCTTTCCTTCCCTCTCACCTTCCATGCCCCTCCCTCTCCTTCCCTCTCCCTTTCCCCTTTCTCTATCCTTCTTTTCCCCCCTCCCCCTCTCCTTAGCTCTAATGCGATACTGATTTAGAATTCCATTTAAATGAAGAACAGCTATTGTTTTTTAATCAGACAGCAGTGATGAGCCGGGGGGCATGGCCGCAGCTGAGAGAGGGGAGCTGATTTACTCATTCTCTCTCTCCCCTCTCTCTCTCTTTCTCTCTCTCTCCATTTCCCTCTCTCCCTCCCTCTCTCTTTCTTTCCTCCCGCCCCTGTCTCTTTCTCTCTCTTCACTCCATCCCTCACTCTTTTTCTCTTTCTCTCCCCTATCTATATTTCTTTTTTTTTCTTTCTCCCTTTATCTCTCACCCCTACTTCCACCCATTATTATCCTCCCTCTATCTCTCACCATCTCCTCCCTCCCTCTCTCATTCTCTCTCTTTCCCCTCCTCTCTCTCTCTCTCTCTCTCTCTCTCTCTCTCTCTCTCTCTCTCTCTCTCTCTCTCTCTCTCTCCCTGTCCTCTCTCTGCCTCTACTTCATTCTTCTCCACTTGAAAGATAATGAAACAACTACTCTCTCATACAATTTCTGTAAAAGTTTAAAGACTGCCATGCCCATGGGAGATGTGACTGGTTGGTTGCTTAATTGCTTGATGGATAGATTGGTTAATTGACTGGTTGATGGAGTGAGGAACTAACATATTGCCGATTGATTGATCGATTAATTGACTGACTAATTGACTGATGGGTTGATTGATTGTGTCTCCCTACAGCTGGTGGAGCCCCTAACACCTAGTGGTACAGCCCCTAACCAGGCCCAGCTCCGCATCCTCAAAGAGACTGAACTCAAGAGGGTCAAGATACTGGGCTCGGGGGCCTTCGGCACTGTCTACAAGGTATCACCTTATCACATACCACAATCACTTGTTTTGCTCATTAGAAATTAGGATGTGTTTAAAGAGAGGACAGAGGGAAAAATGGACGGAGAGATGAGGGAGGGTGTGAGAGAGAGAGAGAGAGAGAGAGAGAGAGAGAGAGAGAGAGAGAGAGAGAGAGAGAGAGAGAGAGAGAGAGAGAGAGAGAGACGTTTACTTGCTTTGGAAATGTAAACATTTGTTTCCCATGCCTATAAATCCCTTTAAATTGAATTCAGAGAGAATCCCATAGGCACATAGTAAGGATCACAAGCACATCCAAGTCAGGTCTGCTGTTACGCAAGAGAGAGGAGAGCAAGCCCTGAACTATGTCTCACATTATAGAGGTCTGAACTATGTCTCACAGTGTAGAGGTCTGAACTATGTCTCACAGTGTAGAGGTCTGAACTATGTCTCACAGTGTAGAGGTCTGAACTATGTCTCACAGTGTAGAGGTCTGAACTATGTCTCACATTATAGAGATCTGAACTATGTCTCACAGTGTAGAGGTCTGAACTATGTCTCACAGTGTAGAGGTCTGAACTATGTCTCACAGTGTAGAGGTCTGAACTATGTCTCACAGTGTAGAGGTCTGAACTATGTCTCACAGTGTAGAGGTCTGAACTATGTCTCACAGTGTAGAGGTCTGAACTATGTCTCACAGTGTAGAGGTCTGAACTATGTCTCACAGTGTAGAGGTCTGAACTATGTCTCACATTGTAGAGATCTGAACTATGTCTCGCAGTGTAGAGATCTGAACTATGTCTCACAGTGTAGAGGTCTGAACTATGTCTCACAGTGTAGAGGTCTATACTATGTCTCACAGTGTAGAGGTCTAAACTATGTCTCACAGTGTAGAGGTCTGAACTATGTCTCACAGTGTAGAGGTCTGAACTATGTCTCACAGTGTAGAGGTCTGAACTATGTCTCACAGTGTAGAGGTCTGAACTATGTCTCACATTATAGAGATCTGAACCATGTCTCACAGTGTAGAGGTCTGAACTATGTCTCACAGTGTAGAGGTCTAAACTATGTCTCACAGTGTAGAGGTCTGTACTATGTCTCACAGTGTAGAGGTCTGAACTATGTCTCACAGTGTAGAGGTCTAAACTATGTCTCACAGTGTAGAGGTCTGTACTATGTCTCACAGTGTAGAGGTCTGAACTATGTCTCACAGTGTAGAGGTCTGTACTATGTCTCACAGTGTAGAGGTCTGAACTATGTCTCACAGTGTAGAGGTCTGAACTATGTCTCACAGTGTAGAGGTCTGTACTATGTCTCACAGTGTAGAGGTCTGAACTATGTCTAGAGAAAACAGTGTCAAACTGTGTGATTCAGCTGCCGTCTAACTCAGCTCTCCTCCCCCTTTTTTGAAACACATTTTTCCTGTTCCCTCCGTCTAACTAACCTCTCCTGCCCCCCTATCTTCCTCTCTCCTCTTCTGTCATCCCTTCTAACTCACTCCTTCTTTCTTTACCGTCTTCTACCCCTCTAACTGACCTTTCCTCTCCCACCATCTCTTCTCCCTCCTCAGGGTATCTGGGTCCCGGAGGGCGAGACTGTGAAGATCCCAGTGGCCATCAAGATCCTGAACGAGGCAACAGGACCGAAGGCTAACGTGGAATTCATGGACGTGAGTGTTTTACCGGCTCCGTAGAGACCCCATACAGTGCCTTCAGAAATTATTCAGACCCCTTGACTTTTTCACATTTTGTTAGGTTACAGCCTTATTCTAAAATGGATTTAAAATAAAATCCACTTATCAATCTACACACAATACACTATAATTGCAAATTTTTGCAAATGTATTGAAAATAGACCCTTTACTCAGTACTTAGTTGAAGCACCTGTGGCAGCGATTACAGCCTCGGTCCTAGCTTTGATTCATCTGTACTGACCTCGCTTTCTGGATGATAGCGGGGTGAACAGGCCATATCTCGGGTGGTTTATGTCTTTTATGATATTTTTGGCCTTCCTGTGACATTGGGTGCTGTAGGTGTCCTGGAGTGGGCAGACCGCAGCACCCTATAGAGAGCCCTGCGGTTGCGGGCGGTGCGGTTGCCGTACCAGGCGGTGATACAGCCCAACAGGATGCTCTCAATGGTGAATGTGTAACAATTTGTGAGAGTCTTAGGGGCCAAGACAAATTTCTTCAGCCTCCTGAGGTTGAAGAGGCACTGTTGCGCCTTCTTCACCACGCTGTCTGTGTGGTTGGACCATTTCAGATTGGCAGTGATGTGTACACGTGATGTGTAAGAACTTTAAGATATTCACCTTCTCTACTGCGGTCCCGTTGATGTGGATGGGGGCGTGCTCCCTCTGCTGTTTTGTTGACGTTGAGGGAGAGGTTACTTTCCTGGCACCACTCCGCCAGGGCCCTCATGATTGAGTTGGAGGCGTGAATGGCCGTGCAGTCATGGGTGAACCGGGAGTACTGGAGGGGGCTGAGCACGCACCCTTGTGGGGCCCCTGTGTTCAGGATCAGAGTAGTGGAGGTGTTGTTTCCCACCTTTACCACCTGGTGGCAGCCCATCAGGAACTCCAGGACCCTGGTTGCACAGGGTGGGGTTCAGACCCAGGGCCCCAAGCTTAATGATGAGCTTGGAGGATACTATGGTGTTAAATGCTGAGCTATAGTCAATTACAGTTGAAGTCGGAAGTTTACATACACCTTAGCCAAATACATTTAAACTCAGTTTTTCACAATTCCTGACATTTAATCCTTCCCTGTCTTAGGTCAGTTAGGATCACCACTTTATTTAAAAAAATGTGAAATGTCATAATAATAGTAGAGAGAGTGATTTATTTCAGCTTTTATTTCTTTCATCTCATTCCCAGTGGGTCAGAAGTTGACATACACTCAATTAATATTTGGTAGCATTGCCTTTAAATTGTTTAACTTGGATCAAACGTTTTGTGTAGCCTTCCACAAGCTTCCTACAATAAGTTGAGTAAATGTTGGCCCTTTCCTCCTGACAGAGCTGGTGTAACTGAGTCAGGTTTGTAGGCCTCCTTGCTCGCACACGCTTTTTCAGTTCTGCCCACAAATTTTCTATAGGATTGAGGTCAGGTCTTTGTGATGGCCACTTCAATATCTTGACTTTGTTGTCCTTAAGCCATTTTGCCAAAACTTTGGATGTATGCTTGAGGTCATTGTCCATTTGGAAGACCATTTGCGACCAAGCTTTAACTTCCTGACTGATGTCTTGAGATGTTGCTTCAATATATCCACATAATTGTCCTTCCTCATGATTCCATCTATTTTGTGAAGTGCACCAGTCCCTCTTGCAGCTAAGCACCCCCACAACATGATGCTGCCACCCCTGTGCTTCACGGTTGGGATGGTGTTCTTCGGCTTGCAAGCCTCCCTCTTTTTTCTCCAAACATAATGATGGTCATTATGGCCAAACCGTTCTATTTTTGTTTAATCAGACTAGAGGACATTTCTCTAAAAAGTACAAACTTCTGACCCACTGGAATTGTGATACAGTGAATAATAAGGGAAATAATCTGTCTGTAAACAATTGTTTGAAAAATGACTTGTGTCATGCACAAAGTAGATGTCCTAACCGACTTGCCAAAACGATACTTTGTTAACAAGAAATTTGCGGAGTGGATGAAAAACGAGTTTTAATGATTCCAAACTCAGTGTATGTAAACATCCGACTTCGAACTGTAGATATTCCTCTTGTCCAAATGGGATAGGGCAGTGTGACGGCGATTGCATCATCTGTGGATCTATTGGGGCGGTAAGCAATGTGAAGTGGGTCTAGGGTGTCAGGTAGGTGTGTGAGATATGATCCTTAACTAGCCTCTCAAAGCACTTCATGATGACAGATGTGAGTGCTACGGGGCGATAGTCATTTATTTCAGTTACCTTTGCTTTCTTGGGTACAGGAACAATGGTAGACATCTTGAAGCGAGTGTGGACAGCAGACTGGGATGGGGAGATATTGAATATGTCCATAAACATCCCAGCCAGCTGGTCTGCACGTGCTCTGAGGACACGGCTAGGGATGCTGTCTGGGTCGGCAGACTTTCTAGGATTAACACGCTTAAACGTCTTACTCACGTAAGCCACAGAGAACGAGAGCCCACAGTCTTCGGGAGCGGGCCGCGTCGGTGACACTGTGTTATCCTCAAAGCGGGCAAAGAAGGTGTTTGGCTTGTATGTGAGAAAGATATGGCTGGTTTTCCCTTTGTAATCCGTGTTTGTCTGGAGTACCTGCCACATATTTCTCGTGTCTGAAGTTTTGCTTGTTTGATTGCCTTATGGAGGGCATAACTGCACTGTTTGTATTCGACCATATTCCCTGTCACCTTGCCGTGGTTAAATGCGGTGGTTCACGCTTTCATTTTTGCGTGAATGGTGCCATCTTTCTACAGTTTTTGGTTTGGGTAGGTTTTAATAGTCACAGTGGGAACAACATCCCCTATACACTTCCTAATGAACTCAGTCACTGTTCAATGTTAAGTCAATGTTATTCTCAGAGACAACCCAGAACATATCATGAAACATACACCTACGCATTTCTTCGCTCTGACATCTAAAAGTTATTTCTGGCTATATTTAATAACACAAAAATGTTCTGGGATAATAATGTAAGAAATAACACAACAACAAACAAAAAAATACTGCAAAGTTGCTAAGGAGCTAGAAGCAGAGCTGCCGTTTCTGTCGGCGCCATCTTACTGTTTCACAGTAAACAAATTAACAACTGAATTTCAGCATGCTTAAAGGGAAGGGCACTCAAAATGAATGGCACTTACACAAATTACTGATGATTGGCTGAAGAAATGCATAATAAGAAGCTTGTGGGAGCTGTTTTGCTTTTAACATTATCGATCATAATCTGCTGCAGGAAAAATGTATTTGTTATGGCGTTACATCCCCTGCTATATTGTGGATCGAGAGTTATCTGTCTAACAGAACACAGAGGGTGTTCTTTAATGGAAGCTCTCCAACATAATCCAGGTAGAGTCGGGCATTCCCCAGGGCAGTTCTCTAGGTCCCTTACTTTTTTTCAATCTTTACTAATGACCTGTCGCTGGCTCTGAGTAAAGCCCATGTGTCTAAGCATGCTGATGACTCAACATTATATACGTCAGCTACCACAGCAAGTGAAACCACTGGAACACTTAACAAAGAGCTGAAGTCAGTTTTAGAATGGGTGGCAAGTAATAAGCTAGTACTAAATATTTCAAAAACTAAAAGCATTGTATTTAGGACAAACTATTCACTCAACCCTAAACCCTGTACCTCATCTTGTAATGAATAATGTGAAACTAAACTGCTTGGTGTAACCCTGTATTGTAAACTGGTCAAAACATATTGATGGGGAGAGGTATCAAATCAAATGTTATTTGTCACATGCGCCAATTAGAACTGGTGTAGACTTTACCATGAAATACTTGCGAGCCCTTCCCAGTGGTGCAGAGTTTAAAAATAGTAAAAATAGTAACACATGTCTGACCGTAATAATGTGCTGCTCTGCTCAAAGTAGAGGAGAGATTGACTGACTGCATCCCTACTTGTCTTTGTGAGAGGTATGGACATGTTGATAGCACCGAGCTGTCTGTTCAAACAACACCTCAGACACCCATGCATAGCCCACAAGACATGACACCTGGGGACTCTTCACAATCCCCAAGTCCAGAACAGACTATGGGAAACGCACAGTACTACACAGAGCCATGACTACATGGAACTCTATTCCACATCAAGTTATTCATGCAAGCATTAAAATCAGATTTAAAAAACAGGTCAAACTACACCTTATGGAACACTGCGAACTGTGAAGAGACACAGAAACACACACATACAGGCAAACATGCATACGCACACAGATGCTGGCATACGCACTCTACACACACGTACATTGTAATATTGTTTCGTGGTGGTATTATACATTTTGTGCTGTTTAACAGTGCATTCGGAAAGTATTTAGACCCCTTGACTTTTTCCATATTTTGTTATGTTACAGCCTTATTCTAAAATGGATTAAATAGTTTTTTTTCTCATCAATCTACACACAATACCCCATAATGACAAAGGGGGCAAATGTATAAAATAAAATAAACTGAAATATGACATTTACCTAAGTATTCAGACCCTTTACTCAGTACTTTGTTGAAGCACCTTTGGCAACGATTACAGCCTCAAGTCTTCTTGGCTATGAAGCTACAAGCTTGGCACACCTGTATGGGGAGTTTCTAACATTCTTCTCTCCTTCTCTGAAGGGTGGATGGGGAGCGTTTGGCATTACTTTACCCTACAGGCTCTGGTCAAAGGTAGTGCACTATTAAGGTAATAGAGTGCCATTTGGGAAGCAAACTTACATGGCTGAAGAGACAGACTTCAGCGACAAGCTTCAGACAGAGGATGCTTTTGTAGGAGCTACCTCCCTCCGCTCTCCTCCCACCTCTCTCCTCCCCCTGCTCTCCTTCCTCTGTTCACCTCCCTCCGTCGCTCTAGTCCCTTTACTCTCCTCCCTCTACTCTCCTCCCTCTACTCTCCTCCCTCCACTCTCCTTCTGCCGCTCTTTTCCCTCAGCTCTCCTCCCTCAGTTCTCCTCCCTTTACTCCCCTACCTTTACACTCCTCCCCCTACTCTCCTCACTCCGCTCTTATCCCTCTGCTCTCCTCCCTCTGCTCTCCTCCCTCCACTCTCCTCCCTCCGCTTTTCTCCCTCTGTTCTCCTCCCTCCGCTCTTCTCCCTTCGCTCTTCTCCCTCTGCCCTCCTCTGTCCGTTCTTCTCCCTCCCTTTACTCTCCTCCCTAAGTCCTTCTCCCTGCGTTCTCCTTCCGCCGCTCTCCTCCTTCCGCCGCTCTTCTCCTTCCATCTTCATCCCTCCATACCCCTCCCTCTGCTCTCGTCCCGCCCTGACATGGAGGATATGGGAAAAGTCTGCTCACAGCTTCTTAATTTAAACAGCAATCAAAACGCAGTGGCACATGTCTTGGACGAGGAGAGACACACGCAAACACACAAGACACACACAGAGACACACACACACAGACGTAGAGATGGCCCCTGGCGATGTTTGGCCAATGAGCAGCAGCCGTGTTCCCTCCTGCAGCTAGCAGCGTAGCAGGAGGATGAATACTCATTAAGTTAACTGTCAACTCTATGGTATTCTGGAAGTCACTGTGTGTGTGTGTGTGTGTGTGTGTGTGTGTGTGTGTGTGTGTGTGTGTGTGTGTGTGTGTGTGTGTGTGTGTGTGTGTGTGTGTGTGTGTGTGTGTGTGTGTGCGCGTGCGCGCGCCTGGGTGTGCGCCTGGGTGTGAATGCCTTTGTGTGCTGCAGCACGGAGTTATTCCTTTTGAAGACCTAACCACAGCTCTGGGCCCTTCTTTATTGCTGCAATACAAAAGCTAGTGGTCTCAACCTCCATTGTTTATGGAAATGGTGTACCTATGTTTTGTTTTGTTAAATTGTCGTGATCTTATTGTATCTGGATCTGTATAAACACATAGAAACAGGCAATCGAACGTACACACAGACACAATGACACTCACATTCACACTCACATTCATCAAAGCTAACACTAATAGGCTGTACTTCTGATGGCTATGTGCACGTTTGTGAGTGCTAGTATGTACTGTATGTATCTTGAGAATTGGGTGATTACATTTTTATATTTTTTCTTGATCTTACTTGTGCTGCTCGTCAGTTAACCAAATGGAATAATGCATGATTTGAATGAGCTCAAAATACATTTCAGTCATAAGAGTTCCTTTTCCCCCTGACATATCGAGAGCTTTGGGCTATAAGCTTCTATCTGCAAAAATATGATTCTGAGATAATTGGCTTTAAAGTCCAGCGTGCAGATAATGTACCCTATCAGATACACTATACTGTATATACAAAGGTATGTGGACACGGCTATTTCAGCCACACCCATTGTTGACAGGTGTATAGAATCGAGCAGACAGCCATGCAATTTCCATAGACAAATATTGACAGTATATTGGCCTTAATGAAGAGCTCAGTAACTTTCTAAGTGGCACCATCATAGGATGCCACCTTTCCTACAAGTCCGTTCGTAACATTTCTGCACTGTTAGAGCTGCCACGGTCAACTGTAAGCACTGTTATGGTAAAGTGCAAATATTCAGGAGCAAAAACGGCTCAGCCGCGAAGTGGTAGGTCACAAAAGCTCACAGAACAGGACCCCCGAGTGCTGAAATCTCCTGTCCTCGGTTGCAACACTCACTACCGAGTTCCAAACCAACTCTGAAAGCAACAAGAACTGTTCTTTGGGAGCTTCATGAAATGGGTTCCCATGGCCGAGCAGCCGCACACAAGCCTAAGATCACCATGCGCAAACGTTGGCTGGAGTGTTGTTAATGCTTGACGCCATTGGACTCAGTGGAAAAGCTTTCTCTGGAGTGATGAATCACACCTCACCATCTGGCAGTCCGACTGACAAATCTGGGTTTGTTACCAGCCCCAATGCATAATGCCAACTGTAATGTTTGGTAGAGGAGGAATAATGGTCTGGGGCTGTTTTTCATGGTTCGGGCTAGGCCCCTTAGTTTCAGTGAAGAGAAATCTTAACACTACAGCATAAAATTATATTCTTTCTAGACCATTCTGTGCTTCCAACTTCGTGGCAACCATTTGGGGAAGAGATTTGTGTGGAAGAACTTGACTGGCCTGCACAGAACCCTGACCTCTACCCCATCGAACACCTTTTGGGATGAATTGGAAGGAACGCGGACTGCGAACCATGCCTAATTTCCCAACGTCAGTGCCCAACCTCACTAATATTCCTGTGGTTAAATAGAAGCAAGTCCCCACAGCAATGTTCAAACATCTAGTGGAAAGCCTTCCCAGAAGAGTTGAGGCTGTTATAGCACCAAAGGGGGGACCAACTCCATATTAATGCCCATGATTTTGGAATGAGCTATTCGACGAGCATGTGTCCACATACCTTTGGTCATGTAGTATATTTATGTTGTTGGTGTTGTATATTTAAGCAATAAGGCAAAAATATATGTTTTCTCATACACGTAGTATACGGTCTGCCATGGCTGTCAGCCAATCAGCATTCAGGGCTCGAACCACCCAGTTTATAATGTGTGATATACATGGGTTCTAACAAGAAAATGTGTACCATTTATACTCCCTGCATGTAAAAACCATGAAGACTGGCGGAAAGCCCCGAACGTAAGATGGTAATTTCTATGTCAGTGGCACTTCACTTTTTAGTATGGAATACAGCTGCAAGGATTTTTATCCAATATTCACAACATAGTGACACAATTACAATCTTTATAGAAGAAAAATTATAAGTGGAAATACGTATTTGATTAGCAAGCCAGCAGCAGATGAAACAGAAAGTGAATTCTCTCCTCCAAAGCGCATACCAGTGACAAACTTAGCTACACTGCACAACATATAAATGCAACATGTAAAGTATTGGTCCCATGTTTCATGAGCTGAAATAAAATATCACAGAAATGTTCTAACATTTTTCTGCCCCCCAAAAATTCAGGGGCAAATGTTCACCTTCAATAACCACTGGCATGCTGGAGAAGTGATGAATCCCGGTTTCAACTGTCGTGTGGCGTTGTGTGTGCAAACGGTTTGCTGATGTCAACGTTGTGAACAGAGTGCCTCATGGTGGGGTTATGGTATGGGCAGGCATAGTCTAAGGACAATGAACACAACTGCATTTTATCGATGCCGATTTGAATGCACAGAGATACCATGGCGAGATCCTGAGGTCCATTGTCATGCCATTCTTGTCACCCATTGAGCATGTTTGGGGTGCTCTGGAATGACGTGTATGACAGCCTGTCCCAGTTTCTGCCAATATCCAGCAATTTTGCACAGGCATTGAAGAGGAGTGGGGCAACATTCCACAGGCCACAATCAACAGCCTGATCAACTCCATTTGAAGGAGATGTGATGCGCTGCATATTGTGACGGCCCTGAATTTGTCTGAACCGTCTCAGTGCTTCTCCTTCCCATAGAGCGCTTCCCCTTTAATTCCCAATTAAATAGCCAGCATCAGCTGCGCAAAAGTGGGGTTGTGATGGAGCTGCGAATGAGGATGTGTTCAACCCTCAGTTACGAAGCTGCTGTCTTCCGTTTGTTTTGTTACATTTAAAAGTGTACTTTGTAGCCTAATAGCAAGTTTACCCAGGATCGGATCCACTCTTTGCGTCCGTTGGACTACCCATCGCCGTTGTTTTTCTTGGCCTTTCTCCGCTGAAGATCTGTTGGCGGATTGGATTGTCTAACTGACTGACCAACTGACTACCACCTTTTTGTATACGGTATTTCATGTGTTTTGGTGTGATGTATACCGGGATGATTTATGTGGTCAGTTGTAATTGAGGACTTATTAAGATTTGATACGCTTTATGGTTGTGGTGAAATAATTGTTATTTTGATTGTATGATTGATACAAGGTTTACGCTACACTTTTATGAATGGACAAACATTGCGTGACTAAGGTCACTTGAGTTCCCTGAACTCCTTTACCGGGCTGGACTCTTTTAGGCCCGAGGTACAGGACTTTTCTGGAGGATCCAGAGCTCATTATTTGTTATATTATTATGTGTGTGTGTGATCATTTATGTTGGTAATACAACCCACGCAAAAGAATACCGTTGTTTTGAAGTTATTTCCAATGTTTTAAGGGTTTATGAAAAGTGTAAGTCCATCCTGACTTTTACGAGTCCTTTGTATTGGTGTAGACTTGACGGACCAGATGGGACTCATTCCCTCCCAAACCAAAAGGAGAAACCAATATTTTCTCTGGTAGGCACAGCCTACCTGGCACCCCTATAAACTATAACCTCATAGCAAAACCGGAAAATATTTACTGGTTTTCAGATCCACGCCCCTACTTTTTTTTGTGATGTATCTGTGACCAATAGATGGATATATGTATTCCCAGTCATGTGAAATCCATAGATTAGGGCCTAATTAATTTATTGCAATTTACTGATTTGTCACTCAGTAAAATCTTTGAAATTGATGCATGTTGTGTTTATATTTTTGTTCAGTGTATGTTATCAACATCTTTTTTTTATGAAATGTTTTATTTAACTAGGCAATTAAGTTAACAAATTCGAATTTACAATGATGGCCTACCCCGGAAGACGCTGGGCCAATTGTGCTCCGGCCTATGGGACTCCCAATCACGTCCGGATGTGATGAAGCCTGGATTCAAACCAGAGACTGCAGTTACACCTCTTGCACTAAGATGCAGTGCCGCTGTGCTACTCAGGAGCCCGACATATGGCAGTACATAAACAAAATCTAGCTCACTTCACTTTAGGGCCGTGACGAAACCAGTATCACAATATTTTTTCCAAGGCAAAATGTTTAACACGAAGCAGACCAAACTATTTGGTCCTTTAAAAAACTGCTGTAGGTAAAATATTGTGTGCTTTAGCTTGTAAAATATATAAATGTGAGTTTGGATGACAAAAAAATGATGTTTGTTTCCAACATTAGGGCTGTTTTCCTAAAGACAGGTATCGCCCCGGCCCTACTTATTTTGCTAGTTATAAAGACATGGCCACAAATTATTTCAGAAATGGATGAAGTGGATAGCTAGCTTAAGCAAGCTAACTTTAGCAGCTGCCTCTTCAACAAGACTTTTAGATAACAAATCCACAATCCACACCTCCAAAGAAAGCATGGCACTGGAGCTTCAGAATGGCCCGAAATACCACAACACATAGCCCCACAAAGACCTTGAAAACTTGCTCTTTACAGTAACAGTGACCTCCGTCAGGGCCAAAACTACTCTTCCCAATAGTCTTGTACTACACAGTATATAGCGGGATGGGCCACTTTGATGGGGGTAGGGGCCACTTTTTTTTAACTCATCACAAGCTCGTGGGTCGTAGTAGATAGCGGGTCTGTGTACTTCACATGCAGTCAAAGCTGGCCCTAGCCTTTTGGGGGCCCTAAGTGTAATTTTGTTGCGAGCAAAACAGCAGAGAAAGAAATAATAATTCCAAAGCATATATAATATTAGACCTTGATGAAAATTTATGTCAACTAGGCAAATGAAAAAGCAAAAAAAATGTCAGCAAAACAAAATCATACAAAGCAAGACTGTACTGTGAGGTCCAAGGGAGTGGATTAGCGGAGAGAACATTTTATGGTTTTAGAGTTAATTTCATACAATTTTGCAATGGGGCGGGAGAAAATGTTTCAGTTTTAATTAAAGCAAGTTGTTGCAAATCTACACATTTTGCCATGGGGTGGAGAGAATATTTAGCAATTTTGAATATGATATCTTAATGAGTGTGTCACAATCTTCATAACGGACAGACCAAGGCGCAGCGATGCTTCCAGTATACATTTTTATTTATGAACGATACTGGGAAAATGACAAACTAACGAAGATCGTAACGAAGATCGTAACGAAGATCGTAACGAAGATCGTAACGAAGATCGTAACGAAGATCGTAACGAAGATCGTAACGAAGATCGTAACGTTGACATAACTTGACAAAACACAATGCTATGTACAAACAATAACCCACAAACCCCAAGTGAAAAACTACAAACATATATATGGTTCCCAATTAGAGACAACGACACACAGCTGCCTCTAGTTGGGAACCATTACCCCAACATAGAAATATCTAACCTAGAACAGAAAAAACCCTACACCAAAAACAAAACAAAACACTCCAGCCTGTCTACTCAGGCCTGGACGTGACAGAGTGTGACTCATTAAGTAATGTCACCATGATAACTACAAGTTTAGATAGCTGGCTAGTCTAACTTTATTTTAATTTTATTTATTCTTTTTATAGGGGGTAGATCAGCTTTAATATTGCAGATACATTGTAGTTATGTTAATGTAATTGCATCACTTCAAATCCCACATATATTTTTAGCAAATATATAAATACATATACATACATACATGTACATACATACTGTACACACATATACATACACATATAAACACATACAAATACATATACATACACATATAAATACATACAAATACATATACATACATATGTTGTATAAATATATGTATTTTTTATATATATTTTCCTTTATTACTTTCTAACCCTACCACCACTCCCCTAATTGGAGTATACTAGTGAACAGCAACGCTTAGGCCTCTATGTCCAGCTTATACATACTATATACATTTTATGAACACAGTCTATTTTACAATAGTTATATTTAGTTTGTTCTTACTCCTGTCCTTCCTCTACCCTCAATCTCTCCCATCTATTTCTGATGTCCATCCAGTTTGATTTATATTTCTTTATATATCTTTCAAACTGTGCTCTTTCACAAAAGTTCTTAACCCATATACGGACACAGTATGTTTTACATTAGTTATCTTGTCATTATTTGTTGTTATTAGTCCCAACCTTCAGCTCCTTTCAACCCCTCCCATCTATCTCTTAACACCTTCCATGTTGGATTTATATTTGCCATATATTTTTCAACTGTGCTGTGATGTTTCAGCAAAATCTGCAGAGCTGGGAAGGTTGTATACCCCATATAAATAACAGTCTATTGGGTGCAAGAATTTAGTATAATCATTGACATTGAACAATCCGGTGTCGTTTTGCATATCAATTCATAAACCATGTGCCATGAAATCGGTATGTCAAAAATCTTGTCCCAACTATTTTGCAATCTATATGGCACGGCTGTAAGTGTTTTGGTCCTGAAATGAAACTGGTATACTTTTTTATTTATCACAATTTTAACCAATTATGGTCTTTAATGCAGGGCCAACAGACAAGTTTTTCCCCCTTCCACTTTCCTCTTTCATTTTTGCAGTAATGCTGCAAATACTTCATTGTAATTCTGGCTAGTCTAATTTACCAATCCCCAATTTTTTGGGGGGACATGGGTTAATTGAGTCACTGTCAGTGAAAAACTGCTGACTCACAACCAAATTTCGAAATTGCACCTTGTATAGTCTAGTATTTTAACATTAAGTTGAGACCCCCAACTGAGTTCCTAAAAAACAATTAAAAAAATAATGTTTTTTTGTTTTTGGAAATGTATCCGCTGGCCTACAAAAGCAGGCCCGCAGGGCCGTCAGCTGCCCATCCCTGATCTATAGTATGACAGCATCAGCTGTTAGCTACCAACAGCTGGCAGACGTGTTTACATTTGGTTCGTTTTATCAGTGTTATTTAGATTGAAGACGTGAACTAAATGCGCTATATCTAGCTGACGTTAGCATATCAAGCATATCTCTTTCACTTACCCAGTTGACTTCCGTGCTCACTGAAGTCCATGATAATGCTCGGTCTCTGCTGGTGCTGCTGGCTGTTTAAGTTGCTTTAGAAGCCACATTGATGGTAGGGACACTTTGAGAAGTAACTTCTTGCTGAATCACTCCTTCCATTGGCGATAGCCGTGGAAGTTGTCATGGAATAAATGTGCCCCGCAGATTGACAATTAGACGCCCAATTCGCCCGCCTGATTCTCAACAAATGTATCCCACTTTTTACTGTTTTTTATTCATCGTGTAACGCTGACTGCGGGGCATTGTGGAATTTTTTCCAAAGTTAGAGCTGATTTAGAGAACCTCAAACCCAACTTTTGGAACAACATAATATTATAACAATTGAATTCAGAGTTTGTAATTTGGGAATGTTTACTTGGCTCTATGTTACTGTTATATGCATTTCTGGCATTGAGAAACAAGTGCTACACTCCCTTTAAAGTTCCGAACTCTGCTTTGAATGGTTGCCAGCAATTTTTATATTGTATTATTTTGAACTTAAGATGAATTGGGGTATTCTGAGTACTGTATAGGTAGAGAACATTGGACAGAACAAGGCTATGTTAATAACGACATTTTGACAAAATTGGTGAATGTACTGTATGGTCTCTGCGTGGGCCTAAGTTCCTGTGTGTGTTCCCCAGGAGGCTCTGATCATGGCCAGCATGGAACACCCCCACCTGGTCCGTCTCCTGGGGGTCTGCCTGAGCCCCACCATCCAGCTGGTCACCCAGCTCATGCCCCATGGCTGCCTGCTCGATTACGTCCACGAACACAAGGACAACATCGGCTCCCAGCTGCTGCTCAACTGGTGTGTCCAGATCGCCAAGGTAAGACTCACCTGTTATGGTCAAATCTTGTCTGGGAGTTTGAGTGCTGTCTTAGACACTTTCTGTTTGTGTTCCTTTATCTCATACTCTACATACCCACACTGTATTGGAAAACTGTAATTTATACAGTAATTTTAGGTATTATCAACAGTAAAAAAAACTGCAGCATACTGTAGGTCAGGGTTACCCAGCAGGAGGCCTGCGGGCCAATGGTTTTATTTGGTCCCCCAAGTTTTCAGAGCAAAACAAGTATAATTGTTGGATATAAGACTGTAAAAACACCAGGAATCAGCTCTAAGTGATTTTAATTTAAGAAATATTTTCCCAAGTATTCCTAAGCATAATAGAGAGACACGTGGTAGTATACAAAAGTAAGCAAGGTTTGAAATGATTATGTTTTAGTTAAACATTTGATCTGTTTGGGCTTCTCGCGGTCAATTTGCAGTCTACAAATTATTTGTAATTATGTTCCGCCGCAAGACCGTCCGCTCAAGAAAAAATTGGCCCTCAGCTGAATCTAGTTGATGATCCCTGCTGTAAATAATGGTGCATTGTGGGAAAATTGCTGTATTTTGAATGGTACTGTAATTCCACCCCACATAATACGGTACTGTATCATATCCACTAGTGGGTGCAGGGTATTGTTGTTTCTGTCTCATTAACATATTTGGAGGAGTGCCTTGTAAGGGGCTATATTTGTTGCACCCATGAGTGAGAATGCTCTACCAATTTAACCCGCCCCCCAGGACATAATAAGCCAAGTGAATCAAATGCATTCCTCCTATCCTTGGATGGGTGAAGAAGACGTCTGTCTCTGTACATCTTCCTCCGACGAGAATGTTTAGTTCTGAGGGCGGTAGACTCAAATTGATTCCTCTGAATTTAAAGACAAGTAAATAAGATAGCAGCTCACATCACCTTGGGTCTGGAGGTATTGGACCGTACTGTTTGCTCAGAATAATTTTACTGACACATACACACACACACAGACCCTGTCTCACACCCCCACTGCATCCCCACAGTCCCGAACCAAGATGTTACGCACGACTCTTTTGTAGATTCAATATCTCAGACAAAATATGCCTTTTGTTCATAGATATGGCACTGTTGAGGGTTAAAGGTGGGAGTTTTCTACCATCAACTTTTAAAGCATTAGTTACCGTTAGGAATAAAAAAAGAGCAACACTTGCTGTAGGCCTACGAAATGTTCCGGTCCACTGTACCTCAGTTGGTAGAGCACAGTGCTTACAGCGCCGGGATAGTTGGTTAAATTCCTGCGACCAACCATATGTTTAAAACGCATGCTCTCATGACTGTAAGTCGCTTTGGATAAAAGCCACTACTAAATTACAAATATATATACCCCAATGAAGTGATTATTTATTATGTTACATTGCACAGGGAAAGCATACATTAAGGCTGCTTTCCCAAGCGTTGCCCTATTCTCTATATTGTATTTCACTTTTATTTATCCAGAGGAACCCAATGGTGCCCTGAGAACAAACAACTCACAAACATTATAATTCAATAAATCAATACAACAGCAAAATTCACTACAAGATACAACAGATACAGACACATCACATCTCAACAGTGCACTACAGAGTCATTATCAAAAGAACCGCACACTGTAGGGAATAGGGAGCCATTTGAGACTGAGACCAGGTGTTTCTAAGGCAGTGGCTGTGATGGTTGTAATGGCCTTCTCCTAGGGGTGAGTCAGTGGACCCTCAGAGGCCCCAGGTAATGAGGGCAGGGGCCTGGGATAGAGACAGCATACCAGTCCTCTATACACTCTGTGGCTAGGCCTCACTATGGGGGAAGTCATATGTAACTGAATTGCAAATTTTTAAGAAATCGACACGCATACTATATATGGGAGTGTCTGTTCCCACCACCACTATACTCAATACACCACACTCCTGCCTGAATAGTCTCTGGCGGCAGCCTCTGTGCTTGTGAAGGTGGCACCCCAATTGCGGCCGGAGAGGGCTCAGCTGCAAGCTGGGGCTGAGTATCAAAGTTTGGCTCTGGAGTTCGCACTCCTCTGCCACCTAAAGGAGTGGTGTCCAGAGCATCCAGGCCTGGGAGGAAGGAGGTGGCAGCAAAGGGGGCTGCTGCCTCCTGGCCCAGCAGCTGATCCACATGGCGTCGGTGCACCTAACCATCAGGTGTCCGAGTCCTGTAAGAGACCGGTCCAATGGCTTTTTCCATGACTGTAGGGCCTCCAGAGTAGCTCGTCAGGTTCAAAATGCCTTAAATGACCGTGGCCCCCTGTCTGCATCATCCTTCTGCCTTAGACGCATTTCATTTGCGAAGTCCAGGTACAGTCAGTCTAAGGCAGTTGTCAATCGCCTGTTAATTAACAGCTCGGCTGGACTCTTCCCAGTAGTGGCTGTGGGTGTAACATGATGAGACAGCAAGGGTCTGCCAGTCACCCACCGAGATCCCCGACAAAGCCTCTTTGGTTGTCTGAACCATGCGTTCAGCTTGGCCATTAGAGGATGGGTGATATGGGGCTGTTGTGACATGTCTGATTCTGCGCTGCCCAGCAAACACTTTAAACTCAGCAGAAGTGAAGACAGCTCCATTGTCTGACACCAGGATGTCACACAACCCATGTGCAGCAAACAGGAGACAGAAGTTGCTTATCACAGCAGCAGAGGACATCAAACTAACCATGGCTACTTCCAGCCCCCTTGAGTGGGAATCCACCACAATGAGAAAGTGAATTCCTTTGAATGGCCCAGCGAAGTCTTTACAAAGATGAAACCATTTCTTTTTTGGGTGACCTTGCGTCACCTTGGGTGGAGCATGGAGTGACTCCTGACAGGTGGCGCAGCTTCACACCAGTGCCTCAAATTACATGTCCATCCAAGGCCACCACATAGCTCTGTGCCATTGCCTTCATCCTCACTATTCCAGTATGCAAATTATGCGAGGAACCACCACCCGACTGTCTCACAACACGCAGTTCTTGTGAACCAACAACTCATTCCGACAAGACCAGTAGGGCCAAACTGGCTGCTTGGAACCTCGGAGTCCCATCAATGCAAGACCCAGCGAAGCACCCGGGACAGGACAGGATCCTTCAAGATCAGTGTGACTATTCTAGAAGCATGGAGAGGGGCATCAGGCTCCACCTCCAACAGCATCACTTCCCAGGGAAGTGGTGCCTCAGACAAAGGGGTAGCGAGTGTCAAGTGACTCATCCACATTAACCAGCTGCTTCCCTGGACGATAGCAGAGCTCATAACTATGGGCTCCCAGTATCAGGCTCAATCTGACCATCGAGGTGAAATAATCTGGTGCATGGGCTTCATATGATGAAGCAAGCCCAGCAAGGGCTTGTGGTCAGTGTAGGCCACAAAATGGTGACCTGACAAGTACCGATGGAACTTCTTGACAGCAAAAATGATCACCAGGGCCTCTTTATTCAGCTGTGCATAGTTCCATTCAGTGTCATTTAAGGTCCTAAATGTTGTGCACACAGGTGCCTCCTGACCATCAGATTCCACATGACTCAATAAGGCAACAAGCCCATATGGAGACGCATCACATACCATAGTGGGCTAGCAGCCCATCTGCTTGCAGCAGCCGTTTAGCCTCCAGGGAGCTGCCTGGTCCAGTAGGTTATGCAAGGGCTCCAACACTGTAGTTTTATCAAGCAGGAAGCAGTTGTAACAGTTGAGAAGCCCCAGAAACGACTGAAGCTCAGACTTGTTCTTGGGAGATGGTGCCTCCTTAATGGCCTTTACCTTATCCTGGGTTGGTCGTACGGCATCCTTGTCAACGTTGAACCCCAGGAACTCAAAACTGGGTGCAAATAAATGCACTTCCTTTGCATTTGCAGCCCTGCTTCCACAAAGCGCCTCAGAACTTCCCTCAGCCAAGAGTTATTCTCTTCCAGGGTCCGGCTTGTAATCAGTATGTCATCCAGATACGCCTGGACCCCTGTGATGCCTACTATCAAGGTGTCCATGTAGCACTGAAAAAATTGCCATTGCTCTGGACACTTAAAACTGGAGCTTTGTTGCTCTAAAAAGCCCCCGGTGTGTGTTGATATTTGGGAGCTCCCTTGCATCATCATCCAAAGCTAGCTGCTGGTAAGTTTGTCTTAAATCCAGCTTTGTAGACACCACCCCTCCTGCCAGCGTCGCAAACAGCTCAGCCAGCGTTGGCAAGGGGTAAACATCAGGGACCACTGCAGTTTCTCCAGAGCCTCATACCTTCGGCCGGATAGTGAAAGGTACTGGTCGAGTTTTAAAGAACTTAGGGTCGATGGCTATGGACATAGGGTGCCCCCTGTAAAGCCCAAGCCCCTTGAAAGCTTTTGTCTTGCAAGAACTCTGGATGAGCCGTTGTTGCTCCTAGACTTTTCCAGGTAGCCTAGTGGTTAGAGTGTTGGACTTGTAACCGGAGGGTTGCAAGTTCAAATCCCTGAGCTGACAAGGTAAAAATCTGTTGTTCTGCCCCTGAACAAGGCAGTTAACCCACTGTTCCCCGGGCGCCGAGGACGTGGATGTCGATTAAGGCAGCCCCCCGCACCTCTCTGATTCAGAGGGGTTGGGTTAAATGCGGAAGACACATTTCAGTTGAAGGCATTCGGTTGTACAACTCACTAATAATGGTGACTTTGACTTTGTTTCCACAGCACTAACAGTTGATTGGGTTAGCTCTAAATTTTACGACCTGACTTGTTGGAAAGGTGGCGTCATATGACGGTGCCACGTTCAAAGTCGTTGACCTCTTCTTCAGTAAGGCCCTTCTACTGCCAATGTTTGTCTATGCAGATTGAATGGCTGTGTGCTCGATTTTATTCACCTGTCAGCAATAGCCAAATCCACTAATTTGAAGGGGTGTCCACATACTTGTGTATATATAGTGTATATGTCCCCTTCGTTTACAGTAGTGACAGGTTGCAGCACTAAACCTACAGCTGTTGGAATTATGGGGCCCCCCACATCTGAAAAAGGCTCTGACGTCCTCTCTGGACTCTGACTCCGCCCCTCTGCGCACACAGGCCTACTACGTGCAGTGTGATGAATGCTAGAGGACCTGGTCATTCAGGGTGAAGCAGGCAGGCATTATTTGCAGAATTCTCAGCCGCCAAGGCTTTTTCCTCAGCCACTCTAAATGTCAGATTGGGCTCAGCCAATAGGCGCCGGAGAGACTAGTCTAATACCCACAAATAATTCTGTCACGCAGCATCGGCTCCAGCTGATCTCCAAAATTATAGTGCACCGAAATCCGGCTCAGCCCAGCAGTAAAACTGGAGATATTCTGATCTGCCTTTTGTTTACAGTTATGAAAATGAAATCTGTCTGACAGAGATGTCACTATATCATCGTAACTCTTTGCAGTAGGGAGGGCTGGAGCGAGCAGAGAACGTAATGTAGAACACACGCTCAGAAGCACAATGGTTTTCTTTTCGGCATTATAAATGTCATTATCCACCCAAAAAAAAACATTCCAGCCTTTCAATGTACTCCTCCCAGGAGCTATACCTTTCATCAGCAAACTCCTCAATCTTCCCAATCAAAGCCATGATAGCGTCGGAAAAGGAAAATCCACTTTGATTTACTCATTAAACCTCTTCAAAGCATTCCAGTTGAATCCGCTTCTATGCCAGTATTATGTCCATGACATGGTGAAAGTACAATAACAAGGACACATTATATTTAGACTATTTACTCCATGGTGCAGGCAATAAACATGAACATGTAGGCAGATGACTGTGAACTTCCACACCTATGGGGCGTGCACGCTATATATGGGAGTGTCTGTGCCCGTTCCTTAACGTGCCCTCCACCACTATACTCAATACACAACAAGGTAAATGTGCTCCCTCACTGCAGGGCAATTCGTGACTCTCCAGGCTCCCAGGCTCCTGGGAGGTTAATCTGTGTCTGGGAGGCGAGGTGAGACGCCTCTCTATCTAGCGCTTTCTATCCCTCTTTCTCTCTCTCTCTCTTTGTGTCTCTCTGCGTCAGACAGCCCTTCACACAATGGATTATTAATGGAATAATAAGCCGTGGGATCCATTCTAATGAGCAGATTAATCATGCCCTGTTTTTTATTTATTTTCTTTTTCTTCTACATCTCTATTTCTTTCTTGAGGTATATCCCTCACTTTCTGTCTACCTCACAGAGTGCGTCGTCCTTTTAACTCCATAGCTTTTTATTCCCTTTTTTTCTCTCTCTTTCTTTAAATCTCCAATTCTCACACTTTCTCTTACTCACTGTGTCCTCCTTCTTACTCCATCTCTCCTGAGCTGTATCCCCTCCTGTGTCTCATTTCTCTCATCAGCATCACAGAGTCATTCTGCATGGGGACACGTTAGTTAGCTGAGCTCACTAGGCCAGGCCTGACAATTAGAACCAGAGTTAAAACAAATAGAACTAGAATCACTGTATTTCTATTTTTAGAACAGAACAGAAAGAATTGAACAGACGGCAGAGATCTTAGAAAATAGACAGAGGTTCATATTGCTAACAGAACATATGCAGTCCTCTGTTGTTGCATTTATCTCTATCACATCACTCTCTCACATATCCAGTACATGTCCTTGTGAAGCTAAAGACAGCTGAGGATTACTGTCGTACAGATGGACCTTCAATATGACGGCTATTACCGCAGCTGTCGTCATTTTGTTCACACTATCTAGCTCTGACAATTATTTGGTTTATTTGGCACGTTGCAGACATTGACTAGTTATCTTCTCTAGTCCCCTCTTAGTGTTCTATAGCTCTCCTAGTGTTCTATAAGACTCAATGCATCTTGAGGTAATTTCTCTGTGCAAAGCTCTCTCCCGAAGCTGAACAAATATCTCCCTCCCTCCCTCCGTCTCCGTCTCTGTCTCTCTCTCTCTCGCACTCTCTATACACCATACTCTCTCTCTCTCTCTCTCTCTCTCTCTCTCTCTCTCTCTCTCTCTTTTCCTTTCTCTCTCTCTCTTTCTCAATGTCTTTCTCTCTCTCTCGCACTCTCTACACACTATACTCTCTGTCTCTGTCTCCCGGGGTGAACAAACATCTCACTCGCCGCCTCATTATTTAGACGCCAGGGTGTGTCTGTCCATCCCTCCATCCCTCTTTCCCTTCACTCACTTTTTCCCCATTCCTCTTTTTCGTTGTCCATCTCTTGGGGTGTTCCCTGGTTATATTTCGAGGGGGAGCAGGCATAGTTTAGTTTATATAGTGGAGCTCTGCTAGTGGAGTCAATTGGTGTGAGAATATGCTTCATCCCGATGTGACGCTGTACGTTACAGAAGTTACTCACTGTCCTCAAGACAGCAGGCAGTAGCAAACACTGTGCAAACAGACAGCAGGAAATAGAGAGGGTCGTAGAGATTTACACACACACACACATGCCAGTGCACACACACACAAACACATGCTCACGCATGCACGCATACACACACACATGCATACATACACACACAATGCGGAGTGCAGAATTAAAAGCAGGAAGAGATGGATGGGTGGAGGAGAGACAGTAGGGCAATGGATGACTGGAGGCAGGTGACACTATGGATGAGGGCAGAATGACAGACAAATGATAGCCTGCCAGCCCCAGACCACACACACATCTCTGACACACACACACACACACACACACACATCTCTGAGACACACACACACACACACACGTCTCTGACACACACACGTGCTCATCTCTCTCTACAGCGCTCTCTGTTTCTCTCGTTCTCTTCCTTCTCCCCTCTCTCTTTCTCTCTCTCTCTTACACACACACTCACATACCTAAATCCTCAGAGAAGAGAAAAGGATCTTGTCACATAATTACATCACAGCGACAGTCTAATTTCCAACAAATGAGGTGAGATGGCTGCTATGCCAAGCGCGTAAATTCCTTTCAGCTTCAGATGGCACCATCAATTGGTTTCTCACAAACCCAATTAAATACTTTATTTGAACATTGAGTTTACACAACCTTGGAGACCTAGATATTATACCTACAGGTTTCTCTTTTCTCCTTTCTCTGGTACAGCCAACTACAGTGCCATTAAAAAGCATTCCCCCCTTTCTGATTTTCTCTATTTTTGCATATTTTTTGATACTGAAAGTTATCAGATCTTCAACCAAACCTAACATTAGTTAAATGAACCTGAGTTTACAAATAACAACAGCAAAAAATGGACACTTATTTTATCTATTGAATTGACAAAGTTATGCAACTTCAAATGTGTTGCTTTGTAGACATGATTGTGTGTTTTAGATCATTGTCTTTCTGCATGACCCAGCTGCACTTCAGCTTCAGCTCACAGACGGATGACCTGACATTCTCCTGTAGAATTCTCTGATACAGAGCAGAATTCATGGTTCCTTCTATTAAGGCAAGTTGTCCAGGTCCTGAGGCAGCAAAACATCCTCAAACCATCACACTACCACCACCATGCTTGACTGTTGGTATGAGGTTCTTACTGTGGAATGCAGTGTTAGGACCCATGTTGTCCAGAAAGTTGACTCAAGTTTGTCAAAAAGGACCTGGAAGCACCTTGAAGATCATCAAGACTCTTGGAAGAATGTTCTATGGACAGATGAGTCAAAAGTATAACTTTTTGGATGACATGGGTCCCATTATGCCTGGCGAAAACCAAACACAGCGACGTGGGAGATCTACAACTACAGGAAGCGTTTGGTTGGAGTCATTGCAGCTAAAGGTGGCACAACCAGTTATCGAGTGTAAGGGGGAAATGTATTTTTCACACAGGGGCATTGGGTGTTGCATAACTTTGTTTATGAAATAAATGAAATAAGTATGTCATTGTTGTGTTAGTTGTTCTCTCAGGTTCCCTTTATCTAATATTAGGTTTTGGTTGAAGATCTGATAACATTCAGTATAAAAAATATGCTAAAGTAGATATAATTAGAAAGGGGGCAAGAACTTTTTGTATATTGTCAAAACAATACAATATGCTTTATCGTCAGAAATAATATCCCGATATGAAACTGTAACTGCCTGCTACACACAGTACCAGTAATTGCCTTGACCCTGACCTGACTGACCTGGAAGGACGTGTGTGTGTGTGGGTGCGTGCGTGCACGTATGTGTGCGGGACCTGTCATTCACCCACCAGAGCGACAGCTGACCGAGACTCTGACCTCTCACCACTCTAGAGGAGGATCTCAGGACTATAAGGAGGGAAACCATTGTTAGCTGTTGAAAGCTTGCACTGTTTTGGCCTGGTGCCTGTGGGTGTTTGTGTCCATAGCAACACTGTTGTTGTGCAAAATTGAGAGGAAGATGTTGTAGAATATACTCTTACTCTTAGCATTGTTCAGTGAGCCAGAGAAGTTGACTGATACTTTCAGGTATCCTCATAGTATTTCATAGCTTGTATTGTTAGAAGTATATTATCTCTCTAAATAACAGTATTCCTGTTGGGTGTTTACAAGCACAAGGGCTGGAAGGAATGGTAGTTTTCTGTCTTTTTCTCTCCGGATCGTTTCTTTCCTATTCCTCACGGTGTTTTCTCTGCTGCCTGGGTTCACCTCAAATGTTCTTCTTCTTTTCTCTTTCTTGTGCTGTTCTTGTTTATCTCTCTCTCTATTTACTGCCGTATCAGTCTCTCTCTCCTTTTTGTCCTCTCCCTCTCTCTTTTCCTCCATCTGCTTTCCTGAGTACTAAGCAGCCCGCCACCCAAACACACACACACACACTGTGGAATAGACTATTCTGTCTGCCCCGGCCCCCCAAATTAAATTGTAATATTAAACTGTTTGCGTCTGTGCATGTGTGCATGCGTGCTTGTCTGGATGAGTACTTGAACATATTTGAGTGTGTACTGCTTAGACAAAGCATAACTAACATTCACTGATGCAAATTCTAAATTATGCTCTGCCTCTCCCCACTTGTATGAAGGATTGATTGGGAGGGGGTAAGATGGTCAGGTTGTTCAGTGAAGCCTGGGTCATTATCAGAACCATGACCATGAACTACAGAGCCACTGACCAGCAGGCTCTTAACACTAGAACCCCAAAATAGCTGTCCTGCTCCTTCCCTAACTTTTCCTAAATGTTTGTATTTTACATTGCTAATTCGTAAGAATTTTGAAATCAGAAACAGAAAAGTATTTGGAGCCTTTTTTTTTTTTTTCACACCTATTCCAAACTTAACCCGCCAGGACAATGTGCTGTAGGACGTTGGTACCCAGCCAGGATCTAATGCACCTCATTCTCCTCACTGAATGAACGAATGACAAATGAATGAATGGGTGATATTTGTGCACCTTACTTCACAATGTATTTTAAATTAGGCCTAACTGAATGATAAGGAGGGTGAAGAGGTTGATTTCATTTAGAAAGACAGTAGTGTAATGATGAGGTTGTGTTATGCCTATTGATCAGCAGCAAATAATTTGACCGCACGACTTGCAAGTTAGTACAATTTGCTTTTACGTTTTAGTTTGTTAAAAGAAGCTGTTACGGGACTGTTTTAATTACTGTAACTCTATTACTAATCGAATGTGTTATAAGGGAAAAGAAAACATGCTACATGTTGCAATGGGCCTTTAGAATAATCCAAAACATATCCTGGACTCTATCCAAGTTGATGAGTGAAGGGAAGCAAACAATGCCAACTCTCTGAATGAATGACAAATGGATGGAATGGGCGATAATTGTGCAAGTTACTTCACAATCAAATTTAAGTTAGGCCTAACTGAATGATGAGGGTAAATAGGTTGATTTCATTTAGAACAACATTTGAACAAGTTGCATTAGGCCTTTAGAATAATGCAAACATATCCTTGCAAGTTCATGAGTGGGAAACAAAGAATGCCAGTCAGCATTGGAAATAACGCTGACAATTACATTGACAAATATACAATCTATCTGCACTATTAAATCCGATCTATCCCATGAAAAAAAAACTATTCAGTCAGCCTGCACAGCTGGCCCAGCGAAACTACACCTAAACTATCCCAAAATTAATTTCACTCATAATAAGAGTTAGTCTATAGACAAGATTACATTGACAATCATCCAGTGAGTGACAATATTAGGCCTATCAGTTGTCAAATTGTCAAATAATTACATCTTGTAATTGACAAATGCAGGGAAAGGAGGATCACTTTATCAAATCCTTACATGCAGGTAAACCATTCTAAATAATATCAGAAAGAGCCTACTCTGCAGTTTCTAGGACACTTAACTTTGTAAAATAAATCAAAATATTCAAGAGGTGCAGAGTAGGCTTTTCCGTGCTGTCCATGCATTCAGCACATGACCACTGGCGCAACAGCATTGCTCTAGCTACTAAGCAAAAACTAGTAACATATTAAAATTTAAATATGCTATTCCGTCGTCAATGGATGAATGGGCGATAGAAACCAGATAGAACTTCAAAGATCTGAATGAGGAGGGTGAAGAGGGTGATTGAATTCAGAACAATAGTGTATTGATGAAGAATTGTGGGCGCTGTGCGCGTCTAATTATTTTATTATGAAATACTTGATAATTTCTTCTCGGAGAGTCAAATCAGTCACTGAGTACAACATACAACCAAATGAATGTTTGCCGAACCAAACGAATGGACGCACTGACAGCCTTGCAAATGCTTCAGAATTTAGCACACGAAACAAGGCCCATAAAACTGTGTGCAGTGCAACTGATTTGTTTGTGGGGCTTGTGCTGACTGTGAACCCCAAGCATAAAGAGAAGACCAGATTGATTCATGCGTAAAAGCACGTTTATAAAGGCACAATACAGTGTCCGATGCAATCAACAAATGACTGTTTTATATCTTGTCATGAATATATTTTCATTCATATTTATTTATGCAATTCATCCTTTACAATTGTTCATGCACTGGTGCTTTTGTTTAGGAATACGGCAAATCATTTCAACTGTCCACCTGGCTGGTTATACTATTATTTTCTTTTTCATTTCTACTTTGTCAAAAGAAGCTGTAACTGGACTTTATTAATTACTATAACTCTATTACTAATCAAATCTACATAAGTTGATCAAATGGAATACAATGTTTTTATTGGAAGGGAAACAAAAATAGGCTATAGGGCTACATTTTTTCTAGGACTTTGTAGAATTATACAAAATATGTCCTTGACTGTATCTAAACTAATAACCATTGTTGTAAAAAAATAAATGTATATATTTCCACAAATATTTTTTCATGCAATGAATCCTTTACAGTAGTTGATGCACTATTTATCAAGCATTGGTGCTTCTGTTTGCTGCACCTTGGGGGTTGAAATGCATTTATCAGGAACGCCCGGCAACGTTCTCAACGTTCTCTAGTGGGTACTTACAGGCTGAAAGGCCAGGCGGTTCTAGTGTTAAACCACACTCTCAATACATTTAACAGCCTAAACCAAGTGGCATGGAATCACCTGTCCCACAGTTAATGTGTTGGGAAATATAAACCATGGTGTGGTGTGATTGCAAGGAAAAGCAATCCAAATGTTACGCTGTGAGTGGAGTGTGTAAGCGGTTATGAGTTTAACACGGTCAAGGCTCTCTCCTTATCGGACAGCGGTGCAATTAACCGTGAAAAGTAATGGGTCTGGCCGATTGTTATCTGTTTCATTGGGTCAAGTTGGCCATATTTACACCACTCAGCCATCTGGTATGGGCCCACGCCCAGGACTGGAGGAACTACGCATGGACGTGCATGTCAAGTATAGACGCTCACTGTCTGGGGCTTTGTTTTGTTCATATTATCTCTCACTTTCATTTTCTAATTCTCTCTCTCTCTCTCTCTCTCTCTCTCTCTCTCTCCCTCTCTATCTCACAGCTTGTGTGCCTATGGTTATGTTTGATTGAGACTGCAGCAGTAACTGAATTGGCTGTGTCTGTCCACTGATTGGCTTAGAGCCTTAGGGATAAACAGTAGGTTGTCAGCCATGGTTTCTTTGTGAGGAAATACATCTGTATCTCATAAACGAGATAAGAAACAAAGTTATTTATTTTAAGCTGAGATGCATATCACTGTTCTGGAGTGGAGAGACACGATCCTAATCCCTTAACGATTCTGAAGTGGAGATACACAATCCTAACCCTCTCACTGTTCTGGAGTGGAGAGACACGATCCTAACCCTCTCACTGTTCTGGTATGGAGAGACACGATCCTAACCCTCATACTGTTCTGGTGTGGAGAGACACAATCCTAACCCTCTCACTGTTCTGGTGTGGAGAGACACGATCCTAATACCTTAACTATTCTGGAGTGGCGAGACACGATCCTAACCCTCTCACTGTTCTGGAGTGGAGAGACACGATCCTAACCCTCTCACTATTCTGGTGTGGAGAGACACGATCCTAACCCTCTCACTGTTCTGGTGTGGAGAGACACGATCCTAACCCTCTCACTGTTCTGGTGTGGAGAGACACGATCCTAATCCCTTAACTATTCTGGAGTGGAGAGACACGATCCTAACCCTCTCAATGTTCTGGTATGGAGAGACACAATCCTAACCCTCTCACTATTCTGGTGTGGAGAGACACGATCCTAACCCTCTCACTGTTCTGGTGTGGAGATACACGATCCTAACCCTCTCACTGTTCTGGTGTGGAGAGACACGATACTAACCCTCTCACTGAACCACTGCCTCCATGTCCAGCCTGGGCTAGGATACACACAAACACATACCTCATACACACCTGCCTGCGCCACGCTGGGCTTCAAGGCTGTCGGTTCAGGGAGTACTTTGGAATATTGATTGGAATCTTTTTACACACACACACTCACACATGCACACACACACACAGCCATCTCAGGGAGCAGACAGGTGTGTATTATTTACTATGGCCTGAGGAGTCCGGTCATCCTCTGAATGAGTAAACAGTGAATGAGAGAGATCCAACCTGAGGGCCTGCCGGCCAGGGGAAACACTATGAAGAAATAAAGAGCGGGATTGAATTGAATTGAATTGTGAAAGAGACAGAGAGAGAGAGGCTACCCGTCCTGTTGGGGGAGGACGCAGGGAGCTCTGGGTTGGCAGCGCACAACATTGCTGCCTGCCACAAAATGAGCGACAGTGTCTGACGTCTGACAGACCAACCAACCTGCACATGTCCTCTATGCCATTGTTATTGTTCAATGTATGTTTTTTTACCCTTGATTATTGTTGTTACTGTTGTCCCATTGACAATATTGATTATAATTACTTTAATTGTGTTAATAATGTAAATGTATCACTTAATCTCCAAAGTACGCTTTGGCAATATGTACATTGTTACGTCATACCAGTAAAGCAAATTGGAGAGAGAGAGAGAGAGAGAGAGAGAGAGAGAGAGAGAGAGAGAGAGAGAGAGAGAGAGAGAGAGAGAGAGAGAGAGAGAGAGAGAGAGAGAGAGAGAGAGAGAGAGAGAGAGAGAGAGAGAGAGAGAGAGCGAGAGCATTCTTCAGTACAGACCAATAATTAATTTGATGTTACTGTTGTGTATGAAGAAATCATATGGATTATCTCTGTTAATTTTCTCTCTCTGTACATGTGTTCCATGGGAAACTTGTTTGATTGCTGAGCGCTCTCTCGCTTGGTTTCTCCCTCTATCCCTCCCTCCCCATCCCCTCTCTCTCTGTCATTCTCCCAGATCAATCATAGATCAAATATAATGCCTCTCATTACACCACATCCAAATGATGTTATTATGACAGCACTGAGCACTTATGATTATCATTACGATTATGATCATTATTATGATTTCTTCATTACAGCTAATTATTCTGTATCCTAAAGAGGCTTTTAATGGACTCCCGTGCGTTGGGTAAGTCTTTCATCTCAGCACCAGTATTATATTACTCTATTCCCTATATAGTCCATAGGGCTGCTCTATATAGGGAATATGGTGCCATTTGGGACACACACTTTGTTTCCCTACCCTCCAGGCGTTTTAATCGCTCCGGCTTTCTTAGTGCTGACAAGGCATGGCTAGCATCTCACAGAACGGAGCTCCAAGGCCTGACAAATTGAGCAGTACATTGTTGAACGGGTGGGCCAATTAGCAGCCAGGAGACATGTTAAGGGGAGGGGCTGGGGATAAAAAGTTAAACGTGATTGACAGCTCACGCTGGAGAGAGAGAAAGAGAGAGACTGGGTTGTGAAAACACATTTCCTTCCTGTCTGTCCCCCCTCTCAGACTAACCAGGTGCATTTCATGTGCTGCCTCCACAACAAAAGGTCCAATAGAAGCAGTGAAGGTGCAGCATCAAACTGTAGGCTGCTAGGTACAGGTGCTACTATACAGGTCTGAAGCTATTCAGGTTCAAAATAATTCTGACTAAAGCCAATAAAGTGAAGCCAGTGGTTAAGTGCTGTTGATTGGCCTCTGGGCCAGTCAGTTCGTCTGTTACAGTGTCTGGTAAACAAAGCCTAGGAGAAGTGGGCCATTCAGAAGTGTCCTGATGGCTCTGTTAGGCTGGATCAGGCTTGGCCCTTTGCAGACTCTGTGGTAGTTTTATGCCTCTCTATCTGCCTTCTGTGTCCTCAGCCCTTTATTCTTCAGGTTGTTGTTGATATTCCTGTAAAAAATTATGTGCTAGTTCCACTTTAAAAAAACTATTAGCATCATTTTTTTTAGTATTTCAAAAATTCTTACGCATAATATACTTAACTTTTTGTGTTTCACAAGCACAGAAATATTAAGTCCAGCATAAAAAAAAGATCCAACTTAATTTGATCAAATCCAGAACTGTTATTTTACATCAGATCTACTTAATCTTTCTAAATAGTTACTTTCATTGATCGTTTCTTTGTTAAACAAGGTTTATGTATTTCATCGCTTTACATTTTTATCCACTTTAGCGGGAATTGTTGAGCGCAGTGCTCATTCCACTAGCACTAACTGGAGGTAAAGCTGCACGCTTTGTAACTTGATGTATTTGCCTCTGTCAAGAGTGTCAAGCACAATCTTACTAATGGTGAGAATGGGTGGTCTCATCATTGAATGTCAATTTGCCCGAAGGTTTTGATATTTGTTCATCATGATCCATTACACCTCATAGCGTAACACATTGTTTGATACTAATATAGAAATGTGATTCTTGTTCTTCAAACATGCATACAACATTGTGTAGAGGCGTATGCCAGTGGGTCAGAAGTGTACATACACTCAATTAGTATTTGGTAGCATTGCCTTTAAATTGTTTAACTTGGGTCAAACATTTCGGGTAGCCTTCCACAAGCTTCCCACAATAAGTTGGGTGTATTCTGGCCTATTCATCCTGACAGAGCTGGTGTAACTGAGTCAGGGTTGTCCTTGCTCGCACACACTTTTTCAGTTCTGCCCACACATTTTCTATAGGATTGAGGTCAGGGCTTTGTGATGGCCACTCCAATACTTTGACTTTGTTGTCCTTAAGCCATTTTGCCACAACTTTGGAAGTATGCTCAGGGTCATTGTCCATTTGGAAGACCCATTTGCGACCAAGCTTTAACTTCCTGACTGATGTCTTGAGATGTCTCTTCAATATATCCACATAATTTTCCTTCCTCATTGCTATTTTGTAAAGTGCACCAGTCCCTCCTGCAGCAAAGCACCCCCACAACATGATGCTGCCACCCCCGTGCTTCACGTTTGGGATGGTGTTCTTTGGCTCGCAAGCCTCCCCCTTTTTCCTCCAAACATAACGATGGTCATTATGGCCAAACAGTTATATTTTTGTTTAATCAGACCAGAGGACATTTCTCAAAAAAGTACGATCTTTGTCCCCATGTGCAGTTGCAAACCGTAGTCTGGCTTTTTATGGCAGTTTGAGCAGTGGCTTCTTCCTTGCTGAGCGGCCTTTCAGGTTATGTCGATATAGGACTCATTTTACCGTGGATATAGATACTTTTTTACCTGTTTCCTCCAGCATCTTCACAAGGTCCTTTGCTGTTGTTCTGGGATTGATTTGCACTTTTCGCACCAAAGTACGTTCATCTTTAGGAGACAGAACGCGTCTCCTTCCTGAGCGGTATGACGGCTGCGTGGTCCCATGGTGTTTATACTTGCGTACTATTGTTTGTACTTATGTAAACTTCTGACCCACTGAAATTGTGATACAGTGAATTATAAGTGAAATAATCTCTGTAAACAATTGTTGGAAAAATTACTTGTGTCATGTAGATGTCCTAACCGACTTGCCAAAACTATAGTTTGAAATATGTGGAGTGTATGTAAATAACTTCAACTGTATGTTCAAGTAAAGATGACAACTACATTCTTTTATGTCAAATAATTATATTTTCAAGTATAGTTTAATAAGCACCCAAAATTATTTTTACAGTGCAGTCTTCACAGCTAATGGCAAAGAAAGTAAGAGAGAGAGAAACAGATTTTTGTATTCTGCTACAGATGTGGAACAGCTTACCGAGCTACCTGAAAACTGTCATCAGAAATGAACATGGCGCTTTGATGAGAGGTATTCTCTCACAAGGTGACTCATAAATGGCACTTCTGTGCAGTAGTGTTATACATTGTTGTAAATTGCCCACCTGTCATCTGGCTTCAAAATGAGGACCACAATGGAAATAAGCCTCCAGGCTTCATTGTGTTTGGATCTTAAATCTGTACTGTTGTTTCTGGCTGGAGCAGCCTACTACTTTACCCAATTCAATCTGCTGCTGACCTAAATATCATAGTGATTGAATAGTGAAATTAGTTTTCTCCCTGATAGGTCAACAGGATTGTTTGGTTTTCTCTTCCTTTTCTATTTATGCATTTTAATACTTTCTTACCTTACCTGCCGTTGCCTTAGTGGATGGTCTGCTCTCTGTGTCGTGTGGGGCTGGGTTTGATTAGGTTGTGTGTCTGTTTGTGTGAATGAGAAGATACTAAAATGGATATCTGAGCCTTACACAATATTCTGTTGTTAATTATTAACCTGTTACCTACTTCCAATACAAATATTGAATTCAGACACACTTTTAAAGTGTTTATACAA
This sequence comes from Brachymystax lenok tsinlingensis, assembly GCA_030435695.1. Classification (NCBI taxonomy): domain Eukaryota; kingdom Metazoa; phylum Chordata; class Actinopteri; order Salmoniformes; family Salmonidae; genus Brachymystax; species Brachymystax lenok. The sequence continues at coordinate 18,423,427 of CM059785.1, forward strand.
GCCACCCGTTACTGACAGTCTTGTAGCTGTAAGTAGCTATATACTCCATGACTCCCTGCGAATAAAACAAAAGTACCTAACAGGTGGAGTTATTGGTAGCCCCCATCCGCCCTATCCCTCCATACCCTCTTCCCTATAGCCCCCTGCAGTGTTGTTAATGAACTAACCCCACACACACACACCTCTCTCTCATACACACAAAGACAGACACACACACACACACACACCTCTCTCTCATACACACACACACACACCTCTCTCTCATACACACAAAGACAGACACACACACACACCTCTCTCTCATACACCACACACACACACTGTTGGCTCATGATGTCACCTGGATGTAGCAGTTAGAGGTGAGTTACACACATACATCACAACTCTCATGATGCCAAACACATTACCAGGCCCGTCTGGTGCCCTCTTTCTGCCCACCGTGCCACCGTGCCAGGCCTGAGTGGGGCAATGGCCAACCATCCAGGACAAGGTCATATGTTGGCGTATGTTGTGTCACTTTCCTGCTCCTCCCTCAGAACCTTGGACCTGGCCTCGCGTGTGGCCATGTGTGTGTGGTTGTCTGTGTGTCTGTGGGGGGTGACAGACTGAGAGGTCCAGCTCAGACCTTCTGCTTGCCCATGACCTCACGAGAGAGAGAGAGAGAGAGAGAGAGAGAGAGAGAGAGAGAGAGAGAGAGAGAGAGAGACCAGTCTGGCAGATGGTTTGGCATACAGGGGTAGAGGAAAGATGGCTGTCTATATGTGCTGCCTGGTAGCCCCTCCAGTGCGACATCCGCCTGTCTTGTGAGTGTGAACAATACAGCTCTTCAGTCCAAACCTTTCTGCTGCTGTGCTTTGACCTCTCCAAGAGATCCTCTCAAAGTCAGGTCAGGATCAGGAAGATGGGTGTTGTCTACCTTTTTATTTATAATTTTTTTATTTAACCTTTATTTAACTAGGTAGGCAAGTTGAGAACAAGTTCTCATTTACAGCTGCGACCTGGCCAAGATAAAGGAAAGCAGTGCGACAAAAACAACACAGAATTACACATGGGATAAACAATTGTACTGTCAATAACACAACAGAAGAATCTGTATACAGTGTGTGCAAATGAAGTAAGGAGGTAAGGCAATAAATAGGCCTATAGTGGCAAAGTAATGACAATTTAGCAATTAACACTGGAGTGATATATGTGCAGAAATACTGGTGTGCAAAAGAGCAGAAAAACAAATATGGGAATGAGGTAGTTAGTTGGTTGGATGGGCTATTTACAGATGGGCTGTGTACAGCTGCAGGAATCGGTAAGCTGCTCTGACAGCTGACGCTTAAAGTTAGTGAGGGAGATATATGTCTCTTTTTGCAATTAGTTCCAGTCATTGGCAGCAGAGAACTGGAAGGAAAGGCGGCCAAATGAGGTGTTGGCTTTGGGGAAGACCAGTGATATATACCTGCTGGAGCGCGTGCTACAGGTGGGTGTTGCTATGGTGACCAGTGAGCTGAGATAAGGCAGAGCTTTACCTAGCAAAGACTTATAGATGACTTGGAGCCAGTGGGTTTGGCGATGAATATGTAGTGAGGACCAGCCAATGAGAGCACACAGGTCGCAGTGGTTGGTGGTATATGGGGCTTTGGTGACAAAACGGATGGCACTGTGATAGACCGAATCCAATTTGCTGAGTAGAGTATTGGAGGCTATTTTGTAAATTACATCGCTGAAGTCAAGGATCGGTAGGATAGTCAGTTTTACGAGGGTATGTTTAGCAGCATGAGTGAAGGAGGCTTTGTTGCATAATAGGAAGCCAATTCTAGATTTAACTTTGGATTGGAGATGCTTAATGTGAGTCTGGAAGGAGAGTTTACAGTCTAGCCAGACACCTAGGTATTTATAGTTGTCCACATATTCTAAGTCAGAACCGTCCAGAGTAGTGATGCTAGTCGGGGCTGGCGGGTGCAGGTAGCGATCGGTTGAAGAGCATGCATTTCATTTTACTTGCATTTAAGAGCAGTTGGAGGCCACGGAAGGAGTGTTGTATGGCGTTGAAGCTCGTTTGGAGGTTTGTTAACTAGGGAGCAGTGGGGCGCTACTTTTGACCAGGAACACTATTCCCTGTGTATTTTTTTAATGTTTTTAAACCTGGGCTAGCGTCCCAATCCCGACACTACCCGGTGAAATGTAAGGCGCCAAATTCAAAATCCAAAAGTTTAATTATTAAACATTCATCAATGTACAAGTGTTGCATAGTCATCAAAGCTCTGATTCTTGGCAATATCACAGCGTTGTCAGATTTCAAAAAGGCTTTACGGCGAAAGCACAACATTTGATTGTTTGAGGATAGCCCCTCTCATATTTTATGCATTAGCATAAATCCATAACCAAAGCGGGTCTCATAAAACGCATAACATCGCTAATATAAAATCCCTTACCTTTCGAAGAACTTCTGCTGAGGGCTTCCCAAGTGTCCAAAGAAGACATCCAATGGTTCTTTTGTTAGAAAAATGTATTATATCCATAAATCTCAGTTTGGTTGGCGCGTTATGTTCATAAAATACAGCGTCCACTCGCCCATTGAACCGTGAAGAGAACACGTTCAACCTATACCTATACACTTGTCCAAGAACAATCAAATATCATTGATAATGTGTCCTTAGGAACACTTTTATGCATATTTACTATAATATTTCAACCGGATTATAAACTGGACGATAGGAAAGGAAAAAACCACAGCGCGCGCAAGCCCGTGAACACGCCTCCTCTTCTGTTTACATCCTGTGACTAGTTCGAAATTCTTCTTCTATTACCAGAGCAACCTAACATCACCAAACACTGTCTAGAGACTGTTGACATCCAGTGGAAGCAATAGGTACTGCAATCTTACTCCCATATATGGCTGTTTTCAATAAGGAGGGGTTTGAAATGAGGCAATGTGTCAAAAACACTTTTTCCAGGACAGAAATTCCTTGGGTTTTCGCCTGCTATATCAGTTCTGTTATACTCACAGACAATATTTTAACACTCTTAGAAACTTCAGAGTGTTTGCTATCCAATAGTACTAGTTATGTGCATATCCTAGTTTCTGGGTTCTTTGATCATTTTGATTGAGGGCATCTAGCTTAGATTGTAGGATGGCCGGGGTGTTAAGCATATCCCAATTTAGGTCACCTAGCAATTGGAACTCTGACGATAGACGGGAGGAAATCAATTCACATATGGTGAGGGGGGTCTATAACAAGTGGCAACAGTGAGGGACTTATTTCTGGAGAGATGGATGTTTCAAAGTAGAAACTCGAACTGCTTGGGCATAGACCTGGATAGTATGACAGAACTCTGCAGGCTATCTCTACAGTAGATTGCAATTCTGCCCCTTTGAGCAGTTCTGTCTTGACGGAAAATGATGTAATTGGGGATGGAAATTTCAGAATTTTCCTAAGCCAGGATTCAAACATGGCTAGGACATCAGGGTTGGCGGAGTGTGCTAAAGCAGTGAATAAAGCAAACTTAGGGAGGAGGCTTCTGATGTTAACATGCATGAACCCAAGGCTTTTACAAAAAGTCTGTGTGTGCCTTACCCCTTACCTTTTTGCAAAAGTCAACAAATGAGAGCGCCTGGGGACACACAGGGCCTGGGTTAATCTCTACATCACCAGAGGAACTGAGGAGGAGTAGGATGCGGCTACGGCTAACGGCTATAAGATCTGGTCGTCTACCTACTGCTGTATATTTCCTCTGATTCTATTTTCATCATACACCCTGCCCTTCTGACTCCACCCCCCCCATGCCCAGATGCCTATTGGTATTCTGTCACCCCTACCCCTTGCTGAGCAGGCAATGAGGTGTGGAGGACAACATACAGTCACCCCCCCAACCCTCCAACCTCCCGACCCACTCCCCAGGCTTCCTGTATCATTGTCCCCTCAATGTTCCCCTTCTCTTGTCCTTCTCCCAACTCGCTGATGAAGGCTATGTGTTGGTTTTATGTTAAATAATAAATAAGCGTTTTTATCAACTTCCATGGTCCTCCAAGAGTTGCTGAATTTCATCTTGACTTCAGTTTTCTCCTCAATCCATGCCCCTTGGTTGGAGAGCCAGGTAGCATCAGTGCTCCTTTCTCTTTTCCCAACACCTCCCTTCTTCTGGTTACAGAACAGGATATACTATGGTGTATATGTTCTGCTGTTGCCCTTTTCTTTTTAATGTGCTGTTCCTGAATCAATAGTCTTTCTTTGTGAAGATGCACAGCACTCCATACTGAAAAACTCCCTTTGTCTTTATGGTCAGGCCAACAGATCAGAAGGGGAAGCTAATCAGATAAATAATACTATAGTATCAGTACTGATTAGTTGATGTAATGCTGTAAAGGCTCTCTCTCTCTCTCTCTCTCTCTCTCTCTCTCTCTCTCTCTCTCTCTCTCTCTCTCTCTCTCTCTCTCTCTCCCTTCTCTCCTTCTCTCTCCCTCTGCATGGGGGGTTGGTGCTTTAACCCCCATTAATGCACAGACCAGGTAGACCAATAGGACAAGCTGGAGAGAACGAGGCACCAGAGGACATCAGGACAAATTGGGCTCATTTCCCTTGGATGAGCTACTCCTTACCACTCCTGCTAAATATCAAAACTAAAAGTCTGTGTGTTTGTGTATCCACTCAACATCTATGTGGAATTGTGGCTCCCGAGTGTTAGGGCTCCCAAGTGATTGTGGCTCCCGGGTGATTAGGGCTCCCGTGTGATTAGGGCTCCCGAGTGATTAGGGCTCCCGCAGCAGTCTAAGGCACTGCATCTCAGCGCAAGAGGGTTCAAATCTAGGCTGTATCACATCCGGCCGTGATTGGGAGTCCCATAGGGCGGCGCACAATTGGCCCAGCGTTGTCCAGATTTGGCCGGGGTAGGCCGTCATTATAAATAAGAATTTGTTGTTAACTGATTTGCCTAGTTAAATAAAGGTTACACACAATTGGCTGTGGATTCAATTTGTACCATAACACACACACACACTCACACACACTTATCCCACCTTAATCATCCACCTCCTCCCCCTCTGCGGACAACTTTGTTAACTAATTTGAAAAAAAGGTGACATCTGCTCCTCATTCACTCAGCCTATTGAGTCCACTGATCCACTCATTCACTCAGCCTATTGAGTCAACTGGTCCCACTCATTCACTCAGCCTATTGAGTCCACTGATCCACTCATTCACTCAGCCTATTGAGTCAACTGGTCCCACTCATTCACTCAGCCTATTGAGTCCACTGATCCCACTCTCACAGAACAACCCGATGCCTTGACCTCTTTCTCCCCTCTCTCTCCAGATGAAAATCTGTGACTAGTCATGTCCGGCCAACCGATAACCTGCACGCTCAACCCCATTCTCGTCTCCCTTCTCCAGACCATCTCTGGAGACCTCCCATTCCTCACTTCTCTCATCAACTCATCCCTGACTGTCACGATCGACTGAAGAAGTAGACCAAAGCGCAGCGTGGTTGTAGTTTCACATATTTAATAAAGGGAACTTTCAAAATGCAAAAACAAAGAACAAACGATCAAATAAATGTAGCGCTACACAGCACATACAAATAGACACAGTACAATCACCCCCAACCCAGGACCATGGTTGGAGTTAAAACCTACAGGGGGGTAGCTCTCCAGGAACATGGTTGGAGTTAAAACTTACAGGAGGGTAGCTCTCCAGGAACATGGTTGGAGTTAAAACCTACAGGGGGGTCACACTCCAGGAACATGGTTGGAGTTAAAACCTACATGGGGGTAGCACTCCAGGAACATGGTTGGAGAGCCCTGTCCTAGATCTAGTCACTGCTTTCAACACCATGAACCATCAGATCCTCCTCTCCACCCTCTCAGGGCTTGGTCTCAGGCTCTGCACACTCTTGAATTGCATCCTACCTGGCAGGCCGATCCTACCAGGTGATGTAGAGAGGATTTGTGTCTGTATCATGTGCTATCACTACTGCGGACCCCCAGGGCTCAGTTTTCTCCTTCCCCCCATCTGACACCCAGGTGGCGACACCATTTCTGCATGCCTGGCAGATATCTCCCAGCTTGGATGTCGGCCCATCACCTCAAGTTCAGCCTCGACAAGACGGAGCTACTCTTCTTCCTTACCTGCTCCAAGACCTCTCCATCATGGTTGTCAACTCCATGGTCCCCCTCCCAGAGTGCCAAGAACCTTGGCGTGACCCTGGACAATACCCTGTCATTCTCTGCAAACATCAAAGCAGTGATTGCTCCTGCAGGTTCATGCTCTACAACATCCGTAGAGTATGACCCTACCTCACACAGGAAGCAGTGCATGTCCTAATCCAGGCACTTGTCATTGCCGATCTGGGCAACTGCAATTCGTTGTTGTCTGGGCTCCCCACTTGTGCCATCAAACCCCTGCAACTTATCCAGAATGCTGCAGCCCGCCTGGTGTTCAACCTTCCCAAGTTCTCCCACATCACCCGGCTCCTCCACACACTCCACTGGCTTCCAGTCGAAGCTCGCATCCACTACACAACCATGAATTTCCTCTCCTTACTTGCACTTATTCCTCCTACTAGCACTGACTTAGCTGATAGCTACTTTATTGATGAAAAATTTACTTACTCTGACTGAGATATGTGGTTGTCCCACCTAGCTATCTGAAGATAAATGTACTTACTATGACTGAGATATGTGGTTGTCCCACCTAGCTATCTGAAGATAAATGTACTTACTATGACTGAGATATGTGGTTGTCCCACCTAGCTATCTGAAGATAAATGTACTTACTATGACTGAGATATGTGGTTGTCCCACCTAGCTATCTGAAGATAAATGTACTTACTCTGACTGAGATATGTGGTTGTCCCACCTAGCTATCTGAAGATGAATGTACTTACTATGACTGAGATATGTGGTTGTAAGAGCATCTGCTAAATTACTAACAAGTAACAATTAATGTAAATGTACATTTGCATTGGAACATTTGTTATGAGCAAAGCAGGGAGCAAAAGTTAATCATTAAATGTACAAGTGAACTAATGCAATGGGGCCATTTTCTGCTCAATGCATTTATCTTCTCAGTGGTGTAAAAATGAATAAGAACACCTACTAGACACCTTGCTATCCACTGTTTTATCTTTGCCTAAAAATTAAATCAATTATTATAGATATTACTGGGGGTTTGGTATCTCATATATCATCTGTCCTCACCTTATTGTCCGGATAGAAACTATTTGTCAGGAGCAGCAAAATGAAGTGTGTGTAAAATAATCTTTAGTCTGTTTGTGGCTTACCTCAGGATAACCGTTAGTCTGTGTGTGCCTTACCTCAGGATAACCATAACCACCGAGTGTGAAATTACAGTGGGATTGACTGGAGTGAATACTGATGGTGATTTAGCTAGTTAGAGAACCAACCAATCCCAGACTGGATTATTCCATCACAATGCAAGACGTTCTGCATTACTAAAATTGCAGCTATTGATTTTTCCAGCTAAATGGAAGGAGCCCAGTTACTAGGGATGAGTCCAAAATGGCACCCTATTCCCTATTTAGTGCACTACTTTTGGCAATAGCCATAATATGTGCATTTGGGATGCCGCCTAGGTGTTTCAGGTGAGAAGGGAGAGACTGATGGTTTTCTTCTTGTGTAGATAGAGAAGGGTGGAATTGCAGTATGAAGCTACAGTGCATTCGGAAAGTATTCAGACCCCTTCCCTTTTTCCACATTTTGATACGTTACAGCCTTATTTTAAAATTGATTAAATAAAAACCCATCTACACACAATATCCCAAAATGACAAAGTGAAAACAGAAATAGCTTACTTACATGCTGTAAGTATTCAGACCCTTTGTTATGAGACACAAAATTGAGCTCAGGTGCATCTTGTTTTCATTGATCATCCTTGAGATGTTTCTAGAACTTGATTGGAGTCCACCTGTGGTAAATTCAATTGATTGGACACACCTGTTTATATAAGGTCCCACAGTTGACAGTGCATGTCAGAGCAAAAACTAAGCCATGAGGTTGAAGGAATTGTCCGTTGACCTTCGAGACAGGATTGTGTTGAGGCACATATCTGGGGAAGGTAACCAAAACATTTCTGCAGCATTGAAGTTCCCTAATAACACAGTGGCCTCCATCATTTATTTTATTGCATTTTTTCAAGTACATTTTTGTAATTTGTACCCCCTTTTTCAACCCAATATCTTAATTACGATCTTGTCTCATTGCTGCAACTCCCCAATGGGCTTGGGAGAGGTGAAGGTCGAGTCATGAGTCCTCCGAAACGTGACCCGCCAAGCCGCACTTAACACCCGCTCGCTTAACCCATAAGCCTGCTTCACCAATGTGTCGGAGGAAACACTGTTCAACTGACGACCGAAGTCAGTGTGCAGGCGCCCGGCCCGCCACAAGGAGTCGCTAGAGTGCGATGAACCAAGCAAAGCCCCCCCGGCCAAACCCTCCCCTAACTGGACGAATTGTGCGCTGCCCTATGGGACTCCCGGTCACAGCCGGTTGTGACACAGCCTGGGATGGAACACCAGGCTGTAGTGACACCGCAATATTGTGAGGCAGTGTCTAAGACCGCTGCGCCACTCGGGAGACCAGGCCTCCATCATTCTTAAGTGGAAGAAGTTTGGAACCACCCAGACTCTTCCTAGAGCTGGCCGCCCGGCCAAACTGAGCAATCGGGGCAGAAGGGCCTTGGTCAGGGAGGTGACAAAGAACATGATGGTCACTCTGACAGAGCTCTAGAGTTCCTCTGTGGAGATGGGAGAACCTTCCAGAAGGACAACCATCTCTGCAGCACTCCACCAATCAGGCCTTTTACTGAGGAGTGGCCAGATGGAAGCCACTCCTCAGTAAAAGGCACACGACAGCTGGCTTGGCATTTGCCAAAAGGCACCTAAAGGACTCTCAGACCATGAAAAACAAGATTCACTCTCTCTTTGGCCTGAATGCCATGTGTCACATCTGGAGGAAACCTTGCACCATCACTACGGTGAAGCATGGGGGTGGCAGCATCATGCTGTGGTGGTGTTTTTCAGCGGCTGGGACTGGGAGTCCCGATCGAGGGAAAGCTGAACGGAGCAAAGTACAGAGTGATCCTTGATGGAAACCTGCTCCAGAGCACTCAGGCCATCAGACAGGGGTGAAGGTTCACCTTCCAACAGGACAACGACCCTAAGCACACACCCAAGACAACGCAGGAGTGGCTTCGGGACAAGTCTTTGAATGTCCTTGAGTAGCCCAGCTAGAGCCCGGACTTGAACCCGATCGTACATCTCTGCAGAGACCTGAAAATAGCTGTGCAGCTACTCTCCCAATCCAACCTGACAGAGCTTCAGGGGATCTGCGGAGAATAATGGGAGAAACTCCCCAAATATAGGTGTGCCAAGCTTGTACCATGATATTCAAGAAGACTAGAGGCAGATCGCTGCCAAAGGCACTTCAACAAAGTTCTGAGTAAAGGGTCTGAATACTTATTTTATTTTTTTATTTAACCTTTATTTAACTAGGCAAGCCAGTTAAGAACAAATTCTTGTTTACAATGATGGCCTACCAAAGGCAAAAGGCCTCCTGTGGGGACGGGGGATTAAAAATAAAATATATAGAACAAAACACACACGACAAGAATGTAAAAATGTCCTCCTTTTCTTAGTTTTTTTTTGTTGCAAAAATGTAATAAAATATATATATATGCTTTTTCATTATGGGGTATTGTGTGTAGATTGATGAGTGGAAAAAATGATTAAATCAATTTTAGGATAAGGCTGTAATGTAACAAAATGTGGAAAAAGTCAAGGGGTCTGAATACTTTCCAAATGCACTGTATAGTCAAGAAAATTGTTGTAGGTATTTTATTGTCAATGACATTGACATGCAGATAGAATTTTATCATAAGGAATTACATAAGCTTAAAATGCAATATTGAGATATATACTGCATAATATGGTACACTCTTTGCAAAGAATATAGTTATACTGTACAATGTATATGGTTGAAAAGATAAAGGAATGAAATTAACTGAATAAGTAAAATTGAGCAGAAGCAGCAACAAAAGGGAACCAATAATGCAATAATAATAAAACGGGAAGACTTTCAATTCATTTTGAGCTTCAGCTTAATAGCAGAATGCATTCACCAAACCACGTTAGAGGGTAGAGCCCAGATCAACAATTCCAATGCGTCCCAAATGGCACCCTATTCTCTATATTTTGGGCCCTGGTCAAAAGTAGTGCACTATAAAAGGAATAGGGTGCCATTTGGGACGTAGTCTTTGTCTGTTCCCAGATCGTGTTAGTGCTGTGAGAGAGAGGCTTGCCTATATACATGTAGTCTCTCTGATGAATGCTTCCTGCAGTTTGTACCACATCAACTATGGTATATTTACAGCACACACACAAATGCTTGCTCGCTCCTTTACACAAACACACACACAGACTTGAACACATACGAACCAACGCAAACACACACACACACACACACACACACACACACACACACGTTGAACTGTGCTGTGCACACACCTGTGTACTTGTTTGACATTTTTACTGCACTTTTAGGAGCTAGTTACACAAACATGTTGCTGCACCCGCTATAACATCGTCTGCTAAACTGTGTGCGCGACCAATAAACTTTGATTTGATTTCAGGATTTGATTTTATAGCCACTATATCACACAATACAGTTACCGTCCTGTTTTGACCCTGACCAGAGCCATGGTCTGATGTACTGCACTGTGTAGGGAATGGGGTGTCATATTCATCCGCAGCCAGCGGTCCTGTCTGTTCTATTACCATAGAATAAAGTGTATTAATGGCCAATGTGTGCATTGATTTCTCATCCCTTTGAAGTAGACACACAGGATAAATATTATGTGGAGCAGGAGCATCATCAAGCCGGTTGTAATCAGTGATCATTGATCTCCGGCCGAGCCTCCATAAGTCATCTATTTTAAACATATTCTTGGTTGCATGCATCCCACACCAAGCTCTCTGTCCTCTGTCCTCTCCCTTTGTAAAGAGAGAGAGAGAGACCCACAAAGGATTTGAAGAACAAACACCATTGTAAATACAACCCATATTTATTTATGTGCCTTTTTGTTCTTTAGCTATTTGCATTTGAAATGTCTTTATTATTTTTGAACTTTAGTCAGTGTAATGTTTACTGTTAATTGTTATTGTTTCTTTAACTTTTGTTTATTATCTACTTCACTTGCTTTGGCAATGTTAACATATGTTTCCCATGCCAATAAAGCCCTTAAATTTAATTTAGAAAGAGAGAGTGAGAGAAAGTATTTTGTTAGTCTAAGTGAAGGAGGGGAAAAAGGGAGAGAGAAAGAAGTATTATGTTATTCTAAGTGAAGGAGAGTGAGAAAAAGAGAGAGTGTAACGATCTTCAGTGACAGACCAAGGCGCAGCGTGCCGGGTTGAGTTAAACATATTTAATAGTCAACTCACTCAAAACAAAAAACGACGCTCAAAAGGTGTAGCACCAACGGCACATACACAATAACAGAGTCAACTTCCCACAAGGAAAGGAAGAAAAAAGGGCTACTAAAGTATGGCTCCCAATCAGAGACAACGATGGACAGCTGTCCCTGATTGAGAGCCCTACATAGAATGCCCACCCCAAATCACACCCTGACCAAACCAAAAAGAGACATAAGCAGGCTCCTACCGGTCAGGGCGTGACAGAGAGAGAATACTTGTGTTAGTCTAAGTAAAGGAGAGAGAGATGTATTTCCTATTACACTGTGACAAATACTCATACCTAAGATAATCTTTCTTTCCCATCAATATCATTCAGTATTGAAACTATAAAATCTAATATTTATTGGGTGAAATGCCAACATGCGCGCTCCTGCCAGAAGGGACAGCCAGTAAAAAGTCAATAATATTTCCAATTTTGGTTTTGTTTTGGCTTTCATACCATGTCATGTGGCTTCACAGTCATGTTGAGACTGGTCTATTATTATTGCTTAAATGGATTGTTATTCTCATGAATATTGTTGTTGTAGTTGCTGTTAATGGTAATACCTATTTCACTACTACTATTAGTATTGATGTCTTATTGCTGTTGGTCCTACCATGTTTTGTTATATGTACAGTATACTTTGACAATGTAAGTAATTTAACTTGCCATGTCAATAAAGTCTATTCTATGTACCGTAATGAAGAGCATTGTACAACAAAGAGAGGAGAGAATGAGCCACTTGGTTATAGATTATAGTGTTCTGTAAGTGTTTTGTCGTGAGGTCTTGTGTATGTGTGTGGCTGTGTGTGTGTGTGTGTGTGTGTGTGTGTGTGTGTGTGTGCGCATTAGTGTATGCCTGTGTGTGTGTCTCTGCATGTGGCTCTAGTAAAATAATCACTCTAGGAAGTGTCAGCATGTTGAGGAATGGATTTTCAGAGCACACACTGCCAGGCCTCTCCTCTCCTCTCCTCTCCTCTGTTCTCCTCTCCTCTGTTTTCCTCTCCTCTGTTCTCATCTCCTCTCCTCTGTTCTCCTCTCCTCTGTTTTACTTTCTTCTCCTCTGTTCTCCTCTCCTCTGTTCTCCTCTCCTCTGTTTTCCTCTCCTCTGTTCTCATCTCCTCTCCTCTGTTCTCCTCTCCTCTGTTCTCCTCTCCTCTGTTCTCATCTCCTCTCCTCTGTTCTCCTCTCCTCTGTTCTCCTCTCCTCTGTTCTCCTCTCCTCTGTTCTCCTCTCCTCTGTTCTCATCTCCTCTGTTCTCCTCTCCTCTGTTCTCCTCTCCTCTGTTCTCCTCTCCTCTGTTCTCATCTCCTCTGTTCTCCTCTCCTCTGTTCTCATCTCCTCTCCTTTGTTCTCCCCTCCTCTGTTCTCCTCTCCTCTGTTCTCCTCTCCTCCTTCGTTGTAATCCCCTACCTCTGCTAAATGACTAAATGACTCCTGACAGAATTTGAAGGCAGCCTCGTCGATTCAGCTTTTGTCTGTGTCTGTGATATAATTATAAACTGGGTGGTTCGAGCCCTGAATGCTGATTGGCTGACAGCCGTGGTATATCAGACCATATATACACGGTTATGACAAAACCTTTATTTTTACTGCTCTAATTACATTGGTAACCAGTTTATAATAGCAATAAGGCACCTTGGGGGTTTGTGGTATATATCCAGGCACTCCGCTTCGTGTCGTGCATAAGAAAACCCTTTAGCCGTGGTTTATTGGCCATATACCACACCCCTCGTGCCTTATTGCTAAAATAATCATAGGTGAGGTCTGAGTAGTTTCTGAGTGACTGAAGTGATTTTTCTCTGTGGGCTGGTAAAGGATGGCCCCAGAGAGATACTACCAGCATCCTAATACACTAGACTACCACAGGTCCTGTGCATAACACACTCATATATCACACACACACACACGCATGCATGTACTCACACACCACACACACATACACATGGAACCATGCATGCACCCACCACTACTGTGTCCTGTCTCCTCTGCCTGTCTACTGGATGTGTTTATCCTCTGCTGTAGTTTACCTGCTTCCATTCCTCTTCTCCTTTATCCCCTCACTCTGCTATCACACACACACACACACATACTCATACACACACTTACACACACACTGTTGCCCCCCCCACATACACACACTCTCATTTGTGATAGGTAATTAACATTAAAGAATTGGCAAGCCGTCCATTTTCCTTCCACTGCTTAATTGTCTTGAAAATGTAGGAGATTACAGAGAGAGAGAGATGTATGTTCAAATAAGACTCTGTCAGGACCCGTCAGCACCACGCACACCGGCTGGCTGCCACTGAACAAACACACTGTTAGTCAGTGAAACACACATTCTCACAGTCTCTCTCTCACACACCCACACACACTCACAGTTCATCAGACACACACACACTCACAGTTCGTCAGACACACACACACACTCACACACTCTCACAGTTAGTCAGTCACACACACACAGAAATGCACTTAACGAAGCACTCTCACACACCTACCCCTCCGCCACACCACGCTCACAACCTCTCCTAGACCCCAAAACCATTTCTCTATTCATCTCTTCCTACCTTCCTCCCTTCCTCTTTTCCTCCTCCAAAGAACACACAGAGAGCCAAGCAGTGTCCATATTTCTGATAGTTGTCTGCCTGCGTCAGAACAGATCCATTCCCTTTCCCACCTGTGTGTTTAGCCTTCCATGTCCACAGGTAATTGACTTTTAATGGACAATTAATGCTGAGCCATTCATCACACTGCATCTGAGCTGTGTTAAAGGGGGATACACCAAGAGAGAGAGATAAAGGGAGAGAGAGGGTGGAAAGACAAGGAGAGAGAGCTGGAGAGAGAAAGAGATGGAGAGTGAAGGAGAGAGCGAGAGAGAGAGCAAGAGAGAGAGGATCTGTAGTGGATCGACAGCACAGAGGAGCAGAGGAGAGACTCCCACTCTGACAGCCTGCTTTCGTTTCAGATGGATGGGTGACAGGGTTCAAAGAACGTTAGGATATGGCAGGGATTATCGTGGATGTCTGCGTGCCTGTGTGAACGTGATATATTGTATCATAGCAGACACATCCCCATATATGAGGGCTATCACTTAATTTCAATTTGGCCTATGTAATGGAGAACATCAACACTAGTATTGACCCACTCTCTTTCTTTCCATGCTGCTCTTCCTAAACACCGCTCTTCCTTCTCTTCTATCTCCCCCTCTCTCTCTTTTTCTTTATTTTTCACTCTCACTTTCTCTCTTTCCACACTGCTCTTCCTCCACACTGCTCTTCCTTTGCCTCTATCTCTATCTCCCCCTCTCTCTCTTTCTCTCTTTCCACACTGCTCTTCCTCCACACTGCTCTTCCTTTGCCTCTATCTCTATCTCCCCCTCTCTCTCTTTCTCTCTTTGCACACTGCTTTCCCTCCCTTTTCTCTGCAGTGCCTGTTGGTATGGAAGGCCTGTCTCCAACTCCTCTTCAATACCCCCCTCCACCCCCCTTAGAGCGAGAGAGAGGGATGGGGAGAGAGAGAGAGAGAGATAGAGAGGGAGAAAGAGAGAAAAGAGAAAGAGAGAAAGTGAAAAAGAGATGGGTGTGGGGGGAGACGGGCAGTTCTTCCATGGTGTTTTCTTTCTCCCGAGACGGCCCAAATGAGCCGGAGTAATTATAGCCTTACCATTGTAATCTCACCTCTTATACCACCTCCCCCTTCCTCCTACCCCTTCCTCCCCTCATCCCCACATTCAACTAAATCCAATTTGTTATGGTTTCAAATAAGGCCTGTTCTCTGTTCTCTTGCTACTTCGCCCCAAAGTGCCTTCTCTTACTCTGAGACCAACTTAAATAGGTGAATTTGTTTTTCTTATTCTTCAGAGGCTGGGGCAATCTTGTAGCGATGTACAATGAGGACTATAGTTCTATAGCGCTGGCGATATTAGTCCAGCCCCTGCTGTTGCTTTGGGATTGAATACCCTTTCATTGCTATGTGGCAGGGCCGGTCTTTGCATTTTGCTCTGCTGTCAAATGCAGGACCCTCTCAGTGTGTGTGTGAGCTGCTGAAGTTCTTGATTTTTCTCTTTGTTGTTCTTTAGTTCTTCCAGACACTGTGCTCCTCAGTTTTCAGATCAGTTCACACTCACATTTAAATCTCCTCCTGGGACAGTGTTGCTGTGTTGGAGGGATGGTGATAGGAGCTGAAACATCGGGGCTAGCTGAATTATATTAAATTAATATGAAGACTAAGCAAGAACAAATGTGTATATATTTTTTATCTCTACATTGAACTTCAGTCTGCAAGACTATTTTGGGTAAGCAGCACAGATATAGCTTTATCTACATGTTTTTATTTGTGCAGGGACTCCTGACCTCAAGTGGCAAAGGGAAACAGAAGAAACCCTGTTATACAACAATAGCTGCATTGACATGCATAGGGTCTCTGCTACACACTCCCTCCATACACACTTGAATCAATTACCCCTGTTGTTCTCTCCTCCACAAAATACATTTCTGGATTTTAATCACGCAGCTACACTATATATACAAAAGTATGTGGACACCCTTTCAAATTAGTGGATTTGGCTATTTCAGCCACACCCATTGCTGACAGGTGTATAAAATTGAGCACACAGCCATGCAATCTTCATAGACAAACATTGTCAGTAGAATTACCTTACTGAAGAGCTCAGTGACTTTCAATGTGGCACCGTCATAGGATGCTACCTTTCCAACAAGTCAGTTCGACTAATTTCTTCCCTGCTAGAGCTGCTCCGGTCAACTGTTAGTTATTTTGCTGTGAAGTGGAAACATCTAGGAATAACAATGGCTCAGCCACGAAGTGGTAGACCACACAACTCACAGACCAGACCCGCCTAGTGCTGAAGTGCGTAGTGCGTAGTGCGTAAAAATCATCTGTCCTCGGTTGAAACACTCACTACCAAGTTCCAAACTGCCTCTGGAAACAACGTCAGCACAATAACTGTTCGTCAGGAGCTTCATGAAATAGGTTTCCATGGCCGAGCAGCCGCACACAAGCCTAAGATCATCATGCACAATGCCAAGCGTCGGCTGGAGTGGAGCAGTGGAAACACGTTCTCTGGAGTGATGAATTACGCTTCATCTGGTAGTAAGACGTACTAATCTGGGTTTGGCAGATGCCAGGAGAACGCTACCTGCCCCAATGCATAGTGGAGGAGGAATAATGGTCTGGGGCTGTTTTTCATGGTTCGGGCTAGGCCCCTTAATTCCAGTGAAGGGAAATCTTATCGCTACAGCATACAATGACATTCTAGACGATTCTGTGCTTCCAACTTTGTGGTAACAGTTTGGAAAAGGCCCTTTCCTGTTTCAGCATGACAATGCCCCCATGCACAAAGCGAAGTCCATACAGAAATGGTTGGTCGAGATCGGTGTGGAAGAACGTGACTGGCCTACACAGAGCCCTGACCTTAATTAACCCCTTCAATCACCTTTGGGATGAATTGGAGCCAGGCCTAATCGCCCAACATCGGTGCCTGACCTCAGTAATACTCTTGTAGCTGAATGGAAGCAAGTCCCAGCACCAATGTTCCAACAATTAGTGGAAAGCCTTCCCAGAAGAGTGAAGGCTGTTAAAGCAGTAAAGGGGGACCAACTCCATATTAATTCTCATGATTTTGGAATGAGATATTCTCAGAGAAAAAAATACTCTCAGTCGGGTGTTATCGCTGCAAACTATCTATTAATTAAATTGTGTGTGACACTTCTTTTTAATTGTTTAATAAATAAGTATGAAACTTTGCCAAGGCCCAATACACTGTTATGAAATGGATTCTCCTTCTGAAGAGTCAAATCAATTATGATGGTTAATTAAAGTTTTGCGTATCCGATAATATTGGTGATAGTTTTGTGTCCAAAAGATATGTGATGTTGTAGCTGATAATGATGGTGATGATGATGATGATGATGATGATGATGATGGTTATGATAACACCCATGAAGATAATGGTGACAATAAGAATGATGATTATTATTTTGCTGATAATGAAAGTAATGATGACAATGGTGACAATGTTTCTTCACTGTTCAGTAACAGTGTATGTG